>BMAU01018720.1:315000-915000 GCA_019973935.1 Trichonephila clavipes
ATAATTTTAGAGACTCAACATCATAAGAATTCTTTACTGAGAATGTAATTTGTGTGTTTTGTATTACACAAAAACAATCTTACCATAGAAAATTACAATTTAAAATTTTTTAATTAAATTGATAAATTTGAAACAATTCTATGATTCACTGGACTTTCAGGGAATGCAGTAATTCTCTTTAAAATGTATTTTTTCCTCAAATTTAATTTTCAAATGAAAACTATAGTAGAGCTTTACTTTTTTAAAATAATGTAGTAATAAAAATATATCATTTCCAAAAAATAACAATTTCCGGAAGAAGCACTAAGTGCCTAAGAAAAATTTTCGAAACTACAGAAAAAAAAAGAAACATACCATTTTTTTGCGTAATTTAATTTTTTTTTCATTCACTGTTTTCCTTTAAAAAGCTTTAATTATACTTGAATTTTTCGACAGTTTTATTTTTTTTAAAACACATCTTTTCGCTTGTCATTTTTTTCCGATGATGGTAGTTAAACCATGAAAAACATAAGAATACTTGAAGGAAAAGCTTTTCCATCATAGAAAGCTCTCGAAAAATAAAGTATAAAAGTAACTCATTTTTAAAGATGTGAATTCTAAATGTTACAAGCACGAAGGGATGCCTTAAATTAATTGTTAGAATTCATAAAAGCTGAAAAAATATTGAAGGTATAAGTGGAATAAATCATGAAGCTAAATATGGATTTATAAAAATTAAAGTTGCACATTAAGAACATAGTAGCACAAATGAAATTCATTTTTTTTCTACACACACACAAACACACACACACACACAATTCTTTCATTATATTTAAACTAAACGTTGCCCACCCATTTCACTGAGTATTGCGTCATTTTGCAAGACTATGCATTATTTTTTGGGGGCTATTGTTATTTAAGTCCTACAAATAAACGTTTGGTTCCATTGAAAGTATGCTCTTGGCACTCGCTTCTTGATTTAAAAAGTGCTGGACATGAATTTTAAAACAAAATTTTATTTAACATTTATGCCCCTCTTTGACCTCAACTGAACTCGATTTCCTTAAACACCATATTTAACTGATCTATATTCATCAGCAGAAATATTCTTGCTACAAATTTGGAATCTATAAATCTAATTGTACAAAAATGAGAATTGTGTTCAATTCCTACTATTAGTTGACACTATACCTATATATATATATACATTTGTCGTGTTTGCTGAATTCCAATTTCTTACTTTTTTAGCACTGTGGGTTCTAGTTATTCTTCACTTTTATTTTATTATAATATATATATATATATATATATATATATATATATATATATATATATATGTGTTTGTAATACCGTTGGCCGGCGTTAGTTTATTTGGATTGTGGGCATATCTGGTTTGAGGAAAAACGTCTTCAGAATTAAATTTCAACTCGTTTATTTACACGGACATAACGTAGGTGGACAATTCACAGTTGTATTTCACAGATATTTGATAAAAACACGAACACAGACCCAAGCGAAATAGCAATCGCTAGCAGCGACGTGGTGAAAGCAAGGCGCTTTGCACAATGTGTTGTAGCCGGCTACATGATTACAGACAGAAGAGAGAAGACAGCGGGATTTCCAAAGAAATCAGTGTTTATACTCGGCAGTTAAGACTACGTGACTATTTTTTTAACAAGATCTCTGTTTGGTTTCAATGGGTAGGAAAAAGATTTCTGCTATTAGTTGATTACGATTAAGATTATGGAGTTAGATTTGAACCAAAGAATTAAAGCTTGTTTAAATAGCATTAAAAAGAGTTAATTATAAGGTTACTAGGGAGAATTATATGTATATATATATATATATATATATATTATATATATATATGTATATATATATAACATTTATGTTGATATTATGTCCAATACAGTTTTTTCAAATATTAGTTCAATTAATAAATCTATTTTACTAAAATAATAATTTTCTTTCTTGACGTAAGTAGGTATTGACTTAATTTTTTTTGTGTTACTTTTTTATGTGAGTGTGTATAACTCTCCTCTCCTATCTATAACCGGTAATTTCTGTTACCGCAGAACCTGTTCTTGGAGGGTATCTACTCTACAAAAGAAACATGTTTACAAAATTTCAAATTTGTTGGTGTAATACTTCAAAAACGAGGTACTCAAACTATGATTCAACGTTTTTTTTTTATACTTCTTGCTATTTTTACCCCATGACACCAGTGAATATATGGTTTTCAACATACAATGCATTGTAATATTATGCTGAAAAATATAGATCACAACAGTAAAAAAATCATTATACGTATATATATTTCATCTATGCAGCTAAAAATAATAATGAAAAATACCTAAAAATGAATTCCTTGAAAATATACGAAAAAATAGACAGTTTGATGACAGTTTAACAATTGTATAACTAGTAGCTAATTTAGTATTTTAACTTTAAATAGTTTTGTGCATTTGGACTGAATAACAATAAAATTGACAGTGTTAAATGCACTCAAATGGGTTAAGCTTATAACGGTCACATGATGAGTATAATTAAGTTTTCTCCATTGAGTTATAATTGGATTAGTGATGCTCAAAACTAATGATTCTTCAAAAAATGTTTTTCGATATTCAAAAAAAATACATTTATAACACGAGTGTTTTTAAACCAATTGTATTTTATCCACCTATGTCAGCGTTTCTCAAACTGCGGGGCGTTCATGCCCCTTAGGAGCTTCATGTCCCTTAGGAGGCGTGATAACTCTACGAGGGTCAGCGAGCCTATTGAAAATTCGAAAACAAAAGATTATTTTTTAAAATTGCTAATTTTCTGAAGGTAAAAAACAAAACAATACATTCTGACATAATAAAAAATAAAATACATATTTACAATGATAGAATACGCTTATAAATGCATCGGAACTGCACAGCGTGTTTCATAAATAATTTCCAATACGAAGTTAAGACCAAGTATAATAAGTACCGTTGATCCCATGGACTTATCATATGTAAAATTATATACAAAAATTAATACTTATTTTGATATTTTTATGTCTTTTAATTAATCCATAAACTACCGATTACGCAATTCGCTCCTAAATGCCACCATTAACACATAGGCGTGAGTATGTGATGTATGGGGGGAGAAGGGGAATAAAAGAAACACATAAGCAAATACTTTGATGTAAGTACATCCTTCGCCACTATCAAAGTCCTTTTATTGCATTCCATAGCCTTCTGAATAATTTTAGGGATAAAAGCGTATAGAAAAGATCGTACTTCAGACATACGTATATGTACGTCGAGGAAAAATAACGCTATAGCTGAACGAGACATTTATATATGCCAGTGTCACCAGAGGTTTTAGTCGTTTTGAAGCTTTATCATCGAAATATAGTATTATTGCATTCAATACATTGTTATTATATGAAGGGGGGCGAGATGAAAATTATCAATGAATATTGGGTTGCAAATATTGAAAGTTTGAGAAGCACTGACCTTTGTGCATTATTATTTCTTGCATATGAATACTTTTTAAAGGAATCTGCAAAACGCAAAAGTAGGTAATCGTGAAGCCCATGAACTGCTTGGCTGAAAGCAAGCTGTTTCATTTATCATGTGGCTATGACGTCACACAGATTTATGAAACATTTGGCTGAGCACACGTGTTTGTAGTTACGGTGTATCTTTGACGTTATATGAACATAGCCCATCGGATTTCATTCTATGAAGATAATAGGAGGAAGGGAACTCAGGTTTTAACTTCATTATTTAACTTCAAAAGAATTTTAAGAGTTCCATTGCCAAGCATCTTTGAGTTTCTATTTGTGCAATAGCAATACAATTAAAATGTTCACGAATTTATAGTGAAACTTGTTAATTTAAGATAATTGGTTAAGACAGCTTTTCTGAAACTTTGGGGCATGCCTCTGAAGTCGAAAAAAAAACCTCGAAAAAAAGCTGAACAGTGCGACGTTAATATTCAATCAATCAATCTGAAGTCGAAAAAAAACCTTATTTAAAAAAATATATATGTATTTACTTACTGATAGCAAGCAAACAAAATACAAGAAATAAAATACACATTTTCACTGATATAATACACTTATAAGTGTATCAGTACTGCACAATGTATTTTATAATTAATTTAACAATACTACGCTAAGGAAAAGTTTAATAATTACCAGTGACCTCGTGAGGTCACGGATAAAACTGTGCACAAATATTAACACTTATCTTGATAATCTGTAGGGTTTAAAATCAATCCCTTAACTGCCAATTAAAAGTTATGTGGTTCGCTTCTCAATGCCACCGTTTTCCTCATAGACGCGCGTTTGTGATGTGTTGAAAGGGGGGGATAAATAAGAAAATGCAAATCCTCTGAAATCAATAAATTCTTTGCAAACACTGTCAATGTCATTTTATTGAATTCCAAAGCCATTGGCATAATTTTATGAATGACATTGCACAGAAAAGGTCGTACTTTGGAAAGACGTACATATACGGCTATGACAATTAACAGTTTGGCCAAGCGAGACATTTATATACGCCATGGCAATTTTGAGTTTCAACTATTGCAGTTTTAACGTCAAAGTATAGTATTAATGAATTCAATATTTTGTTATTGTATGGAGGGTGGTTGATGAAAATTATGATTGAATATTAGGTCGCAAATATTGAAAGTCTGAGAAGCACTGGGTTAAAATAAAGCATAAAAGGTATGTGGATGGAACTATCACAACATATAAATATTTTCCTTTATCCGAAAACAATTCAAAGTAATAATTTTTGGATCGAGTATCTAAAGCAGCAAATGTTCCTATTTTCTGAAAGTTCAATATAACTTCTACAGTTTTAGAATGGAATGGGGGGAAAATATGAAGCAAAAAAATAAAAATTTGTATTAGTTTATATGTCCCCAGTAAAGTCCAGAAATCATTTGTTCTACAGATTGTCCATATTATAGTCAGATGAATAAGAAGGATCCCATAAAATGCAGATCTCTTATATCTCCTAGGTAATCTGAGCATTACCTAGATAATCTGGTCATTATACCTACTAGGTACTCGTTAAAGTAAAAATAAGATGTTTGCTGGAATGACACCGTGACGGCTCTTTACATATCTAAATTTTATTATTATTTTTTTATTTTTGAATATGTATAGTTGTAGTTGTAGTTTGGCGTGGTGGGAGCACTTAGCCCTTCCCGAACCTTCATCTCCTATCAGGACATTTTGGATGACATTAAAACGCTTTCGAATTGCCCTTTTTAATACAAAAAAACAGCTTTTTTAAAATTTATAAATTACTAAAAAAAAGAATAAAAAGAGAAAAATTAGTTTGATATGAATAAGTTTACAAATATAAATAAAATAAGATAAAAATTGATGAAAAAATCTTGACTTGGAAAATATTTTATTTATTTCTTCTTTTTTGGTGATGGGGTGGGAGTAACGATGCCTAGCCAATCCAGTAGCAGCAAAGAAGTCCGAGTTAAGGAGATAAAATATTTGGACGTAAAACGTTAAAATGAGTCGGTATCGAGTGGAACTTCTGTGTAGGGCTAAGCATCTATTTTCGCCTTTCTTTTCAGTTGAGAAGTTCGATCAATTATTGGGTAGTAAATAGAGATAATTTACGAATAAAATTAACAGACAAATAGTATAGGTAAAAATGACCATAGCTGGATCCATTAGGATTGATCTGGGTCTGTGGAAATTAAGATCAAGAGTCTATTTTTCGATGCTAGTGATCTATTTATTGTCGGATTTGTCAATTTTATTAAAGAAGTTGATAACATTTCTCCTGATCGTTTGTCTAATTGGGGGTATTTTACTCGCAGCTCTGAGGTCTACATTCCTTACAACCCGGCGAAATTTAAGAATTTGCCTGACAATTAAATTTTGAGAGAGCACATTATAAATACTTAATATGGGTCTTTGCTGAATGTCCCCAAACAGGGGAAGTATAGGTCTTGATCGTTTGGGGGATCAGTGAGTAGATAAGAATTTTGTTTCTGTTACTTCAATTTAAGTTTCTGGAAATTAAAGGTAGAGTTATGTGTGTGTGCGCGCGCGACTTGTTTCAAAATGTATCTCTAATAAAATTCCCATGTTGTTTGAAATTGAGAGTTTTACCCAGGATAATTCTTAGGCATTTAGGATGATTACAGCAGGGGATTTAATTCTTTTTGATGTAGATTTATGGGGGATTTATGTATCGAGTGAAAAATATGGCTTTTGTTTTTGAGGTGGTGATGACTATTTTTCGCTTAGTAACCAGTGGTCAGCTGTGTACGGTATCATGCCATCATAGATGAGTTGAAGGCTGTTTTTTGGTCGATATGAATAGAATCAAGTTCATACAATGAAACAATCAGCATATTTTGAAGGAAAAATCATCAATTATTTAAAAATTATAATACAAATGATCAAATGATTTGAATTCCCATTACTATTTAAGAAATGAAGTTGTAAATATAACAATAAAATTATACTTACATATTTGATATTCTTACAATCTAAATATTGGTGACACTTTGAAATGCATATCATTCTGATTTTCGGTCTCATTTTCTTAAGTCCTGCCCTTTACCAAGAGATATGTAAAAAACTAACTATTGAACATTAAAGATACAGAAACCGTTATTGTTCCAATTACATAAGTAAAATGCGGAAAACTTTTAATTCTGCATATTAACGGAGCCAGTCAATTGATGTGCAGATTATCTGCGTAATGTGTTCATTAATGGCTTTTGAGCTTAAGAGATGACCCGTTAAGAAAAAAATCATCCTTTATCCTTTACTTTGATTATTTTTTAAAGAAAGGAATACTGCGTAATCTTTTAAAAGACACAAAATTAAAATTTTAAAATTTTTTGCTCTCTAATCTTTTTGATAACAATCCGTTTATCCATCTCCCCCCCCTTACAACAATTCCATTGAGCCACTTTCTAGAACAGTACGCAGAATATTCTAAAATAAAAGACTTCAAAAATAAAAGGTTTTTTTTTTAAAAAAATGAATTTTATTTTTAAAAAAATTGACTTTTATTTTTTTTAAAAAATTGAATTTCATTTTCAAAAAATGTTTTAAGAAAATTGTACCACTGCTATATTTGATGTTAAGTTTTTTAATTCAATGCTTTAAAATAGTGCCTTTCCTTCGATTTACTAAAATAAGTTTTCACATAAATTCATACATGAGCCATCATTCTTATAAACATTTTCTTTACTTTTTTATACGATTGTGAATTCCCTATGCCTTTACATTATTTTCTCCCACAGAATACACAAAATATTATTTTACAGTTTTCCAAATTACATGCAATCGCAATTTTATAGCAAATGTCTTGAAATTCAACATCTTTCTGCAAAAAAAAAAATCGTTTTTGTTGTAAAAGGGACCAGCTCACTACAACATACATAACCAAATTTATACAAAGAATTTGGGAATGTATTCCTATATCAATATACAAGAGTGCATAAGTCGAAATGTTGGTTGCGTATATATTTTCTGCCCCAGGTATATTACTTTAAATATATATAGACGCAATTTCGACCCTTTAATCTTATTCCAGCGTTTCTCAAACTGTGGGGCGTGATAACTCTACGAGGGGGGCGAGCCTATTGAAAAATTGAAAACAAAAGGTTATTTTAAAACATTTCTGAGAAAGTAAACTAACAAAATACTTTCTGATATAATAAAATATAGAACACATATTTACACTAATATAGTGCATTTTTGAATAAATCAATACTGATCAATGTATATTTTATTATTAATTTAACAATACTAAGTTAAGAACAAGTTTGATATTTATCAGTGGCCCCATGGGCTTGTATTAACATTTATCTTGATAATTTATACGATTTATAATTAATTTCTCAACTACTGATTAAAAGTTAAGCGATTTGCTCGCCAATATCACCATTTACTACATAGAAGAGTATATTTTGATGTTTTTTGAGAGGGAGGAGAAAAGAAATAAATAAGCAAACCCTCTGAAATAAGTAAATCCTTCGCAAACACTGTCAGGGTCCTTTTATTGCATTTCAAAGCCTTCGGAATAATTTTATGGATAGCACTGCACAGAAAAGATCGTACTTCGGAAAGACGTATATATACGTCCAGAAAATTAATGCTTTGGCAGAGCGAGGCGTTTATATACGTTGGTGGCACGCAAGAGATTAAAGTCGTATTGTAGCTTTAATGTCAAAGTATAGTATTATTGAATTCAATACATTGCTTTTGTATGGGGGGGGCGATGAAAATGATGATTGAATAGTGGGTCGCGAATATTGAGAGTTTGAGAAGCACTGTCTTATTCTTTTGAAATATATCGAAGGGATTGAAATTTTATGAATTCCAAATGAAATATATATTTTTTGTAATGCACGAGGGGTGATCAGAAAAAAAAAAGGTTGCAAGCCTCGGCATTTCAAAACGACATATTGTGGGGAAATTTTGTTTCCCCAGATTGGAGACACATGACGCTACTTGCCATACAGCTGGTTTACGGGTAGGTAATGAAAGTTCCCAGACGGTTCAGAACGATTGAAATACCAAAATGCTTAGGAAATTGGCCTCGTGAGAGATCGATGAGAGTTTTATGCGCAAAGAATGTGTCCGCATCTGCAATGAGCAGACAACATGTAGCGAAATTGTGTAACTCTCTTCAATCAGGCAGATGTGATGTCAAAAGTTGCAATATGACGGGAATCAGCCGGACAAGTTCTTCAACGACAGAAATCAACAAGGCACGAATTGGAGAAATGATTCAAAATGATCGGTGGGTAACTCTGCGTGAAATCTCGTCAGAACTGGGCGCTATGGTAGGGTGCAGTATATCGTTTCTAATTGGCTGCGATATTCAAAGACAGTACCGTGACGTCATCCACCGAGACCTGGCTCAACGGGCAAGGACCTAAATTTTACCTAGACGGTCTAAACAAATTGTTTTTGCGTTCTGATAAATGCCTAAATAGACTTGGTGATTATGTTGAAATATGACAGACAGGAATGCCTCTTAAGGTATCCGACTACGTTTCGAATCTTGATTTTCAAAAGCGCATAAACGGATAATTTTCATGATATTTAGTGTCACTTAGATTAGAATACATGCATAAAATTGTTTTAAGCAAATTTTGACAAAAAAAAATTATTTAAATACAATAATTTGGCAAAACATTAACTTAGAATAATCTTTTATCCCAAATGTTCTCCTTTTGTGAAAAATGCTTCTATTAGAATAATATTTTGCCTGTACATAGCTCAGATTTCTGGTCAGAGGCTCAGCTAGAATTTTTGAAATATATAACTTAGAAGTGGGTTTATATGCATATTTTACGACAACAGAGAGGAGCAATTTTGAGAAAAAAACGCGCATAATTATTTCAATGGGTGGTAACTCTGAAAAAAAAATGTAAATTTTTCAAAAATTCTAGTTGAGCCTCTGTAGAGAGGTCTGAGCTATATTTAGGCAAAACATTATTATAATAGAACCATTTTTCACAAAAGGAGACCATTTGGAAAAAAAACATTATTCTAATTTTTTGCCAAAATATTATATTTAAATATAATTGTTTTTGTCAAAATGTCCTTAAAACAATTTTATGCATGTATTCTAATTTGAGTGACACTAAATTTCATGAAAATTATCCATTTATGCGCTTTTTTAAAATCATAAATCGGATACCTTAATTCCCTTTTTATGTTATGTCTATTGTTAATAAATATTACTTTATTCAACTTGTAAACTTTTTATTCTTATCACCCCCGTATATGTTCGGTTTTAATAAATTTTATGAAAAACAATTGTGTTTTATTATTTCCTAAGATATTTTCTGCTCGTATTTTCGATTAAAATTTCAATATAAAATTACAGAACACTGAATTCACAGAGAATAAATAAAAAAATTGTTAACGGCTAAGAATATAATGAGTACAATAAAACCTGTTTTTGTGTGGTAGATAGGAACCGCACAAATGC
Organism: Trichonephila clavipes; assembly: GCA_019973935.1. Lineage (NCBI taxonomy): Eukaryota > Metazoa > Arthropoda > Arachnida > Araneae > Nephilidae > Trichonephila > Trichonephila clavipes. The sequence goes on from BMAU01018720.1 coordinate 324,963, forward strand.
ACAGGAACTCTTAAAGTTATAAATGTGCGTTGCAGTGGCGTACCATATATCCCCGCAGCCCCCCACCTCTCGGGAGGGAGGGGGGTTGTAGGACTCTATGGGGCCCAAGGCCTCTCTAACGCACAGATAACAAATTTATCCAATTTATAAATATTAAAGGCAAAACCTGACTTTGCTGTGGGGCTCTAACATTCTGTGTTAGCCACTGATAATTTGGTAGAAAATATTACTGTGGCGCTAAAACGTTCGAAATTCATATATCACAGAAAGAAACATCGTACAAAAACAGGTTCTACTGTAAAATGCTGTTACACGAATAAAAACTATCTATTGAAAATTTAGGTACTTACGTATTAAATTTTTCGAAGAATTTCACTAAGTGAATAAACATCCAACATTTCAAAAATAATCGCTGCTAAAAATTTTAAGAAAACTTTCTCATACGAAATAATAGTTTTTTTTCATATCCTGAGAAAGAAGTGTTTTACATAAAGAAAAACGTGCAAAGATAATCATTAAAAAGACATTACTGAAAATAAATCCAAACAAATACTTTTCAACAATTTTTTAATAATTTTCAGCACATTAATTTTTACGGCAGTATTTTTCAAAATAGGGATCCTAGTCCTCGAAGCGCTGCTTCTGAATAATTACTTCAAAAACTAAAAGCCTAATTGGCTATATCGAGCTTTCTGAAACCAGTATATCATAATTTTTGAGATTTATTCCTTCCAATTAGATTATTTTGATCGATTATTTAGGAGATATTTATGCTTTAATAGTATTTCAAGGCATACAGATATTCTTAATGGGCCATTTTTTACTTGTTTTTAAATGAAGCAAATATAATGTTGCTTCGCAAGAAATTCTGAGAATATTTACAGTAGCCATGCCTTCTCAATTATGACCAAACTCTCAGCTAATAAATTGCGAAGAATTATAATGCATACTTTTTTTGAGCAAACATTGGAGTATTGATTATTTTTAAGATTAAGTGGTACAGATCATGAATTAATAATTTTTCATAAGAGTTATTATTCTAGTAGATTCCTTTAATAATTCCTTTAATAAAAACAGAGTAAATAATTTGTATATGGATGTACAATGCAATATAATGTTACTCTATTTTATATTATAATTCTAATATTCTCAAGCAACGCTTCCCTTACTTTATAATGGCTTTTAATGGAAACTTGGCAAAGTCTTGACCATAGAACAGAGTTTGCATCAAATTTGGCGATTAAGTTGTCGACTTTGGCGATCATTTTTGCGGAGTTCCTGACCATATGGATGCTTCTAGAATTTAGTGGAGGAATACATTAATTCTCACTCCACACTCCGCAAGCGAATATTTCTTGAAGGATCCTCAAGTTATACAATTAGGAAGAAACTTGCTGAAACTGGGTCAGTATTGCTTAGACAAGCAATTAATAATCTTGCCTTAACCGTGAAGAGTCGTCTAGTGATTAGCTTGGCTGTTGAGTAGGACAAGCGATGCTTGTAACTAATCTTTCACATATTTGCACTTTAGATACTGATAGCTGTGCCTCAGCACTGTTAAAGGTGTGAAGATCTTTTGAGATTTATTCTGTGAATATTGCTGTTGAAACTTTATTTCAAGTATTGACTTTCGACAATGAATTTCCATTACTTTTAAGGAACTGTCTTGTTCTTTGTGATTCATTAGCTCTAAAATAATCTATTTAAATGTGATTTCAGTTGAAAACCGATTTCCGTAGAGAGTACTGAGTTTTATGTAAATTGGAGTTTCTATTTAATTGTCAGTCGTACAGTAGGTTAGATGGTGGTTGAAAGTTGAGATACAAGGAAGAATAGAGTTAAATGGTGGATTGCTCATCAAGTGCATTCTCAACTAAGATTATTAAGGCTATGAAGTGATGTATTAAATAAAATAGTTAATCGAAAAATGGCTGATCTTTACTCGATCCTCCCACACTCGCGGTCGACGGGACACGATATAATCTCTTTGTTAACAAGAAATTCGGCAAGAATGAGCTTTGCCGTAATCGACTTTCAATGGAGTTGCAATTGGTTAAAAGTCAATTATAGATGAAAAGATTTTCCGTTTTTTAACTGTTAGACCCACATGCTTGAAATTTCAAAAGCATGTATATTTTGTGAAGTAAAGAGCCACTAAAAAGAAAACTTGGGTGTGGTTTACGAATCGTAAAAATTTAACTATATATCTCTTATAAAATTCCAGCTCCAGTTCATTATATATCCGGATGAAAGCACTATAAGGTGTTTCCATACAACCTAACGCATTACAGGACTTATAAATCATTAGTCTAGAAACAATATTTTATCATACATTATGAAGCATGAACAAGGTAAACTAAAATATACATCAAAGTTTTGATTGTGGATATTACGAAAAGGTAAAGGTAAAAAAAAGGTAAAAACCTTGTTTTCGAACTATTAGACCTATTCACTTAGAATTTATTAACTGTACTTTTCTTGATAGCTGTGCTTGACAACTGTTTTCTTGATAGTCATTAATTCGAATAGATGTCCCGGAAACGGGATCTCATGGGTTGTTTTGGGAAAGCGTTAAAAATAAATTGGTGTCTCTTTTGTATAAATCAAAAGGTACATTTGAAAACTAAACAGTAATACATAGATGTCGATAAATTAAAAGCGGTATATACAGGGTGAATTGGTACAACGTTACAAACTTTCAGGACAGATAAAATACACCTAAACGATGGGAAATCACTTAGAAATGCAATGCCAGAAACGCTTTCTTAGCTCTGCATTGAATACACAAAGCACAAGAAATACAGGACATGCATAAGAGGGGAAAAAGCTTATTTTTCTGAATACAAGAAAAATCAACATGATAAAAATCAAAATTAACGAAATTGTACAGTCATAAAATCTGACGTTGCTAGATGGTTTCGATGGCCCTTCCACCCGTAATATGAAGAAATCGTCGTTGTCTTTGGCACTGAATCTTCGGGTGAGAGACAAAAGACAGATAGAAGAAGGAGGTGCTTGTTTCAACCTACCATATGGACGCAGCACCAAAATCATTCTTGTTATGTATCTGAGAGATTCAAGCGCCTAACGGAGGGTTAAAGAGACAATGGTCGTCATCAAAGTATGTGCTTTAAATAATGACCCCGGGCCCTAATGCAGACGTCCACTCCACATCTCCGGCACATAGGAGATCGAACCATAGCTAAATTTTTGGACGTGTTTCGAACTTTCCCAACAGTTGCCAGGATGCATGTGACAAGATCTTCATCACTGCTAATGGGAATTTGGAACACCAGCGACTTGAGGTACCCCCTTAAGAAGTAATCATGGCAAGTGAGGTCTGGTGATCGAGCGGAGCAATGCACTGGACAACACTTTGGTTTACATACTGCCATCTATCGGGTGAATCATTTTTTATCTACTAAGGATAATAATCATGTTTTATCCTCGTATTCATGTCCTGTCTTTTTTGGGTTTTGTGTCGTCACCACTGCGTCGGGAAAACGTTTCCGATTATGTATTGGTATGTGATTATCCATCACCTATTTTTCCATACGGTTTGTAACCACTGAAGTGATATGTCCTGTAGAGAAATACAGCATCTTGAAACACAACATCAAGTAAATGCTTAAGGCGTGTGGGAAAGCTAAAATTTTATTTTTTTAACAATTTGAGATTTTTACATTTTCAAATTGTGTAGATTTTAACCATTCTAAAGGAACCTTACTTTAACCTCTAGGGTAATTATAAGACCTTGAAATTTATTTTTAAATAATCGTTGAATCTGAGCCACGCCCATTTGAATATTGAAAAAATGTAAACAGAGCACTTCGTTTTTGTTTAAAAGTTGAACATCTGATATAAACCAAAACATGTATCTTTTACTGTAAATTGAGCCTTTTGTTTTTTTTTATTTCTTAGCCGATTGGATGTCTCACTATATACATTAAAATCAATTTGTCTCAAAATGTGAATTTTGATGTTTGATGTACCTTTTCTGAGAAACAACTGTTCACAGGTATATAAATTTTTTATGATATATTTATAATGATGGCTAACATATACTGAAATGAGCTTTTTGTAAAAAACTCAGATTCTTTTTAAAAAATTTTTTTGTGTGAAAAATGGGTCAAATTTCACTACGTTTGATAAAATATTTTATAAACAGTGAAAAAATTCAAAATTAGCTAAAATCTCTGTTCAGTATAATGAGAAAGGTGTAATTTAATTGTATAAAATAATTGAAGCATATACAGATTCTGAGAAAATGCAATCGAAAACAGCCGATTTAACATTGTGAGTATAGAGACAGAAAGAAAGGTTTCCAGCCCCTGTTAAATGAGAAAGAATTCACTCATTATTTTAGAATAGATTCTTTAAAAAATATACATCGAAAGAGAAGAGTTGTTGAATACCCCGCGAATCATAATTTTAAAATGTATTTTAAACATTTGCATTTGCATAAGTTTAAATTTACTTCAAAAATGGATGTTTAAAATAATGGAAGGCAGTGACAAGTGCATAACTTATTCTCTGTTTCAAAATGAACTAAACATATTTTTTGGCATTTAATGTTTGAGGATGTAATGAACTTTTAAGGAAATATTTCACAATACGAGGAAATGTTTTACTAATTAAAATTGCTAATAAATTAAAAACAAACATTATTTCTCCTATTTCAGAGCTCTATTGTCCCATTTGATTGTTTAAGAATCAGAATGATGTAATGAACTGCTTCCTATAAAAGGCTCAATCCATTAAGGAATTAAATATTTCCTTTACACAACGTGAAGGTTTTCATTGTTAATATTAGTTCCCAGAAGGGTTCAGGTATTTCCTTCAAATCAGAATTAAGGGCTACATCTTAAGACACAACGAATATGAGAATGTCTGCCTTTTTAATTAAGAAATCCATTTCGAAACGATTAGAAATGCAAAAGACCCGTTGTTGGGAATAGTTAAGCCTGGACTGTTGAAATAATTGTTGGATTAAAAAATTCCCTGCTTTGAATGGTTGAAAAATAATACCTTCTTGAAGAAAATTTGAATCTGTTCTTAATTTTATCTGATGACATAATATTGAATCTATAACAAAAAATCGGTGTGGTATTTGTGCGTATATATATATATGTATATGATAAAAGAGAAGAAATTAATTTCAATATTATAAAAGTTCCTCATTGGGAGAGTAATGTACATGTTTTTATATTCAGAAATATTATTATTAATTGTATACAGCGCAATAAATTTCTAGTGTCAAAAAATTCAGAAATAATAAATAGCTTTAAACATTTTACTAAATATTGCTTAAATCAAAAATATCCAATTAGTTTTATTAATAGTTACATCAATAAAGCTATTCGAAATAGTAAGTATTAAAACTTCTTAGATTAATAATAGTTTATTACTATAAATTTACATATTTCCTAGCTATAGTTACCTCCATATTATACTATTAGATAAAATTAGGTATTATTTAATTCATACATACTCTAGTGTCACTAAAGTTATGTATATATATAATTTGTAACTCTCTTTTTATTTTTTATTTCTATTATTTTTATACTTTTGTTAAGTGCTACATTTCAGTCATTTACAAGCCTTGAATCTGCATTAGGGTCCAGAATCTGGTAATAACTTTTTTTTTGTACTCAGATTTAGCGTGGGCTCAGTTCTTTTAAGAGCAATTTTTAGGTAAGGTACCTTTGTCTTGTAATGGATTTAGACATTCCTATACATTACTTACATAAGGTTTTTGCTCAGTATTATTTACATAAAGGGGAAAGGTTGGCTGTCCAAAAAACATGTTCAGCCTCACTTTTGTATAAATCTATACACATAAATAAAAATGAATTGTCTGTTTGTAATTTGAAATTAACAGCTTTTTACTAAATGTATTTAAAAGTATATACGGTACTTCATGAAAAATCAATTTTTAAAATTTTTGTCTGTCTGTCTATCTGTCTGTCTTTCTCTCAGTCTGTTTCGTCCGGCTAATCTCTGAAACGGCTTGACCAATTTTGACGAAACTTTCACTGGCAGATAGAGAGAGCTAATGTTATAAGGAATAACTTAGGCTACTTTAATTTTAGAAAAAAAATTAGGATTCTGAGAAAATAAAATTAAAACCAATGAAATAGTGAGCAATATCCGATTCAAATAGGGATAATTTATTTCAATAGGGACTATTTTTATTCAATGGGGATTATTTTTATTTAATAGGAATTATTTTATTTTGAGAGCCTTCTGTCTCAACGATTGTATATCAAACTTTTTTCTTTGATTAGGTTGCTGCCATTCGTGACATTTCCCGTTCATGTCTTGATCCTAATGATTTTACAGTTCTTAACTGCATTGTCAAAGGTCATGTGTCCCTTTCATCCCCCTTCCTTACGGCTTTCTTTGTGTTCGCGTTTCACCCTACTTGCTACTTAGACCTATTTTAATCTTAAAGATTTTAGTCCTCACCCAATCGACAGTGTCAAAGATCATCTGTCCCTTTCACCCCTTGCTCAACAAAAAGCAAAGAAAAAAATTAAAAAAATAAAGTAACATAGATTCACAAAGTAGAAGAAAAGTTTTCGTAAATTCTGCGAAGTGAATAAACACTTTTTTGTGTTAAATTCCACGTGGACGAAATCACGGGTAACAGCTATTTAACATAAAATAAATGCATCAGAAAGTAATATTAACGTATTACACATCCAGATAAAAATTATTTATACTATTTTTAACGTTTATTACACAAAATTTTTAACAATGTGTTACTTTTGCTGAGCAGGTAGGTGTTTTCAAAAATCGACCCACAAGAAAGTTACGGGGCGTCATCAATAATAATAACAATAAAAAAAAATCTGCAATTATACCTAAAGACTTGAAATTTAGCAAACATGGTTTCTTCCTTCAGCTGAGTTATGTAAAAAGCTTTTTTTTGTTTAATTTATACAATTCACGTAAAATTAACTCATTAAAAACTTCTTTATCCTTCAGTCGTATTTTTTAATTTTTAAATTCACCCGTGCGAAGAATGGGTATACCAGCTAGTTATTTTATATATTAACTATCCTAAGTCAGCAATGTTTATTAAACTACAGCATCCATTTTATAATATTTCATCTCAGCTGCTCATGTGTCCTTCATTGTGTGATTTTCCTACTGTCTATTTGTTTTTCGAATGTGATTGATGGATGTTTATATCTTGTTTGTGTGCAGAGAATTGGACTATATATAATCAATCAAGAAGCCTCTCCTTCACTGTTTAAAAGCCTTGTTTTTCTAAAATAAATGCTCATCAACGATTTGGCCAAATTTTCTTGTTTTCTCAGATGATGGAAGTATAGCAGTTTATCTTCTTACTTTCTGAATTGCAAAAATTCTAACTACTTGGTACGTGAACTGCGCATGATATATTTTTTGTTGTCAAATTACACATAATAAAGTCATATATTTTTATAAACAGGAGAAAGGAAAAATATCCGAAAGTACTACCGTAAAGAGTGTTTTCATTTTAAAACTAGCCATCTCTAATAGCTGGGATGGTCAACTTGTTTGATTCCCGAGAAACATTATGGAAGCAGTAGATATCGGCGAGCCGGGCCTTTTAAAAATGATTGTATTTATTATTAAAAATAATAATTGTAACTAAAATAGTGGCAGTTTTATTCAATTTATTATTGTGTTATGTTCATATAATTTATAGCAACCAGTAAATTTCCTTTTTAAATAAATTTCATGAAGAAAATATACACTATTTTCCTCATATATACTCATATTTTTCTATATCTTTCTTAAATCCGGAGTGGGATAGCTTGTTGACATTCTCATCGTAGCTTGCAAGTTTATTTCAGCCAACTCGCATCTGTATTTACTCTTGTTGGTATCCATCTAAGAAAACTTTGATTTCAAATATATGTCGCCTAAAATATAAAGAATAATTGCCCCGTAAATTTCGTCATGCATGGAAGGTTTCCAGGTAACAAAGATTTGTAAAAGTGACTATAATATATCATATCATTAAACATTTTCTTTACACTGTGATCTGACTTCAAGTCAATAAGATTAAGCTCTAGTTCTTCAGTTGGTGATTCATTATCAGTAGTAATGGAATAAGCGTGCAAATTGAATTTAGGCACAATTTTCTTACATTACAGAAATTTTCTTGCGACCTCGTACTACTAACTCTGCACATAATATCTTACAAGGTGAAGACACAATTAAGGAAGTTCATTTGGAAACCAGACTTTGTGTAACGCTACAGGGTATTCAAACGCTAATGTAATTTCGTTGAATGGCCAGTCAATTTCGAGAAAATAGCGTTCGAAATTCATACTAAACTTATATACAATTTATTTTCTCCCTGATACAACGTCGCCGTGGCGTGATAGTCAGCGTATAGGAGTACTATCCAATGGACCGGGGTTCTATTCCCACGAACGTCAACTTGGTTTTTATTTTTTTCTCTCCAACTTATTTTATTATTTATTTTCAGAATTGAAGGATTTTATTTTTTAAAAAAAGATTCATTGATTTTTAAATGATATTCTATTTCATTATAGTAACTATTTCACTTTTTTAAAACACAAAAACCACTAATATATGGTCTTACAATTACTTCTGTCATTAAAATCTAATTAATTGTATTTTTAAAATTTATACCATATACCTAAATGGCCATAAAATTTTACTTCCGTATGTAACAAAACAGTTTTGTTCAAGAGAAAGGCAGCTGTTTTTAAAGAGCAGGTGTTATTATTTAAGAACAAAAAATACTTTTAGAAACAAAGAATGCTCCAATAAAAGCAGAAATTATTAGGATAACGAAAAAAAAATTTGATTTAAAGGGTGTTTTTTTTGAGAGGTATAGAACTTTAAATTACAATAAAACAACGATGTATTATTCGATTGACATGATTTTTTTTATTCGACAGAAAATCTTGTGGCATTACATTTTAAATATGATTTCTGGCATAGGACTGCCACGGCTGGCTCGGATGTAGTCCAATCTGGACGTCCAATTTTCGATGACGTTTTCCAACATTTGTGGCCGTATATCGGCAATAACACGGCGAATGTTGTCTTCCAAATGGTCAAGCGTTTGTAGCTTATCCGCATAGACCAATGACTTTACATAGCCCCACAAAAATAGTCTAGCGGTGTTAAATCACAAGATCTTGGAGGCCAATTCACAGGTCCAAAACGTGAAATTAGGCGGTCACCAAACGTGTCTTTCAATAAATCAATTGTGGCACGAGCTGTGTGACATGTTGCGCCATTTTGTTGGAACCACAGCTCCTGGACATCCTGATTGTTCAATTCAGGAATGAAAAAGTTAGTAATCATGGCTCTATACCGATCACCATTGATTGTAACGTTGTGACCTTCATCGTTTTTGAAGAAGGATTCCACCAGCCCATAACGCGCACCAAACAGTCAGTTTTTCTGCATGTAACGGTGTTTCGACATACACTTGTGGATTAGCTTCACTCCAAATGCGGCAGTTTTGTTTGTTGACGTAGCCATTCAAACGAAAGTGCGCTTCATTGCTAAACAAAACTCGCTTATGAAAATCGACCATTTTTTTCGAAATAAAATTGCACAATTTGAAAGTGTTGTTCAGGCGTGAGTCTATTCATGATGAATTGCCAAACCAAACTGAGAATAAATCACTTGACAGCTGTTAAATCTGTCGCCATCTTGGAAAGTAATGCCAACTTAAACTTCTATACCTGAAAAAAAAAAACTCTGTACAATATAACTTTGTTAGTTTATTTTTGGATTATTAATAGAGTTTGTAGTGTTTCGATAGATATTATTTTATATAGATTACATATAATATAAATAGTTTGAATATTTTATATTGACGATGTCTGTGAATAAAGATATTGTTACTGTATAAGCAGTTGCTGAAACATCTCTGTACAGTGAAAATTCAAAGTTGAGACAAACAGATGCAGTTGAGTATTTTAAAACCTTACTTAAAAGAAATAATTTGATTACTTCGAAATGCTCAAGTTCCATTTCTCATGAAGCTATGCTGATGGGGAGGAACTTTACAACTACGCTGTCGACATGTAGGCTGGAAAAATATGATACACGATGAAGAGCTCATACATGCTAACGAAGTATGTGAAGAAGTATTTTTTGAGTCAGTTGAATTCGAATCCTCATCTGACGAGTATGAGCCTGAAGAAAAAAAGAGACATAAAACATAGACCTTTGGATTATAAAATAAAAGCAGTAAACATGGGGAAAAAAGCATCCTACTTGGAGTATTAAAACGTTACACAGTAGGGGATGTGGTCGTTTAAAAAAATAGCATTTGCCCAAATGGGAAGAAGATATCATTAAAGGAGGAAATAAATTTGATAAATATGCAGTTGTTGATTCCTGGACATATGAGCGCTATGTTGAAGCAAGAGAAAATTTTCATCAAGTTACTACCAGGAATTTACAGCAATGGGCTTTAAAGACTTCGAATTTAAAGCTTCTGAACGGTGGGTGAAAAAATTCATAAAAGGACATAAAATACGTCAACGAAAAATTACAAAATATGTGTTGCAAAAGGAAACATCAACTTTGGAAGAAATTTTAAAGTCTGCAGAAACTTTTCGGATACAGACATTGCATCTGATGCCTAAATTTGATAAAGATTTCGTCATTAATACTGATCAGATAGGTATGTTGACAAAAAAAAATCAACTTTTTTTAGATTTTAACTGTAAAAACTTATTCAATTCATCTAATTTGTTCCATTTTCTTCCTTTTCAGGATGCCAATACCAATCTACTTTTAATAGGACTCAAGCAGACAAGGGTAGCAAAACTATATTTATTATGCGACAAGACATAAATAAATAAAATCCTACCTATACAGCTCAATATGCTCTTACTTTATCAGAGAAACTATTGCCGAAAGTATTTGTGTGTCTGCAAGAACCAACGGGTAAATTTGGCCCAAGAGTCCAAAAAATTGTGGAGGAATACTCACAAAAATATAAAAATATTATAATAACATCTTCCAAGTCTGGGAAACTCTCAACAGAATTATAAATTGATTTTCTCTCTAATTGCTTAAAATCTTACGTGGAAAAAGAAAGTTTTCTTCTTCTCGTCGATTCTTGGAGAGGTCAAACAATACCCGAAATTTATCATGAAGCCTTCTAGGATGATTATAAATTGCCTACTTGTACTCTTAAAATTATTCCTCCCAAATGTTCTCAAATTCTGCAACCTTGCGACGTTTATTTTTATAGGCAAGTAAAAAATTCCATTAAGCATTTGCAAAATTCGGCATGCTTAATAGAACAAACTCGTGAAATAAATTCACGAGAAGACTGTTTTAAAATACAATCAATTGTCATCGCCAATTTTTGCAAAAATGATTCGATATGCTTGGTACGTTGCAAAACTTTCGGGAAGATAGAGAAATTTTCTTAAATGTAAAGTATGTGTGTTTTCTAAATCAAATTCTTAAAAAAACATTGTTCATGCGGTAATTCTTCATTTATTAACTGTCATAGATGTCAAAAAATTAGTTGCTTTGAATATTTTTATGCGAATCATTACTCAGGTTCTTGTATATAAAAATATGTAAGACAGTTAACTTTTTACTTATATTTATTTAACTTTATTCATTATTATTTAATTTATTTTCACTTTTTATTTATAAGTATTATTATCATAACTATTAGTTGTTTTGTGTTTTAAAAAAGTTAATCAGTTACTATAATTATATAGAATATCATTTAAAAATCAATGAATCTTTTTGAAAAGTAAAATCATTTAATTCTGAAAATAAATAATAAAATAAATTGGAGAGAAAAAAATAAAAACGAATCAGGGAGGAAATACCTTATATATAAGCTTAATATGAATTTCGAACACTGATTTCTCGGAATTGACTGTCCATTCGACGAAATTACATTGGGATTTGAACACCCTATATCAGTACTACTGGTACACACAAAGTCTCTTACCCAAATGAATTTCCTTAGTCATGCCTTCTCCTTGTTAGTAAAACTTTCAGACACTTTGTTTTTTTAATAGTGAAACAAGTAATTTATAAAACAAAAATTAAGTCAATTTCCTACTAAGATCAATAAAGGAAAATTTTATTTTAGCTACTTTTTATTAAATATTTACAATTAATATAAATATGTATATACGTAGGAATGAATCACAATATTAAGTGGTAATTAATTAAATTAATTATTATTAAAATATCGCATTGTCATCCAAAACAATCGTGTATATAAAATTTCAGTTCAACTTAAGACTTTAAACGTGAGAAAAAAAAATTGTCGCTTTGACCCATGTCGCTAAAAATGAAACCAACGTGACTGTATCTGTAATTCTGTGAATAGTTAATTTCGGTCAATTAATTTTAATTTATTATAAATAAATTACCGTATTGTCACCAAAAAATAGAGTATAGAAAATTTCTGCCCTAATGAGCGTTTTTTAAATGTGAGAAAACAACCTTTTGAAGTTTTGACACAAGTCGCCAAAGGGTCGCCAAGTCACAAAAAATGATGCCAACATGGCTGTATTTGTAATTCTTTGAATAATTAGTTTTAATCAATAAATCTTTATTAATTATAATTAATTTACTGTATTGTCATCCAAAATAATCATGTGTATAAAATTTCAACTCAAATAAGTGCTTTAAAATGTATTTTATTAACGATTGCAGAGAATCCACCAAAATAAATAAATAAATATATAGAGAGGTTAGCTAATAGTAGGAATTGAAAAAGAAAATACGAATCTTTAAATGCTCACAAGAAAGAAATCTCGGTTCAATGCGAATTTCCTGACCGTCTTGGAGGGCTGCAAAAAAGCTCTTAGCGGGCCATATGCGGCCCGCGGGCGCGCTAATTGTCTAGCTTTGTCTTATAGTTTAATTTAATGTCAATTTGATAAAGTCTGCATAGAGGCTCCTAGGAGTGTATTATTCCTACCAGACAAATGATAGTGCATCAACATTTCATGAGGAACGGGTGTGACGAACCTTTATATATCAACATGCCACTTTTTCTGAAGAAATGCTTGATAAGGCATAGACGTGCTGTCAAATAATTTTGACTTATGTTTATTAGGAAAATATTAAAACTAATTACTAACAACTCAAAACGCTTTGTTTACTACGTAAAAATACTCTTTGCTCTGTATAGTTAAAAATGTTTTAGTTAATTAAATTCACACACACACACACACAAATTCGTGTAAGTCAAATTAAAGTAACATTAGTGTGACTTATGTTGCTGTAGATTGGATGACAAATGACTTATATTACGATTGTAAAATGTTACTTTTAGCATGCTGAATTGGAGTCATCTGCCAAATAGTTTTTAAACAATTACTTATTTTTGCTTTTGTTCACTTTTCTGACAAAATGATTTATTTCAAAATGCCATTTTAGAGACGATGTTCTCCATACCACTTTTCCACAACATAAAACACGTACCACTTTGTAGTCTTTACTAATAATGCCATATTTCTAGGTGCGCCAAGTTAGAAATTCTCTGTTGCACTTACTATCTTGCACTTTTTCTTTTGAACTATCCTTGACGAATAACAGTTAAAAATCGTTAATATAACACATATAAACTTTGAAACAAAATTGTGTTAACGAAAATGATTATGCTATACGTAGAAAAATTTTGTATAATAAGCAGTTGGGGTCCACGATGTAACAAAGGCAAGGCAATAACAAACGAGTATGCTCTCCACGACCGATCACTCGCATTTCTCGTAATACTTCATAGTGAACATTTTTGTTTTAAAATAAAAAGCATAACACTTTGTTTGCTAGCATGCTCAAAACATTGTGTCTGATGGCATTCATGGCACGCGTGCCACTGGTTCACTATCCCTAATGTAGGATATACGACAGATGTACCCATGAGGAAAATGCAACAAAACTTTTATAGATATGGGAGCAGATAATCGACTCAAATACTAGTACTATCAATACGCCATTGGCTGTAGCACCTCTTTCGAACTTACGAAGATTGGTTTAAGGTATCCGACTACGTTCCGAATCGTGATTTTCAAAAGCACATAAATGGATACTTTTCATGATATTTAGTGTCACTTAGATTAGAATATATGCATAAAATTATTTTAAGGACATTTTGACAAAAAAAGTATTTAAATACAATGTTTTGTCAAAAAATAACCTTAGAATAATCTTTTTTCCAAATGTTCTCCTTTTGTGGAAAAATGCTTCTATTAGAATAATATTTTGCCTGTATATAGCTCAGACGTCTGTTCAGAGATTCAACTAGAATTTTTTAAATATAATACTTAGAAGTGGGTTTATTGATATTTTACGACAACAGAAGGGAGCAAGTTTAAGAAAAAAACGCGAATAATTATTTCAATTGGTGGTAACTCTGAAAATAATGTGAATTTTTCAAAACTTCTTGTTGAGCCTCTGTAGAGAGGTCTGAGCTATATACAGGCCTAATATTATTATAATAGTACAATTTTTCACAAAAGGAGATCATTTGGGAAAAGAAGATTGTTTTAAGCTATTTTATTGCCAAAATGTTGTATTTAAATATTTTTTTTGTCAAAATGTCGTTAAAACCATTTTATACATGCATTCTTATCTGAGTAACACTAAATATCATGAAAATTATCCATATATGCTCCTTTTTAAAATCACGGTTCCGAAAGTAGTCGCATACCTTAAAGGTAGATGACTATCAAAATGTTTCTTGGTCAGATGAATAATCACAATTGTATTTGATAAGTTCCAATAAGATCTATCAATTACAGCTGGTGAAATGAAGGCAACAAAATAATAACGGTCCATCTGTACCTCTTCACAAGCAAAAATGAATTTTAATCTCGTGCAATATTGTAAAAAAAAAGTAGCCAGCTGCACTGCTCAAACAGAACACCCTTCACACCATTTAGGAGCTTTCAAATTCGGCCGAAAATTAAGTAATTGCTTATATGAATGGATCTTCTGAGTCTGCCCTTGATAAAATTGGTGCTGGAATCTATTTTATTCACCCAAATGGTGAATTTGAATCCCACAGAATTTTCACAGTTAAAATTTTCTCAAAACATTACGTGTGAATTTATGGTCATTAAAAAAGCTTTGGCAACAGGACAATTCAAAGTCCCAGTGGCATTTTAATATTCTGAAACACTAGATCTGAACACCATGGGATCCAGGGGGCAGTTCTCAACTGACCCAGGTTATAATTGTCCTTTATAATAGAATAGTTGCATCCCAAAGCACTTGTTTTATGCGATGATTATCGGTCTACGTCGACATCTTCTAAGGTGGAGAACCTTGAGGCTAACCATCTGAGCAGGCGGATACCCTTGCCAAGGAGGCCCGAAAATCGTTTCAACATTCCAGTAGCCTTACTCTTATAGATGCTGACACCCACCCGGAAAAAAGAAGCACTTCATTCCAGATCTTGTAACCGCGTAATTTTAACTACCATAGTCAGACTACGTACAAGATACTTTAAATGGATGAAAATATCTGCTGAAGTCCAAAGAATTAATAATATTTCGCCTCACTAACCTGGCATTCAACTTTCTCCGAACCACATTTTTAATTTTCCTTCTGTACTGGCTAAAAAGCACAACAAAGATCTAAACCCCTCGGAAAATCAACTGCGTTATTCTACAAAGGTCATCGGCATTAAAGGATCGCTTTGGACTCCTTCAGTGCCATTTGATCTCACTCCACGGACAAGGTACCACGAACAACAACAAATAGTAACAATTACGGTGCTATAATATTACCTTCTCTAAAACGATATCAAGAATCTCTTGGCCTCAATACCACATATTTCAGTTTGTACTTCAGCATAAAATAGTTGTAATGTACTATTGAATAAGAGTACTCTAAGTTCCAAAACTACTGCACAAAAATTCTGCCTTTGAAATCACGTGAAACTTTCATGTGTGGAAAAGTTTTAGAATATATATATATAATCCAAAACATAAAAATACACAGATAGTTAGAACCTAAGATAACTATACTAAATAGGAAGAAGCAGACACAGTAGCACAATAACAAACTCCTGGCCTTAGGAACCAGGATTGCAGGTTTAAACAAGTTTTAGGGCTAGTCAACCTTCACCTGTAGTTTGTCATACTACGTACCAAGAGGAAAGAAACAAATAACATTAGGAGAAATTTTAATGTTATAAATAAATCACTAAATAAATAAAATGTAATTGTAAAATTATAGCCTACTAGTATTCACACTATAGATTTAAATTCGATGCAAAATGTAGATAGTAAGAATTACTTCGGGAGTGTAATAACTTGTTATGTTCCCCGACAAATACAAATACATTTCCGCTTAAGTTAAAATTATGATGATAGAATAATATATATATATATATATATATATATATATATATATATATATATATATATATATATATATATATATATATATATATATATATATGTATATATATATATACGTACATATATATATATGTACTTTTAAAGCATCATAAATATATATTGATATAAATATTATTGGAAAATAAATGAATCCTAGAAATATTTAAATAATATTATTAATTTTTAAGCATGTGGCTCCATCTATTTAAAAATTGTATAATTAGTTTAAAATATCAGTAATGAAAAATAATGCCAATAAGTTATTCATACAAACTGTATATCATTCAGAACTATTCTATATGTATATATATATATATATATCTCCTAATATTTCTATAGAATTTTTTTTATCATTCCCCTCCTTGAAAGATTCATCATTGTTCTCTTTTCATAATTTCATTTTACTATATTGCCAGGTTTATCCTCCACGTGTTTAGAAATGGGCTTCACTTTTCAACATGGCTCTAATTATCTTTCTTCTATTATTTGACATTGTAGGGTTTTAGAACTTTTTCACTTTTATTTTATTATACTATATATATATATATATATATATATATATATATATATATATATATATATATATATATATATATATATATATATATATATATATATATATAAAGTTTTTTTCTTTTTTGCTTATACATTATTTCATTTTAGAGGTATTAAATCAAATTGCAGGAATTTCAGGATTGCAGGTTTAAACAAGTTTTAGGGCTAGCCAACCTTCGCCTGTAGTTTTTTATACTATGTACCAAGATGAAAGGAAAGAATAACATTTGGAGGAATTTAAACATTATAATAAAATCACTAAACTAATAAAATATAATTATAAAATTGTAGCCTACTAGTATTCACATTACACATTTAAATTCCATGCAAACCGTAGATAGTAAGACTTACTTCGGGAGTGTATATATATATATTGATGGGAGGCTAGAACGAATTCAGCAGACCCCTAGATTCCAAAGTCAAATTCTTGGAATTCGTTTTGAGCTCCCCCCTCACCGGATACAGTGAAATTCCTTCGGCAAGGGTGAGCCAGAAAGTTTCCGCGACTGGGGGTCACTAGAACCATAAATTCTGGGGTGCGTCAAGGGATTTCCCGCGCTTCCAGAAAGTTCACTAAACCCATAGATTTTGGAATGCTGTAACTCTGCGCTGGTCTCTGGACCAATAGAGGAGCGCAGGAGCGGATAAGATAAAGAATCCACGAGAAGCCGCGCATGAATTTGGGTGTGATTTGGTGAACTTTAAAAACGGCCTGCAACCCCGATTTCAGCAGAGGGATACAACCAAGAAAACTGACCCATAAACTAAAATTCTAATTTCTCCTTTTTCCAAGTGGACTCCAGCGGCTACCAATGAATCCCCTCTGGCCTTGTATCATCTCTCCCTTCAGTACACAGCCTAACGATAAGTTGAACATTTTGTTTAAGTAGAATAAGTAGTAATTATCTTCTGTAACTTTTAAAATAAGAATAAATATTCAATTAACTTTTATGGCTGTGAGCAGTTAATTTACGATTACTAACTTATCAATTTAATCATAGTGCAATGTGAATTACAGAACCTGGGTTAAAATGCAATAAGAAAAATAAATTAAAAGTAGCGTTGAATCATCTGGTGTAAGTTTAAATTTAAACGAGATGTTGGGTCACCCAATGATAATCTTAGTTAATCTGTGAAACATGTAATAATTTCTTATTGTGTGCCATTGTGTTTTGATTGTATTTATTACTCAATTTTTCCAGTTGTGAAATTTTTTTTCTCACAGTATTTTTTTTTATTATTTAGATACTTGGGGTTGTTGCAAACAACAACTTCTGAAAGAGGGTGCTGACGATGTGACAGGTACTGGTGCTTTTTTTTATATCGATGCTGATTTTTTTTATATATGTATTTACGCGAAAGTCGATTGGTTAAAAGTTTTATTTAATTTTTTGAGATTATGATTTTTCTCTTACCCTGCACGAGTGCTTGAATTCAGTTGTTTTAGTTTGAATTTAATTGTTTCTGTTGAAACTTAATCTCGTTAGCAATTTTATTTTAACTTTAGTTTAAACATGCCACGTACGCGACAATCCGACCCCCTTTTGACGCAAACAGCGTCTGAAAAATTTAATCTAATTGAATTGATCCCAGAGTATGACGGAAGCGAGAATCGTTGGGAATATGTAGGTTCCTGGGAAAAATCAGTGATGTTGTAATTTTAGGTAATTGGTCTAACGCTGAGAAAGTCACTATTCTTAAACTAAAATTTGCGGGGATAGCTGAGGAATTTTTTTTTATCAGATCCAACTCACAGTAATTTAACCGAATACGACGATATCGCTACAGTTCTGATTTCGAGATTTGAGAGGACCGTTCCGTTGTCTACGCGGCTTCAATTATTTTCATCGTTCATTCAGGGTTCCTCCGAAAGCGTGCAAGAATTCGCAGCACGCATCAATAAACTAGGGACACAGATATTTCAGTCAAGTAATTCGGCTCAAAACACAGCGACACGAAACGCGAACTATCAACTTTTACAGTCCCGTTTCATCAGTGGGCTGCAAAACGATATTCACAAAATTGTTTTGGCACGAGACCCCAATAATCTTGAGGAATCAATAAACGCTGCGCTGATAGAAGAGCAAAACGTAAAACTCAATCAAATAGCTAATGACGAGAGAACTGGTTTGTCACCTTTACACTTAGAAATATCGGTCATTTCGGCATTGATAAACAAGTTAGATGAAATAAATTTGGAGGTCGAGCGATTACAAGAGGCCAGTTCAGTTACGGCTCGCAAAACAGGTGGGGGTCTTTTTCACAGAAGGGAGACTGTCTTTAAATGTTTTATTGTGTCTTAGAGGGACATAGGCAAACGGAATGTAGAAGAAAAAGAGCGGAAGAATGCCAATCGAATTCCCAAATCCCTATGGAAATGCCGCGGGCGAATTTTCTGTTTTTCGCCACCCAAACATTCATTCTTTCAACCAACGACGCGTCCATTTCCACGACTCGGCTTTTCGCGACAATTACACAGTCCCCAGGCATTCTGTGACCGATCCACAAAGAACTTCCGGTGGCAGAGGAAATCTAGCTGGTTTCAGACGTAATGCGAGAAATGATAATTTAAACTTCCGCGGAGAAAGCCGATTTTAGATATTACACAACTGGTAGAAAAACGGCTTTCTCCTATAAAAACTAGAGACGAAATATTTGATCTACCAATAGTTAACCCTAGCGCACAGGACCATAGATTCGGAATTTTAATTGACACAGGTGCGTCCGTTTATTTAATGTCTAATTCGCTCTTTAGTAAAATAAAAAACGAAATTTTTAGAGAATTTAATGTTTCTATTCAAATTAAAGCGGTCAGTGGAGATACGGTGGAAATCCTCGGTTTTTATGAAATACAATTGTCATTGGAGGAATTTCATTTTCAACATATTTTGTTATAACTAAGCAAGATATTAATGATAAATATTGCGCTATTTTGGGATACGATTTTCTGAAATTATGGAATGCAGTTTTAGATATGAGTAAAAACCGTTTATTAATTAATAAATTTTCAATTCCGCGTATCAATTTTTCGCTTCCTTCGCGAGCCGTACAGACTAATTTTATTCATGGATTTTTAAAACACAAAACGTGTGTAGGTCATCATTCAGTAACAAATGTTCGTATTCTCGTCTCAACACTACCTAATTCTACGTCTTCGACTACTATTCAGAGTTCAGCAAAGTTGAAAAGTAAAAACATCCACTTAACTATTTCGCAAATTAATATCGATCCACAAACAAATGACACCATTATAAATATTAGAAACAATTATGATAACATAATCACCCTTAACAAAAACATGACAATAATTACTGTCTATAATTAAGAAGACTTTTATTGCGATTTTCCCGTTTCTCAAGATATTCTAACCCCACTCACGGAGAAGAATTTTAACGTTTCAGGTTTGGACAGCAAAATAAAAAATAGATTATTTCAACTTTTAATTTCGCACAAAAGTGCTTTCGCTCGCTCTACGGTAGAATTATCGGCGGCTGCTACTGAGCATCATAGAATTAATCTGCAACATGACTATCCCATTAAATGTCCGATTTACAAGATTCCATTTAATTTAAGATATGAATTTCGACGTCAGATAGCTGATCTAGAGAAGGCGGGGATTATTTCAAAATCTGATTCCCAGTACAATACTCCGTTCTTGTTTGTTAAACAAAAAGAAAAATGGCGCCTTGTTTTTTATTTCAGGAAACTTAACGAAATAACTTTGACTCAAGACTTCGTTTTTCCAACAATGGACGACATTTTGCACGAAATTTCGGGTTCTAACTAGTTTTCGGCATTAGGCATGAAGTCAGCATTTAATCAAATTCCACTTCACTTTGCAGATAGGCATAAGACGGCATTCTCTAATCCCGACGGTGACAAATACGAATTTAATAGACTTTGTTTCGGTTTAAAAAACTCGCCTAAAGCATTTCAGTCCATTGCACAAGAGGTTTTGGGAGATTTATTACACAACGGAGCTTTGGTTTATATAGACGACGTTATTTTATTTACTAAAACTATAGATGAACATTTCGAATTATTGGGTAAGGTTTTTGAACGCTTTGAAAGAATTCACTTAAAATTTAATCCGAGTAAATGTCAATTTTTGACAAAGAGTTGTAAATTTTTGGGGTTTGTAGTAACGCCGGAACGTATCCTTATAGATAAAGATAAGTCCGTTTCAATTAACGACTTTCCAGTTCCAACGGATCAAAAGCAAATTAAATCTTTCTTAGGGTGTTGTAATTTTTATAGAAGATATATTAAAAATTTCGCAAAACGAGCACTTCCATTAACGAATCTATTGAGAAAAGACACTCCATTTGAGTGGACATCTGAGACGCAGGAGGCATTCGATGATATTAAGGAAGCCATATTAAACCCACCTTTCTTAGTACTACCCGATCCAAACGCAGAATTACAAATCACGACGGACGCTTCATCTCGCGGCATCGGGAAAGTTTTAGAATAAAAATATTATAACTCGGAAGTCAAACCTTTATATATTTTTTCAAAGAAATTAAATCCTTCGCAATCTAAATATAACGCAACTGTTTTGGAGTTCTTCGCAATATATACAGCATTAAATTTTTTTAGACCTTTCTTGTTGGGAAGAAAATTTAAAGTTTTTACGGATCATAAACCTTTCGCAGGGTTTCTTTCAAATAAAAATCCTTCTTCCAAAATTTTGCGTTGGAAATTGGCTCTGGAAGAATTTAATTACGATATACACTACATCAGGGTTTCCTTAAATTCAGTCGTAGATCATCTTTCTCGTTGTATTAATAACATCACAATAGCTTTACCCGAGTCTAAAGATCTCATTAAAATGCAGTATGAGGATCCTGTTCTAAGTCTTATTATACAAAAAATTAACCAAAATGACGTTAGTCCACAAGTCAGCAACTATTTTTTTAATGGGGAAGGTTTGTTATGTCATTTGTCCAAGCGCCCGTCCAGATCACCCAGGTCTAACACCACTAGAAAACAAGTTTGCATTCCACATTGTCTTAAAGCTAGAATTCTCGAATCTATCCATTCAGATTATGGAGGGTATCTTAAATTTTTTAAAACCTATCATCGACTCAGCGAAAACTTCTTTTGGCAGAATATGTACAAAGAAACTAAAAATTTTGTTCGTTCTTGCACCGTACGTTTATCTCAAAAAAACGCTTTCAAAATTCCGCCAGCACCTCATCAGCCAGAAGAACAAAGTCAAGAACCGGGGGAAAAGTGTCATATTGATATTTTCGGTCCTTTAAAGCAGTGCTTCTCAAACTTTCAATACTGGCGCCCCCCTTTTCGATCACAATTTTTATCGCGCCCCCCTTATATATTAATAATGTACTGAATGCAATAATAATTAAATTTGACGCCAAAGCTTCAATAGGTGATCTTAATTATAAACCATACAAATTAGTAACATAATTATTAAATTTTGTATACTACTTTTAAGCAAAAAAATTAATTAATTAATAGGATAATTATTATGTTATTTTACCTTTCTCTAATTTTTAAATTGAACATATGGAAAAATGCGGTGGTTGCTTAGAAGACAAAATATACATATCTGCTAAATATAGAAAAAGAACTCAGAGGGTCAATTTCTAATAATAAGCATTCCCTATAAAAACTTTGCTTTGCAAGACAAGCCCATGGAAGTCGTTAATACTTATTAAACTTGTTCTTAATTTAATTTTAATTAATTAGTTATAAAATATTCTGTGCAGCACTGATAAATTAAAAGTACCCGCTCTTTGCACGAGTTCATTTATAAGAAAATAAAACATTATTTATATAATAGCTGAATTGTAAGGGGAGCAAAGCCAAGTGCTCGACAATGTTTACAAAAACGTAAAATGATTTTTTTTAAAATGGTTGCTCAAATTATAGTTAGTTTTAAGCGAATTGTAATTTTAAGCCTCACGGAATTAGCATTTATAATTGATGTTAAACAGTAGCGCACACAGGAATTTTTCAAGGGGGGCGTCCGGTGTCGAAAGTACACCAATCTTGTATTAGGTTCTTTTTGATTTTGGGGAACAAAACACAGTTAAAACTAATTCTTGAATAAATAATTAGCATTAATTAATAAAATTAATCATTAATCACAAATACTTAATTAAATTTTGCGTACTATATACTTATAATTATAATGAATCGGAAAAAAATCAAAGGGTTTGGGGGGGGTCCGGACCTCCCCCCCCTTTTGTGCACCACTGATGTTAAATAATGATCAATAATATAAAATATCCATGAAGAATAATTGTATTATTTTTAATATTTAAAGCGAAAAGACTTCAACATGTTTTAACCCGGGAGCAGGCGCGCACTCGATACGGTAGAGCGGGGTTATTGAGTCACCTCAATCCTTTTTTTTATAATTATTTAATTGTACACGATACAAATCATGATTCCAGTGAATAATTTAATTAAGAAAAAGTTAACTTACCTACTTTCAAGGACTTTTCAATTTTTTTTTGGTAATAAATAAACAATTTTGCCAGAATTAACGATTTCGTAATCTGTGTGTCCCGCGCGACCACTTCCGGGTAAAAAGTATATTCATTATGATAATATGTATGTTACTGTTAAAAAAATTGTGTGAAACATTTTTCGTTATGCTTTATATGTTGAGAATACTTATAAAAATATGTCTTGGCTAAGTAATCCTTCATGGTGCTTGTGTGTGTGTGTGCTCTCCGTGGTTTTCCAAATATCATAAAACTCTTTTGCATGGAAAAAAGCGCAACAGAGAACACATAAGAGAGGGGTCATAACTAACTGTACCAATAACTTAGAAGGTCAAATAGATAACAGCTATACAGATTTCAAAAATAATGACATTGATGAATTTTTTATGATCCTAAATTTTTTCGATTCTGGGTCTGGGATCTGTTTTTTCTCTGAAAGAGTAGTATGTTAGGTTCAAAAAGAAAGCGTAATAAAAAATATCTCATCATGGGATTACAGCAAATCAAATAAATTCTTTTTTAGATTGACACCAGCTAAGGGGAATGGGTAGTTTCCCCTCCCCTTGGAATGTGGAAATGGCAAGTGGCGGGGATTCGGTCTTTGGGTACGACGGATTGAAGTCATGTCCGAGTGTTGCTAACTGTATAATAACTGTTTTCTTTAAATGTTTTTTTTAATAAAGGTTTAATTTTTAAAATTTAAATGCCAGGTTTTTTAATTTGTTTCCGTGCCCATTGATTAGAATCAAACTTTACTGGCGCAGCCGTTAATGATCGAGTCTTAGTGGAAAACCCCACAGGAAGAACGTTCCAGAAATTTCGAGTTTTCTGGATTCCCGCGTGGAAATGAATCAGGTAAGAGTTTTTGCTTGCAACTCCTGTAATGTAAGACGAGAGAAATTTATAAAATTATACTGTTTAATATCCATTTATTACAATATAATTTTGATTTTATTTTTTGTATACGTCAGTGTACGTTTTTTTAACTGCATATCCATGCAGTTGTAACTTGTTGAACGCCAGTTCAATTTTGAATTAATTATATACATCAGTATATATATATATTTTATTATTCTTGTTCCATATCAATGGAAAGTAAGTTTTAGAACATCCGTTCTAAAAAATTAAGAAGCTTCAAAATCATTAATTCTCTCAGTATATTATTTTATTGCATATCCATGCAGTTATTTATAAAATTTTTTGAAACGCCAGTTCAAATTTCAGTTATTATATATCAGTATATTTTTTTATTATTTCTTGTTCCATATCATGGAAAGTAAGTTTTAGAACATCAGTTCTATGAATTAAGGAAAACTTCAAAATCATTAATTCTCTCAGTATATTATTTTATTGCATATCCACATGCAGTTATAAAATTTTTGAACGCCAGTTCAATTGGGAATTATTATATACATCAGTATATATATATATATATTTTTATTATTGTTCCATATAAATGGAAAGTGTTTTAGAACATCAGTTCTATAAATTAAGGAAAGATTGTATGTTTTTTCTTTATTGTATTTATTTATTTTTGTAATGCACAATAATAAGTTCACGTCAGTGAATAGCACCTGAGTTTATTGAAAAATTAATGCTAAAGAATAATACTTATCTCAGCGTCAATGAAATTATTTGTGCTTATGTACGCATAGTATTTTCGATTAATGTGAAAAAAAATATTATCAGTTTAAATTGGAGAAAAACTACCGAATATATATTTTGTAGTGTCTCTATTATTCCAGCCAGGAATAGATTAAGTGGTGCATGTCGGTTATATTTTTAAGTGATTATATTGTGTATATCAGAAATAGGTTAGGAGATTATTGTGTGTCAATAATAATATTTTAAGTGATTCTTGTGTATCAGTAATATTTTAAGTGATTATTGTGTATCAGTAATATATTAAGTTTTATTTATTAGTTATTTAAGTACACTTGGTATATTGCGAAATATATAATACATTATTCTGGAATTCCTCTAATTCATTGAGTGTTGTGTTAGTGTAGCGGATGCTTATTGTTGTGTGTTTTAAACAAAGATATATTTGTGGTGTTTAATTTTTTAAGCAATCCCTTCTCGGTGTTATTTCATTTGATTATTTGTTTAGTTGCGGTATATTGGAAAAAAGAAAATTTTCAAATGGCATTTTTGGAGAAAGCTAAAAAGCAGGATTTAGTTTTGTTGGCTGAGGAGTTAGGTCAAAGGTATCAGATAAAATGACGAATATAGAGCTAAGGAATATCATAATCGGTAGCAAAGATTACGAAGAAGAGTTCGTTAGAGATCAGTTATCTGTTATTTTTAGAGGAACGCTTTGAAAGGGAAAGTGAGGAAAAATCGCCAGGCAGCTCGCAATCGAGGAGGAAAAAATCGCCAGGCAGCACGCAATCCAGCAGCTGCGCTGGAATCAGAATTGAATGAACTGCGGTTAGAGATCGAAAGTATTCGGTCGAATGTTGGCCAGGCGAGTTGTGCAGAAGATCGTAAGAAGACATCTTCAAATTACCGAATTAGTATCGGGAGGGCGAGGAACATATGAGGGAAACATCTCCTGCTGTGTTGATGGCTGAAGCTACGATACCAGTAACTACTCCTATCAAGGAAGAAAATGGAATGGACGATTTAGGGGTTGTTTACGTCAAGGTCAAGGGTGAGCAAGAAATTGTGAATGCTGTCATGCACAGGTGCCCAGATGCCCGTGGTAAGACCAGATGTTGTCGAAGGACAAAGCATTGATAATAGAGGGTCAATTCAAATAACGTCTGCATTTGGGGAGCATGAAATGGGTGAAGTAAAGATTCCAACATGGAATTGAATGACTTTAGGCACGGTGTTGTGCCTGTCTCTAAAAATTTGGTTAACGACATGTTAATCTGTTCCTCTGATTATGAAGTATTAATAGAAAAACTCGCAAATGATTCGCAATCCTGCGAAACTTCGAGAACCTTCAAAGAAAGAAGGAATTATTAGTTCAACAGATTCAAAAATCAGTTTGCAGCCAAGAAGTGGTCACCGATCTACTTCCTGAGACACAGTCTTTATTGAATGTTCCAAACGGAGATTTGGTTGCAGTAAAAATTAAAGGGATCGAATGTCCAAACAAAATGGACAAGGTATAAAAGAAAGCAAGAGAGAGGTTGCCTTTACTTGTGTATTTTAAAAATAGAATCTTGTATAGTAATAGGCGGGGTCAGCCCCGTAAGAATGTATTTCGAATTTATTGACTCAATCCCCTGGTGCAATGTTGTTTTGCGATCTCATAACAGGTATTGTTAAATTGGAGTTGAAAGCAGGATTGGAAGTATTTTAAGGTTCGCGTGGATGTTTTATGGACAATAACATGCATTTGTTATTTTTGTCGCTTTTGGATTGAAAAAGAATTTTGCTTGCTTTCATTCTACTTAGAAATTGGAAGAAAAAAGAGAAAAAGAGAATTTTTAAAATGTTTAAACCTGGTACAATAAAAGAATTAACGTTTGGCTGAAGGTTTAAGCATGTAAAAGTAATGAATTATTCAGGTTGCCTGCTCCTGTTAAATAGATAAGATTTATGCCAATGATTATATATATGTACTTAACGTTTTTCAGCACCATAATTTCTGGAAATTTCTAAAGATTAAAACTTTGGCTTCTAAATATGCTTTGCTAGTACATGTCGTATAATTATTTTAGATTTGCCATGATATATTTTTGGTAACTTCTTTTTATATTTTAATATTTTTGAGTATTTTTGTGTTAAAACTTGTACGGATATTAATTTTCTAGCATATTAATGTGATTTGTAAATCTATTTCTTGGGAGTTGTATTAGCAAAAGCTCTTTTACATGATACCTGAAAAATTCTCTCGTTATCTTGTTTCGCCAGCGTATGTGTGTGCATGTGTTTTTCATAGTTTCTTTTCAGCTTCATCGTCCTGGAATGACGGATGAGCTTTTAAGGGGAGGTGTAGGAGTGGGAAGGCCCATTGACACCAGCTGAGGGAATGGGTAGTTTCCCTCCCCCTTGGAATGTGGAATGGCAAGTGGCGGGGATTCGTCTTTGGGTACGACGGAGTGAAGTCATGTCCGAGTGTTGCTAACTGTATAATAACTGTTTTCTTTAAATGTTTTTTTTTAATAAACCTTAATTTTTAAAATTTAAATGCCAGGTTTTTTTTTAATTTGTTTCCGTGCCCATTGATTAGAATCAAACTTTACTATGGGATTACAGCAAATCAAATAAATTCTTTTTTTATTTGGTTATAGGATCAAAGATAGCTAATTAGGTATTGAAGAAGTTTTTAACTTTGCTGACTTAATATCGCGTGCGCGCGCCTATAAATTATATCAGAGTAAAAGTAAATTTTTTTATTATGTCTGAAAGTATTTTGTTTTAATCCATTCCAGTAAACTAATTATTTTTTAAATCTTTTATTTTCGATATGCTCGCGCCCCCCTCGTAAGGTCATCGTGCCCCCCAGGGGGCGCGCCCCACAGTTTAAGAAACACTGCTTTAAAGACCACGCCTAAAGATAATAGTTATGTTTTCTCCATGATAGATGCATTTACAAAATACATTCATATCGTTCCACTTCCTGATTTTAAGTCGAGTACGATTTCTAAAGCTTTCTTTAATAATTACATTGTACACAGAGGTTGCCCACATAAATTAGTCGTAGATAACGCTACATATTTTAAGGGTTTAGAATTTGTTGAATTTTTCAGAGTTATGGGCATTCTCTCTCTCTCCCTCTCTCATAAAAGACACCTTTCAAGTTATTCCGCTCACGTCAACGGGAGAGTAGAGAAACCCAATCAATCGCTAGCCAATATCCTGGCATCAATTACGCAAAATACAAACGACTGGTATGAGCAACTCCCGCAGATCATGTTAGCATTAAACTCAGCGATTCATGAAGCTACATACACATCGCCTTTTTTCCTAGAACATGGCAGGGATATTCGATTATCTTACACTTACGAAAAAACTCCGACACACCACAAAATAAGTATGAATATGTTGAGAAGCTTTTACCGTCTTTGGAGCAAATTTTTAATAAAGTCTTAAAAAATCTAAATGAGCAGGAGGCATCGCCCATTAATCTGAGTACGAGAGCGACAAAGCAACATCAGTATGATTACAAAATCGGGTCCTTGTGTTTTATTAAGACGCCTAATATTAAATCTAATTTATCTCCAAAACTCAGACCTAAGTTTGAAGGTCCCTACAGAGTAATAGAGCGTTTTCCTAACGTCACTTATAGGGTTCAACATGTAGAGCAATTGAGGAAGAGATTTAACACACATGTCAATCGGATGATTCCATTTATGAAGAGATTCTCATATTTGCACTTAAATAATTTAGATGATTTACAACCAGACGATTCAGAGGTTAAAAGTATTGTTCCAAGTCCACGGTATAATTTAAGGGCCCGTGCAGGCAATTTGGCTGATTAATTTACTAAACGCGCTAAAAAGTTTTTGAGGAAACTGAAATTTTTTTTTACATCTTTTACGCTTCGTCACTTCGAGAGCACACACCTAGGAACGGTACCTGTTTCATTGTCGCACCTTGTTGTATGTCAAGTTTTGATGTTTAAGTGAGACATAATTTTGTACTTAGTTATTTAATGAATTTTAGCTCATTTTTTTATGTAATTTGTTTCATGTCTTGATTTGATGCTTAAATGAGATAATGTATGTGGTTAATATCAATTCTAGATAAAATATTTTTTGATGCTATGAGTTTTATGATAATATCTAAATTTTGTTGTTTGTAATAAGATGGATATTTAATTTTGCTATGCGATTCATGTATGCACGTCAATTTTAATTTTATAAATTTTAAGCTTTAATTCATGTTTGCAACAGAAATCAAATTTTGGGGTCTTTTGGACACTTGTCACGAAATTTGAATGTTGTTACTGTATATATATATTTGGCATTTTCATTAATCAAATAATTTTGTGTTGCGGTTATTATATAGTATTTAAATTTTTTTATACAAAAGGTTCTTTGCTTGAATAAGTTAGTTCATGCTTACTTGATTGTGTATAACTGTGTACTTTTCTTGTTAAATTTTGAGTTTGCATAAAAGATTATTTTTTTTTTAGTGGCGGTATTTTGTCAGAAGCAATTTTAGTGATAAGTTGTGTTAGTGTATTAATTTTAAGTGGCTGTGTATTACTGAATAATGATATCTTTGGAATTTATGCTTGTTAAGATATGGATAGAGGTGGTTGTTTGAATTTTTTCCTTAAGAAATTATGTTGACACTTAACTTTGTTTTGCTTGTGTTGTTTTGTTCTGTCATATGATTGCTAATATTGATTTAAAACTTTTATAGTATTTCGGTTAGGTGTTTTAATGCTAATTTAACGTTTTTTTGTGTACTGTTTGCTATAGATTTGGAATTTTTTTTGTTTGCTTAAGGCTCTAGTTAAATTGTGGTTTGGTTAAATGAATGAGCAGTCAAAAATTTTGTCTCGCTAGTGTGCTAAACTGTATTAGGAATTGAATGTTTTGTGGATGTCGTTATAGTAGTTCTGTTGGTTTAGGGTTATTTTTTTATTCATGGTAGCGCTTGGGTAGATTATTGAATTGAGTATTGATATTAATTAAGTTTTTTTATGGTTTTGGATTTTAATTGTAGATTTGCATTGTTATTTGGAAATAAGTTTATGGTCAGATAATGGTATTGTTAAATTTTATGTTTTGTGTACATGTAGTTGTGTTAGCTTTGAGTTTGGTATTGGCGAAGAGGAGAATTTTGATTAAGTATTGTTTCAGTTTTAGATATTGAATTTGATAATTTTTTTTTGGTTTGAAAATGTTGAAGATGATCAGGTGTGAATTTTTTTTTTGTTTTATTAATTGTTGAAGGAGTTAGATACTTTGAGTTAAGAATTTTGTGGAATATTTGAGAAAGTTATTTGAAGGAGAGAGATAAATTTTAACTTGATAAATTTGTAGAATAATTGGGAAAGTTTTTTTTTTATGGAGATAGATAAGTTTGTGTCCAAAAGTATGTGGTAAATTCGAGAGTTGTTTGATATGGAAATGGATATTTGAGATGCGGTATATTTGAGAAAGTTGTTTTGATGTAGAGAAGGTAATTTGAGTTAAGGATTTTGTGCGATTTCGAGTAAATAAGTTGATGAACATAGATGTTGAATTAATGATTGTGTGGTATATTTAATAATGTTTGAGATGAATCTAGGAAAGTTCGAGTTGAGGATTATGTGAGATTTTGGTTTATGGGCATAGATGGGTTTTAGTTAATGGTATTGTGGAGAAGTCGATTAATTATTTGGAAGTTGCAGATAAGTTTAGTTAGTGTTATTGAGGTACAGGATATGAATGATCTTGAGGTAAAGGCATTTTTGAATGATTGAGGAATCATTTTAAGGTTACTGAGAATTTTGGGTTAATGTTATAGAATGATATTTGAGTAATTAATTCGATGATTATCGATGAATTGAGTTAGCGGTGTTGTTGAAAATTGAAGATCTTTGTTGTAGTTTTTTGTATATTTGTTGCGAGTACAGTGAAACATTGTGATGAGTTCTTTTTTTAATGATTTAGAATTGATACATTGTATTACATGGAATGTTAAAAAGTGATGTTGATTAGTGAAGTGAAATTTTTGGGGGGAATTATGTTTAATTATGTGTACCACGTGTAATAATTTTTTATTTGCTTCTTTTTGTTTTAGTTAAAATTACTTTACTCTGTATGTATCGCCTCATATGTCATGGGTTGCATTATCAATTTTATGTTTATAAATTTTTTTCTCTGAAATTTTCAACTGCATTTGCGATTTCTGGAATTAATTTCTCAATATGGAAATTCGCATGTATTGAATGTAGAAGAAAGTTTATTTCTCTCAAATTTTTTTAAAAGTATTAATCCATATAGTTATTTTTTTTATAATCGGATTTGCATGTTTTTTTTTGTCTTGATTGTACATTCGGTTTCTTGTGTTGGCGTTTGCGGCATGCAGCAAATCGTTTGCGCAAGGAATGGCATATGCAATTTTTTTCTTGCCTTTGTAAACATTGGGGGTGCATCCTGATCAAATACACACTCATAGTTTGCAATTCTAAATTTAATCACATTAATTTTTTTTATTAATTTTAAATTGTAACCAATGCTTGTAGTGAATTTTTAAAATTTCTTAGGCTATTAAGCATTCTTAGAGGTTACAATTTTTTTTTTTTTTACCGTGTACACTATTCGCTTCAATTTATAGATTTTAATTTGCAAATCTGAATTTAATTACATTACTTTTTTTTAATTTTAAATTGTAACTAATGCTTGTAGGGAATTTTTTAAAATTTCTTAGGCTATTAAGCATTCTCGCAGGTTATTTTAATTTTTCTTCACCTACGCACTATTTCTAATTTTTTATTTTATAATAATTTTTTTTTAGTTTTTTTTTATTTTACGAAAGATTGTAATCATTGCTCTTAGTGAACCATTGCAATTTCTTATGCTTTGAGTACTGTTAAAGGTTAAAATAATAAATTTTTTTTGGTGGTCTGATATATGCACATCATATTAGTAGTATCAGGATTTCGATGTTATACGATTATGAGGTGTCTGTTTCTTAGTGCCACGTTTGTATTGTTTATGTATGTTTCACTTGTAGTTATTTCTTATCACAAAAAAAAAAAAAAAAAATGTTCGTTGCTCGTATGTGTGGTTATTGTGAGTATCGAAGCTGTTATATATGCAATTTTTGAATTTACTATGCGTTACTCGTCTTATTTTTTTTATTATTTAGTGGCACGTGATTCTTTGTGATTATTCAATTATTTTTATTTGTTATTTTATATATGTTGTCCTTGTGAATTGTTTGGTGACCCATTCGATAATTATTTGTTAGTAACATGAATTTAATTGTAGTTGTTAGTATTTATTTTTTCCCTCTCACCGCTAAAGGAATTGGGACTTTATTTTTAGAATTTACTTTATAATTTTTTTTCTTCCTTTCTGTTACATTTTCAATTGTAAATTGTGGGAATGGGGAGGTCGGTGCTTGGAGTCTGCGGCGGAAGTCAAATGGGGTCAAGTTTTTCTTTTCTACACACTGGTTTTGGTTTCATAACTAATATGGTTTCCCTGGGAGACAATTCTTTCTCTTACAGCATGCATCAGCTACTTGTTCACCACCTGTCGGGGCCACAGGACGGCCGAGCTCTCGTATAGTTGAAGGACTTCAGTGGATGACATCGTTCAAGGATTGGAAAGAATTGATGTGTTTCCGTTTTTTCTCCTGAAGGGACAATTCTGTTTATACGTGATTGTGAATTTTTTTGTGTGCTGAGAATTTGTGAGTGGGGAGGAGTGATGGGAGGCCAGAACGAATTCAGCAGACCTCTAGATTCCAAAGTCAGTTTCTTGGAATTCGTTTGAGTTCCCCCCTCACCGGATACAGTGAAATTCCTTCGGCAAGGGTGTGCCAGAAAGTTCCCGCGCCTGGGGGTCACTAGACCCATAAATTCTGGGGTGCGTCAAGGGATTTCCCGCGCTTCCAAAAAGTTCACTAAACCCATAGATTTTGTAATGTTGTAACTCTGCGCTGGTCTTTGGACCAATAGAGAAAAGCAGGAGCAGACAAGATAAAGAATCCACGAGAAACCGCGCAAGAATTTGGGTGTGATTTGGCGGACTTTAAAAACAAACGGCCTGCAACCCCGATTTCAGCAGAGGGATACAACCAAAAAAACTGACCCATAAACTAAAATTCTAATTTCTCCTTTTTCCAAGTGGACTCCAGCGGCGACCAATGAATCCCCTCTGGCCTTGTATCATCTCACTCTTCAGTACACAGCCTAACTATAAGTTGAACATTCTGTTTAAGTAGAATAAGTAGTAATTATCTTCTGTAACTTTTAAAATGAGAATAAATATTCAATTAACTTTTATGGCTGTGAGCAGTTAATTTACGATTACTAACTTATCAATTTAATCATGGTGCAATGTGAATTACAGAACCTGGGTTAAAATGCAATAAGAAAAATAAATTAAAAGTAGCGTTGCATCAATATATATATATATATATATATATATATATATATATATATATATATATATATATATATATGTACTTTAAAAGTCATAAATATATAATGATATAAATATTAGTGTGCAATATAAATGAATCCTAGAAATATTTAAATATTATTGAATTGTTAAACATGTGGCGCCATCTATTTAATAATTGTACAATTAGTTTAAAAAAACCCCATAACATAAATAAGTTATTAATACAAATTGTATAACATTACGATTAGAAATACAATTGTAAAGAAAGCTAGCAGGATATACATGTACTATACATTGTTTGATAAAGTTATTAATGTTTAAATAAATATTAGCTTTATCACTAACTAAAACATTATGTATATTACGATAAATATAGTTAAAAATAATATTCTATATCTATCTACCTATGTCTTTCTCTCTCTCTCTCTTTATATATATATATATATATATATATATATATATATATATATATATATATATATATATATACAGTACTGTTCAAATTAATTGGGACAAGCATATTTTTTAACTAAATTGTTCCTTTCTCGCGGAGTTTCTTCCTTCAGACCGGTTTCAGCTGCATTTTCTTACAACGCGCAACTGTCCTTGAGTAGTCTAAACTGGTTTGACCACGTGATCATGACATATCGAAAATATTTCTCTTCAGTTGCTGAAAGAAGTAGTCGCTTGTGTGATTTTTTTTTTCTGACTTGTATTTAAAAAAATGTATAGCACTCCCAGGAAAATGACTAAAATTATCACCCTTAGTCAGCATACTTCTATGAATGTGAGGGATATTGTTGACATAGTTGGCGTTGGAAAATCCAGTGTTTCTAGAATTACCAATAAGCAAAAGAATTTTTGGGCAATGCCACTAAAGCGAAAAAGTAAATGTGGACGCATACATAACACCACACCTCGAGCAGATAAATTTCTTGCACGAAATAGTACAATGCATCCTTATCAAACATGTAAAGATCTTCAGAGAGAATTATCAGCTGCTGGTGTGATCGAGGATTCATCAACATTTCAAGGAAAGCTTATTGAAGCTAAGAGCTTTGTAAGAAAACCAATCGAAAAACAGTTTTTAACACCTGCAATGAAAAAAGAACATTTGGACTGAGACAGGAAATAAAGAGTCCTGGAATGTTCGAGATTGGAAGAAGGTTGTATTCAGCGACGAAACGCATTTTTTGTGCAAGGGATTTGACCCCGATTTGTTAGACGAAGTAGCGGAGAACCCATCAGTAAACCACACCTTATTCAAGCAGTTAAGTACCCTCAGACAGAGATGTTTTTTGATTATTTTACTCCTGGAGGTTTGATGTACTCTAAACAATACATTTCTAAAACAGACAATAAAATTGTGCCTATTCTGCAAACGTTCCCTAGTGGTGTTAGTATCTTTCAACAAGATCTTGCTCCTTGCTATACTTTCAAGCTAACAACGAATTTTTTCATACCTGAAGATAATGGTTTTTGTATTGGCCTGGTAATTCTCTTGATGTACATCCTATCGAAAATTTGTGGAGCATTGTAAAAAGACGTGTGTGCAAAATGAACTGTTCAACAAAGAAAACAATGATTGGGAATGCTATAAAAGTTTGGTTTCGTGATGGCGAAATCAAATATTTATGTTCTTAGTGGAATTCATGCCAAAACCTATATGGGATCTCCTTCAAGCTATAGGAGGACATATTTTGCATTAGATTGATAAAGCATTCATGTGTTAGTTAACCTATACTTATTAAACATCAATTGTGAAATTTTTTGTGTTTGTCTCAATTAATTTGCACTGTATTGTATATATATATATATATATATATATATATATATATATATATATATATATATATATATATATATATATATATATTTGCTTTTAATAAAAATTGCTTTTAATAAAAATTGTTTACTTCTTTGTTTCAAAGGGCTGCATTTTCACAGCTAATCCATTCGACGGGAAGTTCTCAACAGGGGAAGCAATTTCATTGGTGACACCATTAGTAGCTTTTCCCGCAAAGAAATTTATTCATTTCAAACTCTCGGCGGGCGCTGAATATTGTGGGTTTAAGTGTACCAGAAGCAAATTCATACTCAAGAGATTTTTAACATGCCACATAATTATATGACATGCGTGCCTAAGGTTTTCGTATCCAAAAAATTATCAACTCTATCCAGGGTTGATCCCGCAAACTTGTGCTTTCGTGGTGAGCACACTACCTCTATGCTCTCTAATCCACTTCTTCAAAATGTTTTTTTAACGATATTTTTTTCACAAATTATATTTTGTATTTTTTGTAAATATAACTGATTTTACGTGGAATTTTCGCAAATAATTTAAATCTAAAAGTGATTGTGTTAATAAAATCTTATTTTTAAATGTTTAATCGCTTCATTTCAATTTGTTTTTTAAACTTTAAATAAGTTTTCACTAACTTTTTTGGCTACAATATAATCCACATTTATAAATAATATTACATTTTCTGAAGGGAAAAAAATAGCAATTTGAAAAATAAGTATGAAAAAGATTCGTAAATTTCGCTTTCTTTGTAAAGTATAACTGTAACTCTCTCTTTCAATTATTATTTTTTCCTGTTAAATTTGAATCAAAAATATATAAACACCCACACAACACACATTGATGAGAATTTCAAAAATGTTAATGCAAAAATAACCTTAACCGTTTTGAGAGAATCTGAAATTTAAAATAAAAAGCAAATGTAAAATTAAAAAAAAAATGACTAAGTTTTTTTTTTCTTTACTGTTTGGGAAACATACGATATTAAATTGCTATCATACCGAAATACCGACTCTACTTACGATATATTAGCATTCTTCTTTAACAAAGCTGAAAAATATCAAGACCGAACCCAACTTATTTTATTTCTACTTACCTTAAACTTTAATAATGACAAGTTGTTTTCTTCCCTCGTGAGTATTTTGCTTGAAAAATTTAAGAGAACTCCCCCATTAGTGGGTTTTCTTTATCTTGCTATGTTACTGATAATGCGATAAAGGAGTACATTTTCTTTTTTCTAATGCATCCCCATTAATATATTTTCTTGTTGAGTTTAAGGATATTCTCTTAGGAAATATCTTTTCTGCATCACTTTGGTTGAGCAGCACTTTCTCATCTTACTCTGCTACACTTAAAATTTAATATTAACTTTTGCTAGAAAAATTTCAGTTTTTTAAACTTTTCTGTGAAGTTTTATTCTTTCTTACAGTTTTACACTTTTTTCTTCTTTATTTGGGTTCTTTTCTCCATTTTTAACTTCTTAATTAAAAGTCATCATTTTTAAATAAAAGTAAAAGCCAGTAGTCTTTTTGTTTCGTTATAATTCTCAAAGCATGATGTTGAAGATTTTTACATTGTAACTGAATTTCGGTGTGATATAATAACTTTGAATTGCGTAAGCTTTTTTTTGTTTTTAATTTTTATAGTATATATATATATATATATATATATATATATATATATATAAGCTAAAATTTTATTTTTAAAACCATTCGCAATTCGCATTTTTACAAGAGTAAGGTGCTTTAGCTTAGTTTACATAGTTTTCTATTAAAACTTTTATTTAATTTAAAATTTCTTGTTGCATAAAAGACGTTTATTTTCAGTTACTGTTTAAACAAAACAATGATGCATTTTTTCCCCCTTTGATTTTTTTTCTACAGTTATGTTTAATTTTTTTTTAAATCTGTGTTTTTAATTATTTTTTTTTACTTTCCAATTTTAAAGTTCTTATTAACGCTAGAACATCCGTTGGTGTTGACTGGACACCAGAACCTGGTCAGTTTGTTCTCCTTTCCTCATTTTTGTAGAGAGTTTGAAAATG
Source organism: Trichonephila clavipes (assembly GCA_019973935.1). Classification (NCBI taxonomy): domain Eukaryota; kingdom Metazoa; phylum Arthropoda; class Arachnida; order Araneae; family Nephilidae; genus Trichonephila; species Trichonephila clavipes. The sequence continues at coordinate 362,258 of BMAU01018720.1, forward strand.
TTTTGTGGCTTTGAATCATTTTCTCTGGCGATTGCACAGGAAACGTTTTATGGTTCTAGGTTTAAGTAGGAGAGATTTTACTACTAAATATACCTTCCCCTGATGTCGATTCGACACCAAGGCAATTCATCAGTACATATAGTTGTCATTCAGTAAAAGGTAGTTCAGTAAGTAGATACCATTAGTAAAACAAACTTCCGGAAGTAATGACGCACAGTTTTTTACCTTGAATGCAATATTTACTGTGTGAAGGAGTCAGTTGTACTAAAATAGTTGTGTATAAGGCAGTGTTTCTGAAACTGTGGGAGGCACCCCCTAAAGAGGCGGGATAACTCTGAGAGGGGGCGCGAGCATAATCAAAAATCAAAAACAAAAAAAATATTTTAAAAATTTATTTATTCACTGAAAGTAAACAAAAAAAATACATTCTGACATAATAAAAAATAAAATGCATATTAACACTGACATAATACACCTACAAATATATCAGTACTGTCCGATGCTTTTACAACTAATTTAACAATACCAAGTTTTAAATAAAAAACGTTACCAGTGAACCCATGGGCTTGCCGTTTATAAAATTATACACAAAAATTAACATTTATTTTGATAATTTGTAAGGTTTTATTAGTAATCAATTTACTACAGATTTAAAGTTACGTGATTCGCTCTGCAATGCCACCATTTTCCACTTAGGCACGCATGTGTGATGTATTGTGGAGGGTGCGGTGGGGTGAAAGAAAAGGAATAAATAGGCTAATCCTCTGAAATAAGAAAATAATTTGCAAACGCTAGCAATACCTTTTTGTTGCCTTCTAAACCCTTCGGAATAATTGTATGGATAGCAGTACATATAATAGACCGTACTTCAGAAAGACGTATACACACGTCCGAGTAAATTACCGCTTTAGTTGAGCGAGATGTTTACATAAGCCGGTGACACTTACGAAGTAAAAGTCGTATTACAAATTTTGCTTCAATGTACACTATCATTGAATTAAATACATTGTTTTTTATGAAGAGGGGGGAGATGAAAACTATGATTGAATTTTGGGTCGCAAACATTTAAAGTGTGAGGAGCACTGGTATAATTAATTCGTTACATAGCATTTACTTATATGCTTATAAAAATTTTTCAGTCCATTTTCGAACCTTATTCAGAGCAGACATCCTGAAACGACGGGAAAAGGCCTAGGCCATGAGTAAATTGTTAATTTTTTGCGAGAGCTTTCTGAGAATAAATCAGGTGGTGCTGAGTTATCTAGTTCTAATTTAGATTCCGCTGAAGACATAAAATTGATTGAAGGTCACTGCGAAAAATCTGAAGACAGTACAGATGACCCTGATAATATTTTAGTAAATCCTGAATTATATGTCACAAGTATGTCATTAAAGGGTACCGCATATTATTAATGTTCCTAGCAGATTTGCGTCTTGAAATATGTTTTGGGACAAAGCAGTGGTCCAACAAACTTTCGCGAAACATAATGTCAACGTCAGTTTTTTATGATATAAAGGGTCATAATGTATGATTATTACATGAAACAATATAAAAAGTCTTAAAAGAAACTCGACTGAATATTAATCCTAAAATTATATTTAGTTTTATTACAATTATTTTATATATTTGATATCGCCGTGTCGAAACGACACTGGTGGACATTTAAAGGTAATCGAAATCCCACAAGTTATAATGTTAAAATTATTTTTTCCTTACACACTTATCTGGTTTTTTATAAATATGCATATGCAATACTTTACACATTTTAATTAAATTTTCAGTAAAGTCATGGGGTCCTTCATTTGAACAAACGTTTCCTAATATCTCGGATATGATCACCTAATCTCACTTAAGTTATCCCATTACGTTCGGAACCGTGATTTTGCAAAAGCGTATAAATGGATAATATTTATGATATTTAGTTTCACTTAGATTAGAAAATGTACGTAAAATTGAATTAAGAATAATATTACAATAAAAAATTATTTAAGTACAATATTTTGACAAAAAAATGAACATAGAATGACTCATTTTCAAAATACTCTTCTTTTGTGAAAAAGGTTTCTATTATAATAATATTTTGCCTCCATATAGCTCAGACCTCTGTACAGAGGCTCAACTAGAATTTTTGAAGTATTTAACTCAGAAGTGGGTTTATCCATGTTTTACAACAACAAAGGAGAGCAATTTTTAAGAAAAAAACGCCGATAATTGTTTCAATGGGTTACAACTCTGAAAATAATGTGAATTTTTCAAAACTCACAGTTCAGTCTCTGTACAGTAGTCTGAGCTATATACTGACAAAATATTATTCTAAATGAAGCATTTTTCACAAAAGGAGAACTTTTTGAAAAAAAATTATTCTAAGTTAATTTTTTGCCGAAATATTGTATTTAAATAATTTTTTTGTCAAAATGTCCTTAAAACCATTTTATATACATATTACAATCTAAGTGACACTAAATATCACGAAAATTATCCATTTATGCGCTTTTTTAAAATCACGGTTCCAAACGTGGTCGAATAACTTAATCTACCACCGTCTAAGGACACTATTTTGTATGAATATCTTTAAGTGTAAGTACATTCGTGTGATTTAGATTTTAAGTGAATACTAAAGTATGCGACGTGTTCAACCTTTTTATTAATATAATCCACTCTTAACCTAGGAGCGGTTGCGCGATGTACATGGTCAACCCCGATTCACGAAATCTTTAATTCTGGGAAATACGTCTTTTACCAATGATTTTGTTAGCAACCTCCTATATGACAATCTTCATTAGGAACTAAAATGTATTTGACGCATATCTCCATTTCTTGAAATGACAAACGTTTTCTTATATTATTAAGGTATTATGGGTGACTGAGTTCCACACACGACCACATTTGTTCCAAAATATTTTCCATGAACATGCTAATTTTTGACCTGTGGACGAATTTTTGGCTTTGATTGTTGTGTAGTAGGGATCATTATGGTTTATAAATGTAAATGAACAGAATATAAAATAGAAATAGGCATTTTCTATCTCTATTAGAAGAACTTGTTATTTCGGATCAAGGGATGTATCAAAAAAGGCAGAAATGTGATGAAATAAATCATGGTAATCAAGATAGTGAACTTGAATTTGAGAAAAACTATGGACATGAGATGTTTTAATCCGAAGGAAGATTTTACAAATGCTACCTAAAGGACTTCATAAAAAATACAAAGCCCTATGTGTACCATTAGACATACAGTGCCTGGTCAAAAAGACACATACAAGAACATTTCAGCATGCTTTTTGTCGATGATCCACAAACAATAATACAATCATTTGAACACAATATGACAGTTTTACCTGCAAATATCATTCCTGTAATGTTAGCGAAAAGTGTCTGTGACGTGTGCCCTTTATTAAAATCGCACACATTTCAAACAATTTAATTTAGTTTGATTGAATTTTTAAATCAAATTACCAAAAAAAATCGAAAGTGTTCTTAAAGTATGTAAGCAGCATACTTTATTTCAGTTAATTTAGTTATTAACTGCCATTGGGATTTTTATCACGTACAATAAAAATGTTTAAAAACAAGTAATATAAAAGAGGACAAATTAAAACAATTCTTACTTTTAATGGATGAAAAGGAAATATTTTACTAACGATTGAAAATTTGAACAAGATATATACACTCTGTCGCAAAAAAATATATGCACCCAGAAGAAATTGAGCTACATTCACGAAATTTGGTATGCATGTAGTGTATATGAAAATAAACAAATGATTAAAAATTCAGAACAAAATATCATTTTATTAAGCGGTTACAGCTTGCAAAAGGTTAAAAATCAGTAAGTAGTAAAGCCACCTCTGGCAGCTATACAAGCCGAAATTCGGCGTGGCATCGAATCAATTAGATCACTTATGACCCCCTGTGGAAGATCCTGCCATAGTCTTTGCATCTGCGCAGTTAATTCTCCTGTATCTCGGGACGGCTGCAGTTGCCTTCCCAGCGCGTCCCAGACATGCTCTATTGGCGAAAGATCTGGTGACCTGGCAGGCCATGGTAGGACGTCAAATCCTTGAAGACATTGTTGGGAGAGTCGCGCAGTATGTGGACGAGCATTATCCTGTTGATAAATGGCACCTGGGCGACTTGATAGCATGGGTAGCACAATCGGCGTTAAAATATCGTCCACGTATCTGCGAGCTGTCAAAGTGCCTTGAAGGACCACTAAAGATGATGTGTGTCCCAAGAAATTGCTCCCCACACTGTCACACCTTGTGAAATTGCTGTATGCCGCTCGACAATAAATGCCGGATCGGACCGCTGGCCGGTGCGCCTCCAGACACGTGTGCGGTGGTCATCAGCACGTAGACTGAATCGGGATTCATCACTGAAGATGACACGTCTCCAGTCTGTCACACTCCAAGTTGCCCGAGGTCGGCAAAAATCCAGTCGACACTGCCTATGATGTGGGGTCAGTGGTAAGCGTCTTAGCGGACGTCGGCTCCTCAAGCCAACTTCGGCCAGTCGTCTTCTTATGGTTTCTCTTGATGGCACTGGATGTCTGGAAGGAGGTAAGTGGCGTTGAATCGATGCTAGCGACGTTGTTGGTGCCGAAGTGGCCACTCTTCTGATTGCACGATCCTCGCGATCATTTGTGTTCCTGGGACGTCCTGACCCTCCGCGACGGTACACTCTACCTTCTGTGATCCACTGTTGCCAACACCGAGCAACTACCATATCGCTCTGACCGAGGTGGCGGCCGATACGTCTATTCGACCAACCTGCTTCTCTGAGGCCTATTATACGGCCCCTATCAAAGTCCGTCAGCTGCTCGTACTGCCGCCGGTTACGTCTTAGAGGCATCCTAAGTCTCAATATCGTCTATCAAAGTCATCAGATTCGTTTGGATAGCCGTACGGCTCTCGTACTCATGCTTTTAAACTCTCCCAGTTGCGCAACTAATATGCGCATAGCACACTTAGCCTTGTCTCATTGGCTTCGAAATTTTAATCATTTGCATATCTCTTACCAGACTACATTCTTGCCGAGTTTCGTGATTGTAGCTTGATTTCTTCTGGGTGCATATATTTTTTTGCGACAGAGTGTATATTGGGTGGACAACTTTGCTTCGGCCATTTTTTTTCGAGGCTTTATTGGAAAAAACTGATTATACATTTATGATTCAATAACTGCCTTCGATAACGATCGCCTGTGATTGTTTCAGTCAGTTTTAAGAACTCATAATACACTACGCCGAGCTGGTCCCACCAAATACCATGCTGGTCTTTGACATCAAAATCACCGTTCTTGAAGCGTTGAAACCACGCTCGGTACTTTCTTTCACTAATAGTGGCCTCACCATGGGCATTTGAGAGCATTCGATGAGCCTCAGCTGTAGATTTCATCATATTAAAGCAGAAAATCAAAACCTCCCGCGAATGACGAGAATTTGGCTCCTACGCTGACATGTTTAATCGAGAATAACTTTATAATACACTGGTGCGCAAAACTTAAGCAACAATGTAAAAATTTAGCAGAGATAGCCATGAAATTGCAGAAAAGGAGGTCTGGAGATCAGTAGAGTGAACACGTAAGTCAGTAGAAACGTCATATGTATGCAAATATCAGGAACGAAACGTCAGATGCTACGTGAGCGTACGCAAAACGCGTAATGTCAGCGCGCTCTGCTCAATAGTAGAATAAAAAGAAGGACGGTGACGCAATTCAACATATTCGCAACAAGTGCCAGTGAGTCAGTTCATGAAATATGGCTAGAAGAAAACAACTGGATTACTTCATGCGTGGAAGAATGATCGGAAAGCTGGAGGAGGGGCGTACTGTCACCAGTGTAGTTGCAGAGTTCGAAATCAACAAAAGTGTCGTTTCGAGCGCTTGGAAAGCGTTCCAAACCTCAGGTACAGCTGTTAGAAAGGTTGGTGGTGGCCGTCCGAGTACGACAACTGTAGGAAATGACTGATAGATCATCATGCAGGCTAAAAGAGACCGACAGCAGTCAGCAAGCACTATTGCTCTGCAACTCTGTACAGCAACGGGGCGACAAGTGTCGTGGTTCATTGTGGACTGACGCCTTCACAAAGGGGGCCTATTCACCCGCCGTCCTGAACGCTACCTCCCGTTGAAAATTGGCCACCGACGCCTTCGTTTACAGTGGTGCAGAGAGCATAAAAACTGGACAACTGATCAATGGAGTCGTGTCCTCTTTACGGATGAGATTCGGTTCAGTACCAGAAGCGATTCTCAACGCGTTTTGATTTAGAGAGAGATCGGGACACTGTTTTATACCAGTAACATCAAGGAAAGACACCATTACGGTGGTCCTGGAGTTCTTGTCTGGGGAGGCATTATGCTGAACGGGCGAACTGAGCTCCACATTTTCGCAGAGTGTTTGTAACCGAGGATCGCTATTGTGCAGAGGTACTGCTTCCCCATGTGCGTCTGTTCCGAGGTGCCATTGGCCCAGACTTCATTTTTATGGATGACAATGCACGGCCACATCGGACTCTTGCTGTTGAGTAGCTGCTGGAAAGTGAAGATATCACTCGAATGGATTGGCCAGCCTACTCCCCAGATTTACATCCCATCAAACATGTGTGGGATGCCTTGGGGAGACGTATTGCAGCACGCTTACATCATCCGGAGAACACCCAACAACTCAAACAGATGCTGATTGAGGAATGGGCACTCCTACCGCAAGAAATGTTGCACCAGCTGGTTCTGAGTATGCGGAGACGGTGCGAAGCAACCATTGCAGTGAGGGGAGGGCATATACCATATTAAGGAACATCTGCTTGTTGTTCTTCTCGTTGGTTAGACCATCATGATTCACGATACTATGCGTTCAATAAAGCTTGTTTTTGTTTGATTCCATACCGTATGCATTGAATTCTTTTTCAGCGCCGATGCTTTCGTCATCCTTTACGTACATAATTATCTCCCTCATTTCTGAATTTCATGTCCCTCAGATAATTTTTCGTGAAGTTATGGCAATAAACCCACCTATTGCTTAAGTTTTTCACACCAGTGTATTTCGATGACGTTATGTTTACAAATACCTAAGCTTATTGTATGACATCTACGATCTATTTATTTCGATTACCACTTACCACTACAGCCATCTATTACAAAACGGCGGAAGCAAATTTGTACACTTAATATATATATATAGGAAAGAGAGTGAGCTAATAGTAGAAATTGAAAAAGGAGCATTATTTGTCTGCATTGTTGTAAGAATGCACACCCGTGTTGGCTAGTTTGGCTGAAAAACCGGTTTTCGTCGCCAACGTTTGTCATTGTTTTAACAGTTATATTGTTACAACAACGAGGATGGATAAAAGCTGGCGTTGAAAACCGGTAATTAATTTAATTTAATTAATTAATATTTAAAAAAACTACATTAACGTCGTGGGCTATCCAGTACAAGTTTTAAAAAAAATAATTATTTGAACTTGATTGGATGAATAGGAAGTATTTTATTAACGTGCGTGATTGAAACTTGAACAAGATAAATACATAAATATAAAGAGTGTGTGAGCTAGTAGTATGGATTGAAAAAAGATTAGGAGGGGGGACGGAACCATCCCTCGCTGCGACTAATGTTATTAGTAAGGACGCGACTTCTGCCTGGTTAAAGAACTTTTAAAAAGTATGTCAGCTGATCAAGCGAGAAAATGGAAACTTAAAAAAATAAACAATTTTAGAAAAAAGATCGTAACATTAATAGATATTTATTTTGTGGTATCAAACGCTTTTTAAGCAAATTCCGTTTTAGTTGTAAAATTTGAAATGGTGACAGGGATTGCTAAAACAGTTTATGATTATTAAAGGAAATGCTTTGTTAATATGTTGTGTGTAATATCAGAATAGTTTTGTTGTATGTTTTCAAAGGCTAGCGAGTATTACAAAATTTACAAATCCAGTATTTCAGAAGCATGTATTGTTTTTAGTTGAAGTTTCCCAGAAATATATCAGCACTGTTGAATAATAAATATTCTCAAAGGATTTTGGTTTGAATTTAAAACGAAGAGAATGCAAGTTTCACGAAATTGAATAGAAGACGATGAATAATAAAATTGTTCATAAAATGTCACATATCTTCTCATAGCTCTCCGCTATAATTTTAATGCGAAAGTGTCATCAGAGGCCTCAATCCTTCGCAACGCGAAACGTTTGAATGTCTCAATAGTACAGTAAAGTGAGGTCATAGGAATAACATATTTCAGATTATGCATATGTATCGTTATTGGTGAAAGAAGTGTTATAAATGGTGATTTTAAACATAAGCTCGACATTTTTCTTTGTTTAGTCACTAGGCGGCTTTCATATTTTTAATCCTGTATATATATATAAATAGCTTTTATTAAAATATGCTCAAATCTCTAAAATTTAAATGAATTTTTTGTTGTCTTATTTTCTTTTAATGGTAAACAGATCACGAGAAAAATATTCATTTGTATAGCTATATTATTTAATGTACTAACAATAAACTGCTTACAGCATATATATCTGTAGCAATATGTTACTAAATGTATTAATTGTATAGTATACATATATAACAATAATTTAAATTTAATGGTAGAATTTCTTTAGTGTATTATTAGTAAATTTTTTTTGAATTAAATACGTATTCATAAAAATGCACAATTCAATGCGTTAATTGTAAGTTGCTTACTGCATAAATATAGAACTGTGAAACACCTTATAATTAAAAAAAATGAATAACTATAAATAAAATGCAGAGTAAGGTAAATACAAATGGCAATATAACAATTATATTGCATATGCATGTATGTGCATTTATTTTCTTAAGATATTGACATTAATGTTTTTGATCATAAAGATAAACACATTGGTAAAATGTCTCTCACTGAATTAAATTCACATCGATCATCAAAATTCATTAAGAAGACACAGTACAATTCAATTGAGCAAAATTGGTCAAATAATCAAATCTAATTTTTTGGCCTAAATTATTCTTTATAAACATTTCTATAACATCACAGAATTTGAAAGGTCTTAACTTAAGAAACGCAGAATTATAATATCTTTTATGCTCCTTTTCATTCATATCCCAATGGCAAATCAAAACTTTAAACTTACTTACCTCAGAAAGATAAAATAACAAATTTATCTTCATTTAAAATGCAAAGGCTTTTTTTTCTATTGTGCCTAATGTTTTGAATTTTTTTACCTATTGCCAATATATGCATTTTTGATCAAAGCAATATTTATTTTTTATTAAAAATAATTGAACTCAGAATTTATACATTTTTTAAGGAATTTTCAATAAGCATTCACAAAAAGAAGCATTGTACAAATTCCACTCATGTCATCGCACAAAGTCTATACCTACTTTTGTTATACACATTTTGCCGTGCTTTTAAAACAAATTTCAATCGTGTACGTAAATTCAAAATCACTTCAAAAAAACCTTTTCTTTCCCTTAAAAAAATTAATGGCTAGCTGTTTATGAAATTTTGAGCACAAAATCTGTTTTACGTAGTATACACACACAGAAGGCAACCTAGAATTTTTAAAAATTCTTAAAATAAAAAAAAATTGCATAAATTGAGCCATGCCCTCTTAGTTTGTGATCTAAGATAGCAAATCTTACCTTACAAAAAAAATTAATAGTAGAAAAAAACTCTTTACTATGTATTAAAGTAAGTATAATGTTTTACGTTCAAACACATTAAACTTTCGATCTCAATTTTATAAAGCAGCTACAGATTGAAAATTATTAATAAAACTGAATAATCATTTTTATACAATAATTCTGAATAATAATTATGCTAACTCTAATGATCATTTTTATTGTACTAATGTTCTAGATCTGAACTTTATTATATACTCTATTCTCTTCTTTGTAGTTAATTAAGCAACATCTAAAAGACTAGTTGCCACAAATAATTATTTTTGAAAACAACACACAAAAATGCAAATGAAGTGAAAAATGCTTATTTAAATTGAAGTATTTGTAATATTCACAAAAACTATAAATACGATTATAGTAGCTAAACAAAGTTTATGTGAGATATTGCATTCTTATTACGTAATATTCTCCTTTTTTGCTGAGGCGACGCAATAAATACATCTCAATCAGTTATTTATTTGTTATGCAAAAAAGATACAATAATACAATTGAAAATTGTGTACAAAATTGTATTACGCAAACTGTATATAATGTTCTATCAATAGTGATTGTGAAAATGAAAATAATAATTACTGTGTAGTAACTTATTCAAGATATATTTTGAATACTGCTAATATTTAAAAAAAATATTTTATGTAAGATGCTTTCAAAAATACTGAATGAAATCGCATAGAGTAATTATAAAAGCGTAGTTCTATAATTAAATACTTTGATTTAAAAATAATTTTGCTCAACCAAATTTCTAAGAAGAGATATAGCAAAAAATTAAATAAAGGTTGAATTAAAATAAAATATAATCTCTTTATTCCTTTTAGTTCAATCGCATCATCCCATATATCAAATAAAAAACCTGTTCTTCGATTTCTTAACTATACAAAAGATGCAATTTCCTCCTTCTTTCGAATTCGATTTCGGAAACTTATTTCCTTTTCCTTCGAAACACGCCAGCCTTAAAATCAAATTTTCTCCTAACATAAAATGGATTTCCAGTAGATTTAAAATTCGAAGCAGATTAATACACATGTTATCCTTCTTTTTTTAGTTGTCATCTTGTAGAAGTAGAGCTCGAGTTCTTAGAAACAGTTTTAAGTATGTTTATTCTTTGCACTTTTCTGAAGTTCCTAGGAGTACGCTTTTATATATCAAACGATTATGTTTACAGAAGATGTTCTATTTCGCTTCTTCGTTCATGGAAAATTTCGAAATAGAGGACTTAATCCAGATCTATCAAAGGATATTGAGGAGAAGTCCATATTAAAACTTTTCTGAAAAATTCATGCCGGTTTTGCGCTTAAATGGAATATGTATGAAAATGTGTATTTTAATAGAAAAATGTCTAGTATTAGAAATGCTTGAGGAAGAAAATATACAGTTAAATTATTAGCAAATTTCATTTGAATATATACTTTTTTTCACAGAAACTTTAAATTATTCTTTTATAACATTTGTATTCTATCCATTTTAAAGTAGTTATTGTTTTTATAAATCTACCTTGAACACCTGTTTCAGGAAATTGTTTGGTATGAAATATACATCTAACATAACTATTGCAATAAAATCTTAAAAAACCATACAATTATATTTAATGAGGTGCATATTTTAAGAAAAATAAGTATAAATTCTTTAAACTGAGTCTGCAATGTTTTCGATTATACGTTATGTTAAATTCTCTAATATTCTGTAATAATTCTCTAAAATTATGGAATTTTCGCAGTAGTTCAAACACACGCTTCATCTTACTATCAAAGCGTCTTGTTTTTGTACTTTTTTTAGTTAGTCATTTAAATGGTTAAAAATCTACGCTATTCTGGCCTCTAAAACAGGTATTTCCATTTCATAAATAGAGATCCGCTACGAAAAGGGTTTTGCACAAATAGACCTCCAAGAGGGGATATGCTACAATAGGTGCTTTTGAAAATCGACACCTGAGGAACCTTGCGAGGGCTTAAGGTATAGATAAGGTATATGTACAGTATAGATAAATATTCCTGTTTTTGAACAAGACTACGAACATGAGGTTTATTAACAATGCTTCTTTCGTTGAACAGAAAACCGCTAAAAATGGATATCACGGAAATCCACTCCTACGTAAGGTGCAGGCTGTTACTATGACGTATTAATAAAAAAAAATTCAATTTGCTAACTACTAGACCTACAGTTGTGACGAGGTCACGCGTCTTTTCTTTAACATGTCCTTGGGGATTTTTTTGGGCCAGAAGTAATGGCAACTCTTTTCCAACCAAACCCACGAAGCGAAGTCTGAATAAAAGAGGCGAATTAGGAAGCTTTTAAATATCAGAAGTTAGAGTAAGCGCGATGGCATTTAGAGAAATGTAAACAGTTCGTGGTTCTAGATAGAAGAAGTTTTAGAAAACGTTACGTGGCGAAAAATAGTAATTATATGTGATGGAGATCTATTGATAAAGGTGCACGCCATTGCACTCGAGTAATTACAAGGCTTCATCTAAAATTGTTGTGATCGTTACTTCAAACTACAGTAAGGTAGGATTGACTATTTAATATTAGGATCTGTAATAGTATTGGAATCGTGTTTAGGCGAGTTAGTTATTGATAGTGTGGTTCGAGTTAGATCAATTTTATATATAATATATATATATATATATATATATATACTGCTGGACAATTGCTAAGGACGGATAACACTATCATCCATAGCAACCACAAAATGAAAGGAAGCAAAATGTGGAAAATTAGAATAAGTGCGGGATATTAGTAAGAAGTATGAGTATGCAAATTTTTTTTCCACGTCTGTTCATCACGTGATAGCGTTCATAAGAGCTTTAAAGGTTTTGTCGCGTGTGGACAGTTGTTGTTTCAAGTCAAAGTTTTACACGAAAGATTTAATAGACGAACTTAAAATTTTTGGCATGTCTTCCCGACATCACATAGATGATTTTATGCGTGGCCGAATTATTGGAAAGATCGAAGAAGGGCGAAAAATAACAGATGTTGTCAGGGAGTTCGACATCGCTCACAGCGTTGTTTCACGGCTGTGGAAGTCATTTAAAACTACTGGAATGTGTAGTAGACGGCACGAGGGAGGTCGTGTTAGAAGTACGACGCCTGCAGAAGACAGATATATCGTCCTATCAGCAAAAAGGAACCACAGCTCAGCAGGTGGCAAATCAGTTTCTGGCTGCCTCAGGAAAGCAGATCTGCCGAAAAACTGTTGCCAGACGTTTGAGAGGAGGAGGACTATACGCACGCAGATCTGTTGTGTGTGTCCTATTGACCATACAGCACCGTACTGCCCGTTTGCAATGGTGTCGTGAGCATCACAATTGGACTGAACAGGACTGGGCATGCGTACTATTCTCAGATGAGAGTAGGTTCAGTCTGTCATCGGATTGTAGACGCCAACTGATCTGGCGCGAGAGTGGTACTGCTTATCGTCCATAAAATATCCAGGAAAAAGACCGATATCCGACATGCAGTATCATGGTGTGGGCCGGCATCATGATCAATGGCCGCACGCGCCTACATGTTGTTGCGAATGGGACTATGACGGGCCAACGATACATTGATGAAGTTCTACTTCCTCATGTTCGTCTTTTTCGTGGTGCTGTCGATTGTTAATTTTGATTTTATGGACGACAATGCAACATGTCATCGAACATTCGCTGTTCAGGATTGTCTAGACAGCGAGGGTATTCAACGTCTCGTATGGCCATCTACATCCCATTGAAAATGCGTGGGATGCTTTCGGGAGGCAAGTTGCTGGTCGAAACTATCTTCCGACAAACAAGAACACCCTCTTCCGTACACTCACAGAGGAATGGGATAAATTGCCTCAACAGCTGCTGGATAATGTTGCGCAAAGTATGGTACGACGTGTGGAATGTTGCATCACACACTCACGGTGGACATATCCCGTACTGATACCTTTCTTTAAGGTGCCTGCCGACTATTAGATGCATTGTTCCATTTCTCCGTACGCAGATCAAATGAACATTTTTTTTCTTTCAGATGTTTCACAGCTTTTGTACTTTCCAGAACAATAAATATTCTTTATTCTAATGTCTGAACAGTGTGGCAACTATATTTTATCCTACTAGGCCTTATGTCTCGCTTAATGTTATGCTACATAGCAATTTGTGATCCGTCCTTAGCAATTGTCCAGCAGTGTATATATATATATACATATGTGTGGATGTCAGCTACTCGCAGACCACTTCCGAAGCCATGCATGAACTGAAGTGACTCGAGGCAGTCAGCCGAGATGGCGAGACAGTCCTCTTCCCGCCGCCATAAGCGCGAGATGAAAAACCTCTAACACGCGTGATGTTTTAAATCTAACTATGTAAAGGCACATAGCCTTATTCTTTTTTTTACCTGTGTGTCCGTTCTATAATGTCCTTTTTATATATATTAAAGTAATTAACTTAAGAAGTCTCCTTTTTTGAAGTATTTAAATAACGGACACACTCACATGAGGGCTCGGCCAATGCCAGTTTTACCTTTTGTGCTATTGCCCTTAATCGATTATTTTTTTAAAATTAAAACAAACCTCCTAGACAACATCATTCTGCCATCAGTTCCTGATATACGAGTTTCCTAAGCCGTTTATAATGAGATGACTTTCGCTTTTAAAGTGGAATCCTTTACATCAGAAATTACTCAAAACTGTAAGTAGCCATTTCGATGTTCAAAAAATGAAATTAAGAATGCTTAAACAAAAAGTATGACCCATGAGAAAATTGGAATTGAAAAAGAAATTTATTTGATGTAAAAAATTTCTTTGTGATGAATAACGTTGAAAACGAAACTGTTTGTTTCTTGTCGATGTTTTTATAGCGATAATTTATTCTTTTGATGGTTTTAATATGTTTTTTGCTATTTGATGATATTTGATGCAGCATTTTAATTGATGTCGAATTTGATTCTCCTATTGTCTCATGCCAACATTTGATGAAAAACTAAATTGAAGCATATTGAAGTATTCTTTTGAAATGACAATTGTGATGCTAGTATTGGTCATTTGAAGTAACTTTTGAAGATAATAAGATATTTGAAACTTGAAGCTATAACTTTTGATGTTGACAACAATTTTTGAGAATAATCAGGAATTTTAATTGAAATCGAAACTTTGCTCATATTTTTAGAGTATATTTGATAATATAACATTCGTATTCTGGTGATTTAAACTAGTTTTGTATTTGAAGTTGTGATTTATTTTGAAGAATATTTAAAATTTTTGTGGAAATGAAAGTTGAAAGATTCTGAGTTAATATTTCTAGAATAGAACATTATATTTTGTAGATAAGAACTCGATATTTTTGAAATGAAATGCTTAAATCAATTACATGGTGTGTGAAATAGAACTGAGTATCTTTTTCAGACATAAAACTTGTGTTGACTGTACTATATAATATTAATACTGCATATGATACTATTTTGCATTTAAATTTTTGACGATTATGAGTTATCATTTTATATTTTAAACTTGAATTCATGAATATATAAGTATTCATATTTTCAAATCATAGAATTCGTTTTGGTAATATAAGATTTGTATATTTGTGTGTTTTAATTGAATAATTATCAGTATGAGTACCCTAAATGATTATCCAAAGATTTCTCAATCATTAAAATCTAGTAGCAGAAATAACATTAAAATTCTACATCGTTTAATTTTTGGTGAGAATGGCGATAGAAAAAATCGTTCTAGATTACGAGAATTTTCCGGATTTCCCACTGATTTTAATGTTGAAGAAACAAAAACTAAAATTATTGAAGAATTCACTCTTAAGGAATTAATTGCTGTTTGTAATTTATTGCATCTAGAATTTACCACTGAATTAGAATCTTACTGTGACATAATTTTAACGCATTTATGTGATCTCACTTTATTTAAATCTACTGTTCTCAACTCTGGAAGCGAAAGCGACCTTGACTCAACGAAAAATCTCCGCCCGAAAACGGTCATTCGCAGTCAATTACGTCTGACTCAGCAAGGAACGATTTACATTCCGAAAACATGAAATCTCTTGATTTAAATGATTCAGCTCAAAATTTATTGCCGTTGTTTGACAAACAGAATACTTATAACTCTTTCTTATCTTTTAATTTACGAGATCTACTGGAAATAGTTAAACCATTCACTTCTCGAGACAGTTATTCAATTGAAACTTTCATTTCTGATATAGAAGACATATTTTGATTATATCAGATCACAAGTCCTATTCATCAAATAATTTTCGTAAAGAAATGTTTAAAGCAGTGTTTCTCAAACTATGGGGCGCTCCCCCCTGGGGGCGCGATAAATTTACAAGGATGGCGCGAGCATATCGAAAATAAAAAATTTAAAAAATAATTAATTTACTGGAATAAATTAAAACAAAATACTTTCAGACATAATAAAAACTGCACTTTTACTCTGATATAATTTATAGGCGCGCGATATTAAGTCATCAAAAATAAAAAAAGTCTTCAATAACTAATTAGCCATCTTTGATCCTATAACCATATAAAAAAAAACTTTTATTTGATTTGCTGTAACCCCGTGATGAGAGATTTTTATATTACGTTCTTTCATTTTAATCCTAACATACTGCTCTTTCAGAGAAAAAAACAAATCCCAGACCCAGAATCGAAAAAATTTAGCAACATAAAAAATTCATCACTGTGATTATTTTTGAAGTACTGCACATTATAGCTGTAATCTGTTTTTGCTGATAATCTGTTTAACCTAAGTTATTGGTACAGTGAGTTATGACCCCTCTCTTAAGTTTGTTTCTCATTTAGGGAATTTGTAAGTAATGTATTTTTCTCTGTTGCGCTTTTTTCCATGCAAAGGAGTTTATGATACATATAAAAATATCTCAAACATATAAAGCATAACAAAAAACGTTTTACACATTTGTTTTTAGCAGCAACATACATATTATCATAATGACTAAACTTTTTACCCGGAAGTGGTCGCGGGGGACACATAGAACACGATATTGTTAATTCTGACAAAACTGTTTATTTCTTACCGAAGAAAAATTGAAAAGTCCTTGAAAGTAGGTAAGTTTACTTTCTCTGAATTAAATTATTCGCTGGAATCACGATTTGTATCGCGTACAATAAAATAATTATAAAAAAAAGAGGATTGTGGTGACTCAATAACCCCGCTCGACCATATCGAGTGACCGTATGATGATTTTTCTCCGATTGATTATATTATTAATGGTATCCCTGATTCTTCTAACAATAAAATAATTTTGTACGGTTCTAAAACACTTAGTGAATTCATGGATAAATTAAAAATTTACGAAACACTTTTAAACTCAAAACATAGTAAGCAATTTCCAGATAAACGATTTCGAGCTTATGAAAATTCAACATCTAATCAGCATAGAATTGAACACAAGCGCTTTACAAACCAACAACCAATTTGTTACCTCTGTGGATTGAAAGGCTATAAAAGTACCCTATGTCCGAATAAAGAACGTGGAAAAAAATGTTATGGATGTAAAAACTTTGGTCATGTTCAGGCCGAATGCCCCAAGAATTCTCAAAAGATTACACTGATAACCAATCACAAAATCAATACGCAAGTTGATAGAACTGTAATTTCCATTTCGATATTAACACCACCGAATAATCTCATGCACGTTGAAATAACCATTTCAAAAATTCCTATTACAGCACTTTGTGACAGTGGTTCACAAGCCACCATAATTAATGAGAAAACATATCAAAAACTTGGTTACCCTACATTGAACACATCACAATGTACATTTTCAGGAATAGGCCGAGACAGAGTCGAAAGCAAAGGTTATTTTAAAAATTTCATAACAATTCAGAACACTGCATTACCCGCAAAAATTAATGTCGTTAATGATGAAACAATCCCTTTAGATGCAATTTTAGGGATTGATTTCTTACAACAAACTAAATTTACGTTTGGACGTGATGGAATTCGTATATTCCGAGATGTTGATGAATGCAAAAATGATGATGTTTTGGTAAACCTTGCCAACCCTTTTTGATGAACAACAATGTAAACTTGATCTTCCACATATATCGAACTCTAAAATTCGTAATGATGTTGAACAACTTGTAAGCTCTTACAAACCTAAAAAATTTACGATACTGATCTTAAAATGACAATTTTATTGAGTGATGATATCCCAGTTAGTCAACGTTCTCGTCGACTTCCTTTCGTAGAGCAAGAAATCGGGTGGGGCTGTGCTGGAGCACACAGCCGTTGGTTTTCACGTGAAACGTCTATGTTAGCGAATCGCTTTTAAAGTAAAAGATTGAAATAAATTAAAACAGGATTGACGGTGTTTTAAGTATTTTAATAAAAAAGAACAGATACATAATAGAAACATAAATTATTATTACAATTAATATTCGACAACGATTTTATTTAACATAGGTCTGTGATATGTGAAATAAGAAACATATGCCATAATGTCAACATTAATATTTCTGGTGAATGTACAGTCTATAGTGGTATTGCCTAATGTTGTCGGTGATGTTTGTACGTAGTTAAGGCCGAATTCATTCCTCATGAACTCAACAAGATAGCTGTTGCCTTGTGGATAGCAATTGAAATCGCCGCATAGAACGATTGTAGTCTCCAAGTCTGGCTGAGAGTTCGGTATTAATTTTGTTAAGTTTGCTGAATATGGCAGGAGTGATTGATAAAGACATAGCTTAACAGCTTCAGCCGACGCTTTAGGATGTATATATACGGCACCGAGGATAAACAGCGTAAGATCTTCGACTTTAAAGTCCACCAAGCATATGCCACCGACATTATGTTTTCACAAGACTGAATTTCCGCATGACTTGTTGGCATTTACTATGATTTAGCTACAGTTCGTGGAGCTTTGTAGGTTTCTGTAGACTGCTGAACCTCCGGCTGCAGAAACTCGCACCGGCAATTCAGATGAGGTAGACGGACAATGTGTGCGATGTTCAAGTGCGGTGTTATTACTTGCTCTTAGTTCGAAGCCATTGATCATCAAAGTGTTCGCGCAATTCATCCAAGTCTCACTAATTACCATATAATCGGAATTCATCAATATATTATCGCTTTCAATATCTCCTGCATGGGCAACCAAACTTTGTGAATTGAAAGCAGATACGATCAAAATTAATTGCCGTCGTCGATGTAGGTAGCCACCCTGGTCTTCATTGCGTTCGGCTAGGGCGTCTCACTTACAGAAGGTTCTTGCTTGCATTGACAACGTGGGAAGGCGATGATTGGCCATCCGATCGTACTCGTCGCGAATATCTTTCACCGTTGGCGCCGTGCTGCCTCGCCCGTTATAAAATTTAAAATCGTCTTTATCATTGGTGAGATACAGACCGTCAATCGATGTTACTCTACTCAGCGCAACGTACACAAGCTGTATCTGTTGTGACTTATCTTGGTTGAAAACGACTTCGTCGAATGTGCCACCTTGCGACTTATGAATGGGGATCGCGCTTGCGGACACAATCGGAAATTGGTTACGTCTACACTTGATATTCCCACCGAGAGGTATGTTGGCTGCTCTGGTCACAATAGGTGTCCCCTTTAAATCTAACACATCACGTTTGCACATAACGTGGGGCTTCGCTTTTACTCTACATAGTTGGCCCATGCTTGGATTTGGAAACTCCAGCCAAAGGCGCACTCTCTTCCGAATTCTTGTTGAGGTTGACGGCTGAGGTTCAACATCTACTTCTGTCGTTCCATAGATCGTCACCTGTTCGTCTTCAGTGAGCTATTCTATATACTTAAGCGTACCGATTGCGTCATTCACTAGTCCATCTTCAACATCTAAGTTCATAGTAATTATATATGGATAACCGACAGCTAGTTTTAAACTGTACGGCAAGCCGCCCAACTCTACGACGCTCATTTTGTGCAAGTTGCGGCGAGCAGTCGCGACCTCCGTTACCGTATTGTAGCCAATCATCTTGTCGTCTGCAATATTTTCGAACTCAGGTATGAAAGCGTTGTTGTTACATGCGTAAACGTTGTGGTTGCGATGAAAGAGGCAAACAGTCGCGGGTACGTTTACTTTACACCAAGCTCTACTTCTGAAACGTGGTTCGATCAGAGCAATTTGCTCGGTATCGAGTCTCTCACCATTACCGATTTTCGTGAGTATTTCCGAGAAGGTGGAATCACTTTGTCTCATTGCCTGTTCGAGTGGATAGTAGTCCAGAGATTGCCACAGCACTGGCCCACAGATCGAGTTTCGCGGCCCTTTGTAGACCGGTGAAGCATTTACGGGCGATAACTGATGAAGATCTCCGCAGAAGATGATGTTAAGATTGCCAAACGGTGGGTCATGTGCACCAGTGATCTCTTGCAAGCGCAGGTTTATTTTATTTAGCACATTGCATCCAATCATGCTCACTTCGTCGATTATGATGCATTTCACACCAATGAATGTACTTCTGTAATTTTGAAGCACCTCTCTTGCCATAGTGCCGAAACGTCTTGATTGAGTAATCTTGAAAGCGGAATGTACAGTCACGCCGCCCAAGTTTGCGGCTGTTTTGCCGGTAGACGCGCAAGCAACAAACGCATTGCGAAGCGAATTATGTTGTTGGGTGTATCTATTGTACGTCTCCATTAGCAATTTGAGCTCATAGGTCTTACCACTGCCAGCAGGGCCGGTAAAAAATGTGAATGGGAATCGAATCACTCAAGTGCAACCGATGTATCGTCTCGAGAATCAATTCGCGTTGGTCGGTATTTGTGCTGCGCATCATACGGCAGTACTCATTTTTAGACATCACATTACTGCGTTTACGAACAGCCGATATACCTATTGTATTAATGGCAGTCTCAAAGTCATCGTTGTTTTCCGTACCATCGGGCCCTAAAACGTTTCGGACGAAATCATCTCGACTGTTGCTTGTATCTAATGGATCAACGTTATCGAATTTTTCGCAGATCTTCTTCAATTCATCAAGTATCTTCGCGATATCTATGTTAGACTCGAATTCTTTATGCTTGGTCATGATCTCTGCCTCCCTTTCGTCGTACATCCTGAGGAAGCCATTTCGGTCCAGAATTTCAACCACCTCGTTCTTAAATGGTAAGTAGAGCGTTACCATTTCTCGCTTATAGTTCACAACATGATTCAATTCATAGCCTCAGTAGCGAATGACTAGCGGGGCGCTCCGTTTACGGTACACGCTGCCAATTGTCGAGGTGGACTCGTATGGTACGTTGTCCGGTGCTGGCTCGTCATCACCAGATGCATCGTCGTTTAATTCAGTTCAAAGTGGTCGACCCTTTTTTTTAGTTACTGGTGTGTACCACGTGTGTACCACGCGACAAAGTCAGCGAGGCACTTGTCTTCAAGTTCACTCGGCCTTTCTTCGTACGCTGTATCATACTCTTAGTCCAAATGTCGGTGCTATTTTCGTCCTCGTAAACACCGCTTTACGCTTTCGTAATTTATGACGTTCTTGTGGCCACACAGTCGGGATATAGCTCACTTCATGGCTGCTACGACTCATTGGTTGGCGAAGAAGGTACCATGCGGCCTCCTGCGATGACATTTCTACCGTGTTGAGGAACTTAACGCCGAGTTGTTTCATAATCTCGAAATACTCCTTCTCGGGATTCTGTTCTTGTATTTTAATAAGTTCTTGGTGCAGATTGCTAATGCCGCGGTTTGACTTATTGACGCATTCCACAACATAAGCTGCGCAGCTGTGCTCTTCCAATATAAACTGCAAATCACTGTTAGCGCAAACGGTGCGCGCAATCCACGGGTTGAAGGTATAAGTATAAATTTCACTTAAGTCGCGCTTGAACACCACGGTTGGACGACGCAACGTTGCTCTGATTGTATCTAAGTAATGCGCCATTGTTAGGTTGTTATCAACTAGAAACTCGCCGAGCGTCTCGTAGTTCTTTTCTTCTAACAACTTCCGTAACTTAGTGGCTCTTGTCTGTAACCCGTTTTTCCGTCCATCGTTCTTGGGCAACGGCAGCAGCACTCTAGTCTACGTCATCGGCCAGTATGGTATGCCGAAGCGGCAGCTAGTTTCTCCACGCTTCGTACATGTAAACGTATGCTTATGGACTTGATTCGCATACAACTCACCGGGTAGATCATTGCAACTCACCGAGCAGAGATCAGTCAAGAGTTGAATAGTCTTTGGCATGTTTTCAGAGATTTTTTCGTGTGGATCGTTCTCGAGCCATAGCAGAACATGAGCATGTGGACTACCACGGTGCTGGAACTCAATACGAAGAAAGTAATCGAGAACCCGGTAAGGACCGAATGGGTTGTATGTCATTTTCGCTTGCAGCATCACCATAATTGTGTCGACCAATTTGTTGAAATACACGCAACAGTTTACGGGATCTTCATTAACAAGATGGCTCCGCTGAGATCGATTCAAGTTGACTAAAGGATTTTCGACATGAATATCTTTGAATGAGTCGCTAAGGCCATGTAGTATTTTCAGCAGTTTTGGCCACTTGATCTCGTTAGCACTGATAGTAAAAAACACTGTTGGTTTTCCAAGCTGGCGCAACATTGCAAATAGGTCTTTTTTGCGAGTCATCCAATATTGAATGGAGTTCGGTATCGACTTTAAGAAGACGAAATTCTTATCAATACATTCATCCATAAAGTTTCGGTCCTCAAGCATCTTGCGTGTGATTAACTCAGTCTGTTTTACACAATGAAACATGTTGTAAATACCTTTACCATCTTCATGGCCATGTAGAGCATATGATCTGGAGTTGCACCGCGTCGATCAGTACGTCATCAGTTGCCATCATGTACGGAGTCTCCCGCACGTTGAGGTCGAATTGACGAGGCATGCCGTAGTATATTTGAGGGAAAGATAGTTCCTCGCCAGGAACATCATAAATTATGTTGATCGGAGATGAGTTCTGTCCCGGAGCAATATCCAAACGTTGTTCCTCATTCCATAAGAAAGTATGTTGTCGAGCCAGCAGTATTTCAGATTCTGGGGCAAAGTCGGGGTCGACAGACTCAATCTGAAATTCGAGCCCAATATAGTCATCCATATCTTTGTCAAACACACTCCAGTCGATCTTTATGTTATAGTGTTTGTACAGCGGTTGGTTTACCAAATAACGCAGCCAGTCTTTGATAACCGATTTACGTACGAAACCACTTAAGTAATTCGATTTGTGAATAAGTTTCTTTTTTTGTTGACATTAAAAGCAAAATCGTCGTCTATCCGCCTCAGTAGTTTCTGCACCATGTTGTTCACATCGACAAGTACATTGATTACCTGACCGACTATACCATAGTTACCTTCGTAGCGTAATCGACGAATCTGCATAAATGGTAACCGCGGTGAAATCATCAATCGAATGCTGATCGGGTCAAGAAGCGGCAGTCCGCTCGGCTTTGGAGGATAACGAAAACCGTTTGAGCGCGACAGCGTCGGGATTTTATTGGCATCTATCGACTTGCTACAGGTACTGCATAAGCGAAATTCCGTCACATTTTCATCGGGGAATTTTGTTTGAAGGAAAGAAATGTTGCGATGTTTTATTTTCTTTAAGTCTCTTTCGAACCAAAGTCGATCACAAACGGATTGGCTTCAAATACCGTTTTGAAGCGTTTGTCCGCTGAACGCCAATGATTTTGCATTGCTTCACTTCTACTGATATTAAGATATCTCAGTTCCGTGGCAGATCAATAGATATATCAATTGTCTGTTCATTCGTTACGTCCATAAGTACAGGTATTCCAGTGGTAGAGGTGCTCGCGAGGTTGGCGGCAGCAGAAAAGTTCCTCGCAGCGTCGGCTTTGCGACGTTCCCGAAACCGTCTCGCTCGCTCGGCGCCGGACATTGGGATACCTGTGTGTGGCCCATGGCCCCTTCTTTCCAACGATAGCCTTGATTTATATTTCTGGCTGGCTCTTGCACGAGCTGAGGCTGACATAGCAAATGTTTATATATTTTTTTATCACTTTCTGGTTATTTTTAATATAAATACTGTCCAAATTACACTTACTTTTGCATGAATCAATCAGTTTTAATAATCTTGATAAACACACGAAAGAATCACCGCGCTATCAAGTCGAAGTCACGAGTTACACTGAATAGAAACGAGTGCCGGTTTCGCACAGTTAACGCAGTACCCCCTCTCCCACCGCCCCGCTCTACCCTGACTCAGACTCAAGGTCATAACTGTGAGCTGACTATATAAGTGAAATGTTCACACCACATTTTTGTTTCTAGGTCTAATAGTTTTGTAATTATTAAGGTACGATGATATAGACCTTTTCGTTACGGTCCATTTTTGAAACCTGGTACCCGTATGTTTCGGCGCGATTTTAAAGACGTTTCACGTCAAAAATTGTCGAAAACCAAATTCAGGAATGGTTATAAACACTAACATTATAAAACCTAGCTATGCTGATTACGTAGCACCAATCATTTTATGCAAAAAGAAAAACGGAGAACACAGACTTTGTGTGGATTATCGCAATTTGAATAGAAAAATGATTAAAGATAAATTTCCCCTGCCATCGATAGAAGAAGTGTTAGATAAACTCGAAAACTCTAGAGTCTACACTTCACTCGACCTTAAAAATGGATTCTTTCATGTACCCATGGATCCTAACAGTACAAAATACACCTCGTTTGTGACGCATGAAGGACAATACGAATTTTTACGTGTTCCTTTTGGATTGTCAAACAGTCCAAGTGTATTCCAACGATTTATTTACACTGTCTTCCGAAAACTCATACGTAACAATATTCTAATTGTGTATATGGATGATCTCCTCATTCCATTTCAAAATGAAGAAGAAGGTTTAAATAAATTACGACTAGTTCTCCAAACAGCTGCAGACTTCGGTCTTGAGTTAAACTTAAAGAAATGTAATTTCTTACAACGCAAAATAGGATTTCTTGGATACATAATCGAAAACGGAACAATAAAATCTTCACCATCTAAGACACAAGCAATCCAAAACTTTCCACAACCTCAAACCCCGAGACAACTTCAAAGTTTTATAGGATTAACAAGAGTTATTTCCGCAAGTTTATTCCAAATTACACGCTCGAATTTCAAGACCTTTAAGTGATCTTCTTCGTGATAATGTTAAATTTAATTTGGCCCTACAGAAATAGCATCTTTTCAAGAATTGAAAAACATTCTTTCAGAGAACCCAGTTCTCCATGTTTTTCAACAAGGTTACCCTTTGGAACACCACACAGATGTAAGCTCCCTAGGTTTTGGCGCTGTCCTATTATAGAAATCTGATGATGGACTATTTCATCCTATCCATTATTTTAGTCGCAAAACTACAGTTCAACAGGAGAAATATAGCAGCTAGGAATTAGAAGTTCTAGCTATTATTGAAGCGCTGAAAAAGTTTAGAAGTTACCTGTTAGGAACAAAATTCAAAATTATCACAGACTGTGACGCATTCCAAAAGACAATGCACAAAAAAGATTTGCCTGCTAAAATTGCTCGTTGGGCGTTGATGCTAGAAGAATTTGATTATGAAGTCTGTCACAGACCCGGTAGACAAATGAAACACGTTGATGCATTAAGTCGTCACCCCATTATGATGATTTCCTCCCATGATATTACACAAAAGATTAAAGAAGTTCAAAATAAAGATGTATTCATTTCTCAACTTAAATCAGCAATCAAAATTACACCTTCCGATGAATATTTTCTTAAAATCGAAATTTTGTACAAAATACACAAAAATTCTGAACTATTAGTTGTTCCAGAAATGATGCAAAGAGAGATAGTACTCCATGCACATGCACAAGGCCATTTTGCTTCTAAAAAAACTGAGTCTATTGTTTCACAAGAATTTTATATTCCCAGACTCACGAAAATTGTTCAGAATATAATTACAAACTGCGTCCCACGCATCTTATCCTCACGTAAAGCTGGTAAACAAGAAGGCTTTCTCCTTCCGATTCTAAAAGGTGATCAACCCCTTGATTGTTACCATTGTGATTTTTTAGGACCATTACCATCCACAAAAAAGTGTTACAAACACCTCTTTACTGTTATTGATTCATTTTCTAAATTTGTTGTTAAGATTTACCTTGCAAAGTCTACTTCCACTAAAGATTCTCTCGACTAATTAATTTTGCAACAAACCATATTTGGTAATCCATCAAAAATTATTACAGATAAAGGTAGTGCTTTTACATCTACTGAATTTTAAAAATTTTGTCAGGAAGAATCAATTGAACACATTCAGATAACCACTAGTGTACCACGTGGAAACTGTCAGATAGAACGTATGCATGAAACAATTATCCCTGTTTTGACCAAGTTAACCATCGAAGAGCCCGAAAAATGGTTCAAACATGTCCACCGATTACAACGCATTATGAATAGTAGCATAAAATTTACACCCTTTGAAGTTTTAATTGGAGTAAAAATGAAACAAAAAGAGGACCTTCAAATTAAACACCTTCTTGAAAACGAACTTAGCGAACAGTTTATTAACAAACGAGAGACATTACGTAACGAAGCTAAAGAA
This sequence comes from Trichonephila clavipes, assembly GCA_019973935.1. Lineage (NCBI taxonomy): Eukaryota > Metazoa > Arthropoda > Arachnida > Araneae > Nephilidae > Trichonephila > Trichonephila clavipes. The sequence continues at coordinate 388,398 of BMAU01018720.1, forward strand.
AATGTCCTACGTTTACAGGATGAAAACAAGAAACAGTACAATAAACATCGCAAACCCACTTATAACTACAAACCAGGTGACACAGTTGCGATACAGCGTACACGTACTGGATTGAAACTGCGACCTAAATACTTTGGACCATATGAAGTAACAAAAGTCAACAAACACGATCGTTATGAAGTACAGAAAATTGAACATGAAGGTCCAAATGTAACTCAACTTCAGCTGATAAAATGAAAAGTGATGCGAAGCTACCATCACCAAAGCTATTTGTTATTTTGTATTTTCCTTTTTCTGCTGTTTTTTTATTATTTTAGTTCACTTGTTCCCCCAGCACCGAGGACGGTGTGGTTATCAGGATGCCCATGTGGATGTCAGCTACTCGCAGACCATGCATGAACTGAAGTGACTCGAGGCAGTCAGCCGAGATGGCGAGATAGTCCTCTTCCCGCCACCATAAGCGCGAGATGAAAAACCTCTAACATGCGTGATGTTTTAAATCTAACTACACTGGTGTGCAAAAATTAAGGACGAGACGGTTTTTTCAATATAACTTTGTACAAAAGCTTTCCAAATCAACATATTTAAGGCCTCATAGGACTCTTAAATTGCATTTTTTTCGATTTTTTGAAAAGAATATATGTTAAAGCCTCAACGTTTCTGAGCATTTTGCAACCAAAATTTTGTTGATACTGTGAAAACTTGAGAACAAGTTATTGAGAAATAACTTGTAACACGTAAACAAAAACTTGCATCTGCAACGCCCACTTTTGACATCTGTCAGAACACATTCCAAACATTTTAATATTTCGCCGATTAGTTTTATTAAAAGAGCCACACCTAATATCAAATTGATTTCGGGAGTAGAATAACTACAACTCAAGTTTTAACTCCGTTTAATCTAAGCGGGATTGTTTATTTACATTTCGATTTTGGATTAGCATTCTTTTTCATTTGTTATTGAAAACTTTTAAACATGGATGTTCCATTGAAAAAAACTCCATCCGGAAAGAGACCAAAGAAGAAATGATTTCAAGGAAACATGTATCGGAAGAAATCTCTGTCTGAAAAAGGTATTATTTCTTTTGAAAATGTTTCGCAAAACAAAAGTTCATCGGCGAAAAAATTGCCAAGTGCACACAAGATTTCAGAAGCTTACGAAAATGTTTGCGTTGAATTTCAAGGTTATAGACTAATCGACATTAGTTTATTATTTTCCCAAATTGAAAAGTTACTTTGTTGCTCTGTGTTATGGCAAAATAAAAATGAGTGAAAAATCCACTTTAGGATTATTTTCCACATTTCAGTTCACATGCAGAAAATGTAGCATTGAAAAAAAACTTAATTCCTGTGAATTGATTGGTATAAAAAATATACCTAAAATCAACAGACGGTCAGTTTTGGTCATGCGCTATATAGGTCAAGGATTGTCTTCGCTCGAGACGTTTTGTTCTCTTATGTGTTTGCCAAATCTAGTGTCTCAGAAAGCTTACGACAGAATAAATGCAAAGATAGCTGATATAAGTGAAGCGCTTGCAAATGCATCGATGAAGAAAGCTGCTGCTGAGGATAAAATTATTGATGGCACCGTAAATTCTGATGTAGTTAGCGGTGATGGGACCTGGAAGACTCGTGAGCATACTTCACTTATTGGAGTCTGTGCATTGATTGGAGCTGAATGCGGGAAAGTTCTCGACATGGAAGTCGTGTCCTCTTATTGCAAAGAATGTGACTCCGATAAAGGGACAAAGTTTGGACCAAAATATAGTGCTTTTTTTGCTAAACATCAAATTTTCTGCAGAAAAAACCATAGCGGATCTGCTGGAGGAATGGAAGTTTGCGGAATGCAGAAAAATTTTTTCCGATCAGCACAAAAACATGGATTAAAGTATCAGCGATACATAGGTGATGGTGATCAAAGATATTTTTGTCTATTGCTGAAAAAGAACCATATGGGGATAGTGTTCCCATTGTAAAAATAGAGTGTGTGGGCCATGTCCAAAAGCAAATGGGTAACCGCTTGCGAAAGTTGAAAGCTTTACGGGGGGAAAAGAAGCTTTCCGATGGAAAACAATTGGTAGGAAAGGTCGCCTAACCGATGCTATTATAAGCAAATTGACGACTTTTTATGGCAATGCTATTCGTGCCAACTCCCATAACGTGAATGAGATGAGGCAAGCTGTCTGGGCTGTGTGGGCTCATACATCCAGCACAGATGATGAGCCGAAACATTGGTTTTGCCCAACAGGCAAAAATAGCTGGTGTAAGTACAATGTTTCGGTTCACAACAATACAGTGAATGAATTTTCTCACAAGAACACTTTACCAAAAGCAGTTTCTGAAGTGATTAAAACTGTTTTTAAAGATTTATCACACTTGAAATTGTTAAGAAGGTGTTTAGGGGGGAAAACTCAAAATGCTAATGAGTTATTGAATTCACTGATTTGGAAGTATAGCCCGCGAAATTGATTGGATTAGGAATTAATGTCACAAAAATAGCTGCATGTGAATACAATGATGGAAGTAAGAACAGAATTGATCTGTTGCGTGCTTTGAATTTAAAAATAAATAAAACAAATGTTTTGAATTGTGTAAATATTGACAAAGTGCGCAAGTCAACGGCTAAGAGACAAGCTTCTAAAACCTCCTTTTAAGCTCGTAAAGCTAAAAAACTTAAAATACTCAAACAAATTGAGCAATGCAAGCTTGTAGAGGGAAATATTTATGCTGCTGGGACTTTTTAAAGCATACTGGTATGTTTAATTTTCTTTTTTGTTATTTTTTATCTAACTTCATTTTTCTCAAAATGAAAAATTTTGCCTTGCGCGCAGAATTTTTCAAAAACTATTTATCATATCAATATGAAATTTCATACACATGTTCGAAATAAGGCTTTTTATAATTTACACAAAAAATTTAAACAAAATTTTACATATTTTTTTTATTTGTGTTTTAATTGAATTTTTTCATAAAATTTTAGAATTCTCTGCATAATTGTACTTTAAAAATATTTTTGTTCTCTAAATGCTTTAAAAGTGTGTATAAGTTCAAAAAGGAACATTTTTATATCAAATAAAATTAATTTTGTGAATTTTGATCAATTCTGTTCTTCAGGTTTCTGCGCGGTGTAAAATGCTAATTTTCATATTTTTGAAAAATTGTCCAAATTTTATTTCTTAATAACTTTTGTAAATTTTTCTCAAATTTTCTGAAAATTTGAGAAATAATGTAAATATAAATGATTATCATGTGGTAAAAATTTCAAAATATTGTTTTGTTTTATTGCTAAGTTACATTGGTTAGAAGAAGGATGTTTTCTTCGAATGCACGGATATCTGTTAAGAGTCTTATGATCCCTTAATACCGTAAGATCCCCAATACGTAAGGACATGTAAGCAACATGTAAGCAACACTTAGTAAAAGAGAAATCAGAGGGATAAAAAGAAGCTTGATTGAAAAAGTAGCATGGAGCGCAATGCGACTGAAGGCCGAAACATCCCTGTGATGGGTGTCCAGCAAGAAACATCCGGTCTTTAGTAGGGGAAATGATCTCCCTTGACGGCTAGGCAGGTTTCACAGCGTCTACCCATGAGTTGCCCCTGAGAATGAGGGTGTCAATGAGTTGTTGAGGCATTGCTGCCCATTCGTCTTGCAGCGCCAATCGAAGTACACGGATCGTTACTGGTGGTAAGGTACGAGCTGCCAAGCGTCTGCCTAGAAAATCCCATACATGCTCGATGGGATTGAGAAAATCCCATCGGAAATCGTGTGGGCCAATCCGTACGTTCAATATTCTCACTCTCTAAGAGCTGTTCGGCAGCTACTGTGCGATGGCATGGTGCATTATCGTCCATGAAAAGGAACTGCAGACCCATAGCGCCTCTAAAAAGACGCACATATGGAAGAAGAATCTCGTTCCAATAACGGGTCCCGTTGACTGAACCTGCGTCGAAGATGTGAAGGTCTGTACGACTACCAAACATGATGCCTCCCCAAACGAGAACACCGCGACCTCCATACCAGTCCCTTTCAATGATGTTCGAGGGATAATTGCCAATTCCCCGCTCTCTCTAGATGAGTATGCGATGAGAATCGCTACTCAAACTGAATCTGCTCTCATCTGTAAAGAATACTCGTCCCCATTCATTGTCTCTCCTATTCCGGTGTTCCTGGTACCAAAGAGAACGCCTTCTCCGATGGGCAGGCGTAAAAGGTACACACCGTACAGGGTGTCGTGCAAACAGACCACCAACGTGCAGTCTTCTGGCCACGGTAAAACACGATATCGATCGTCCAGTCGCCTGTGTCGTGTGTCTAGCGATTTCTCCCGCTGTCTGCCGCCTGTTTCTTCTGCCCTGTAAGACAATGTACCGGTCATCTGCGGGTTTGGTTACTTGTGGACGACCACTACTGAACAGCCGGATAGCTGTCCCTGTAGTTTGAAATAGTCTCCAAAGTCTTGAAACGATGCTGTGAGCAATCCCGAACTCTGCAGCCACACTTGTCACACTACGGCCTTCCTCCAACTTCCCAATGATTCGACCTCGGGTAAAAGCATCCAGATGTCGTCTAACAGATTGATTATTCGCCGTTTCTCGCTAAGGCAGCAACTCGGTGTGATTGTAACTGCTATACGGCGTGCAATCTCTTTGTCAGAAATACTCATCTTACACCGACAACATGCTTTATACTACTCAGACACTCCCCCATTACGTCTACCTGCATATCTGCGCATGTGCTGCCGTACATCACCTTACTTAATCTCCTGATTGGTCTTTCTGTCCGTTCTGCCTCTTCGTTCAGCTTACATGCTAATTTTTCGACTTCGTCCTTAATTTTTGCAAACCAATGTATGTAAAGGCAGATAGCCTTATTCTCTTTTTTTATCTGTGTGTCCATCCTATAATGTCCTTTTTATCTATATTAAAGTAATTAACTTAAGAAGTCTCCTTTTTTGAAGTATTTAAATAACGGACACAGTCATATATACACTGTTGGACAATTGCTAAGGACAGATCACAATTGTTATGTAGCTGAACATTAAGCGAGACATGAGATCTAGTAGGATAAAATATAGTTGCCACACTGTTCAGACATTAGAATAAAGAATATTTATTGTTCTGGAAAGTACAAAAGCTGTGAAACATCTGAAAGAAAAAAAAATGTTCAATTGATCTGCGTACGGAGAAATGGAACAATGCATCTAAAAGTCAGCAGACACCTTAAAGAAAGGTATCAGTACGGGATATGTCCACCGTGGAGTGTGATGCAACATTCCACACGTCGTACCATACTTTGCACCACATTATCCAGCAGCTGTTGAGGCAATTTATCCCATTCCTCTGTGAGTGCACGGATAAGGGTGTTCTTGTTTGTCGGAGGATAGTTTCGACCAGCAACTTGCCTCCACAAAGCATCCCACACATTTTCAATGGGGTTTAGATCTGCAGAACGCACTGGCCATAGGAGACGTTGAATACCCTCGCTGTCTAGACAATTGTGAACAGCGAGTGTTCAATGACATGTTACGTTGTCGTCCATAAAAACAAATTTATCACCGACAGCACCACGGAAAAGACGAACATGAGGAAGTAGAACTTCATCAATGTATATTTGGACTGTCATAGTCCCATTCACAACCACATGTAGGTGCGTGCGGCCATTGATCATGATGCCGGCCCACACCATGATACTGCACGTCGGATATCGGTACTTTTGCTGGATATTTTCTGGACGATAAGCAGTACCACTCTCGCGCCAGATCAGTTGGCGTCTACAATCCAATGACAGACTGAACCTACTCTCATCTGAGAATAGTACGCATGCCCAGTCCTGTTCAGTCCAATTGTGATGCTCACGACACCATTGCAAACGGGCAGTACGGTGATGTCTGGTCAATGGGACACACACAACAGGTCTGCGTGCTTATAGTCCTCCTCCCCTCAAACGTCTGGCAACAGTTTTTCGGCAGATCTGCTTTCCTTAGGCAGCAGGAAACTGATTTGCCACCTGCTGAGCTGTGCTGCGCCTGTTCCTTTTTGCTGATAGGACGATATATCTGTCTTCTGCAGGCGTCGTACGTCTAACAAGACCTCCCCCGTGCCGTCTACTACACATTCCAGAAGTATTAAATGACTTCCACAGCCGTGAAACAACGCTGTGAGCAATGTCGAACTGCCTGGCAACATCTGTTAATTTTCGCCCTTCTTCGATCTTTCCAATAATTCGGCCAGCATAAAGTCATCTATGTAATGTCGGGAAGACATGCCAAAATTTTTAAGTTCGTCTATTAAATCTTTCCTGTAAAACTTTGACTTGAAACAACAACTGTCCACACGCGTCAAAACCTTTAAAGCTCTTACGAACGCTATCACGTGATGAACAGACGTGGAAAAAAATCTGCATACTCATACTTCTTACTAATATCCCGCACTTATTCTAATTTTCCACATTTGGCTTCCTTTCATTTTGTGGTTGCTATGGATGATAGTGTTATCCGTCCTTAGCAATTGTCCAGCAGTGTATATATATATATATATATATATATATATATATATATATAGTGTGTGTGTGTGTGTGTTGCCACCGTAGATCGTAGATTCTCTCACATATATATTATTATAATTTAATTTGTTAAAGGATTAATTTTAAAATCTTAATAAAGCTATATTAAGATAATGCATGCGTCTAGTTCTTCCGTTAATCCTACACCTCTAGCTCACGCTGAAACCCATAGAGAGATAATCACACCAGGGAGGGATTATCACACAGTAAGGAATTTTAATCTGAATGATTATTTTGTTGAACAGATATCTACTAAGAAATGTCCTTACAGAAATAGACTCTCAAAAGAGGCTACGTGTGGTTTATGGATTAAAAAAAATTCTGTTTTTTTATTAGATGTAAGAAGCATACTTATTTTATTAATCAGTGGCGCAGCTGACCTCGAGGGCCAAGACCTACTGTACCCAATTCAGTACACGTGACTTTGAGCCCTGAGGTGTATGAGCAGATGTTCCAGTCAGGTTGTCAGTCTGAAGTGAAATCCCCAGTTTTAAGCTCCCAAGTAAGCTTGGTACTCATTTATTGACCCACTGAAGGGCTGAAGGTTTGAACCTTGGACCTTTGGGGTGGCAGCGCGATGCACTAACCATTCAACCACTGGGCTTTTTTTTATTAGAGTTCCATTAAAAATGGGTTTAGTGGAACTATACTTATTAATAGAAATTACGAGAGTGTAAATGGTAATTCAACTTCAATTTTAGAAATTAATGTAAAATATTATTTAGATGTCCTGTTTTTTTATATCAATATGTGAGAATTATAGGAATGTTTTTCAATACAGTCGAATGTTTAATTTTAGGATTTAGATATCAATAATTTAAGTATATGTTACAATATGTTAAGTAGTGTGAAATGCGTTATTTTATAGAGTAACTAGGTATTTCATGAAATAACTAGACAAGTCAGTTAAAGTATATTATAGAATTCCACTATATAACTTTGTATTCTATAGAATAACGATTGCTTGATCATTAAAGCAGTGCTTCTCAAACTTTGAATACTGGCGCCCCCCTTATCAATCACAATTTTTATCGTGCCCCCCTTATACATTAATAATGTACTGAATGCAATAGCTATGCACCTTTTTTACGCTAAAGCATTAATCTTAATTATATGCCGTACAAATTCATGACATAAGTATTAAATTTTGTAGATGTTGCTTTTAAGCAAAACAAAAAAATATTAAGTAATAGGATAATTATGTTCTTTTTACTTTCTCTAATTTTAAAATTGGAACATATTGCAAAATGTGGTGGCTGCTTAGAAGACAAAATATAGATATCTGCTAAATATAGAAAAATAACTCAGAGGGTCAATTTCTAATCATTGGCATTCTTTTGAAAAACTTTGCTCTCTAAGACAAGTCCATGGAAGTCGCTAATACTTATTAATCTTGTTCTTAATTTAGTATTAATTAATTAGTTTTATATAATACTCTGTGCAGCACACTGATACATTAAAAGTATACCGGGTGAAGTACCCGCTCTTTGCACGAGTTCATTTATAAGAAAATAAAACATTATTGAAATAATCGCTGAATTGTAAGCAGAATAAAGCTAAGTGCGCGACAATGTTTACAAAAATGTAAAAAGATTTTTTTAAATCATTGCTCAAATTATAATTAGTTTTAAGCGAATTGTAATTTTAAACCTCACAGAATTATCATTTAGGATTGATGGTGAATAAGGAACAATAATATAAAATTCCGATGAGAAATAATTGTATTATTTTTAATATTTAAAATGAAAAGACTTCTCTCTCACAGCATATTTTAAACCTGGAGCAGGCGCGCACTCGATACTAATGGTCGAGTGGGGTTATTGAGCCACCCCAATCTTTTTTTTTATAATTATTTTTATAGTACACAATAAAAATCGTAATTCCAGTGAATAATTTAATTAAGAGAAAATATACTCACCTACTTTCAAGAATACAGAAAATATTTCGGAAAAAAAGTTATCACACCGGGAACTCAGTCAAAACAAGTACCTTAAGATTGTAAAAAAACGTTTGTCACTCCCAAAAAAGAGGGAGATATGTGACAAATATATTTTAGTTCACACGTTAAGACTGTCAAACAGGAGGATAGTGTGTCAGAGCCATTGGTAACAATTAAACAGTTTTGCCAGAATTAACGATTTCTTGCACTCTGTGCTCGGCGTGACAGCTCCGGAATAAAAGTGTATTTATTACAATATGGATGTTCAAAAAAATTATGTAAAACGTTTTTCATTATGCTTTTTTTTATATGTTTGGGAATAACTCATAGAAATAAATCTTGGCCAAGTAATATTTTAAAGAGCTCTCTGTGCTTTTCCAAAAATCATAAAAATATTTTACAAGGAAAAAATTGCAGCTGAAATAGTTTATTTGCAACTTCCCTAAATGAAAAAACAAATACATAAGAGCAGGGACGTAACTAACCGTACAAATAAGTTCGAAGGTCAAACCGCAACAACTACATTCTGTTGCCTACAGCTGATGACAATAATATAACAGTGATGAATTTTTTATCTTCCTAAATTTTTTTTTCGATTATGGTCTGGGTTTTGTTTTTTCTTATTTTGGTTTGAAAAGAAACCGTAATAGAAGTAGAAGCTTTAATTTTTTATGACGTGATATCGCAGATATATAAATTATATCAGTGTAAATGTGTATTTTTTTTATTATGTCAGAAAGTATTTTGTTTTACTTCATTCCAGTAAATATTTTTTTTTAATCTTTTATTTTCGATATGCTCGCGCCCCCCTCGTACGTTTATCGCGCCTCCGAGGGGGGAGCGCCCCACAGTTTGAGAAACTCTGCATTAAAGTATGAAATACAGCACTCGGAAGTTCTTTGACCTGGTTCCAGTTCCTGGTTCTAGGGCAGTTCCAACTTGAGACTTAATTCAAAATGTCATCACAGCAAACTTTGCTCTAATCAATAAAGAAAAGTAAAATTTTAATTAATGTTCTGTCAAACTTTTGTTTGAAAGAGTTTACGCAATGTTTTACGAAGCAACTGATTTTCTTCCCAGCATGTACTTTTTTGATAATATATAAACATAACTTTTCTGCAAAATATTCTTTTTTCTTTTCTGTTTCACAAATATTAGCAATATGAGCAACATTAAATAATATCATTTGCTTTTTCTTATTATTTATCAATCAATCACTCACAATAGGGACAGAATGTGTTTTTTGAGAGTTTTTAGCTCTTTATTATCAATTAATTTATAAAATAACTCTGGAATTGTTTATTTTTCACGTTAACAGTCTATATTTATTTTATAGAATAACTAGGTAAAGTATGAAATGTATCCTCTGTTTTACACTTTAACTGATTCATCTAATTATTTCACGAAATACCTAGTTATTTTATGAAATAAATGAATTATACATTTTAACGGTAACATATACATAAACCGTATATCTTCATACGACATCATGCAATACCCAGTGGAGCAGGTGGTTAACGGCAAGTATAAATATAAAAATAATTTTGTACAAAGCTTAGAATCCTACATCGTCAAATTAAAAATCTTGCAAAAAGATTTTGCTGTATATTTTCTGAAAAATTGAAAAAAAACCCCTATCTATTAGAGGTTTCTTTTTTCTATCTTTATTAGCAGCATACTGAAGGAAAAACATATTTCCTTTATGTACTTATTCATACCCATTAGTTTTTTTTATTGGATTTGTCACTAATCTCTAGGGAAATATATTATTTTCCACACATTAATCATGCTTCCATTTCGGAAGTAAGCATTACATTTGAAGGATGTCGCTCGAAAGATTTCTACTTCTAAAGCTTTTCTCTAAGGATTGCTTTTTTACTCTTTTTCTGATATTTCCTGATTTATCTTAATATTTTACGATTCTAATTAAAACGGATCGCTTATTAAACAAAAACATATTTTTTATTTGTTTTGACTCTTAAAACGCAGTGGTAGGAGCTCTATCAAAATTTTAAATGACTTTTTAGGGTCATTATTCGATTGAATTCTGAAAACTTTCTTTGGCTTCTAATGTAAATAAACTTCTAATTTTATTTCATTTTAAGATTTTTTTTCATACCTAAGAAAATTTTTTTCTCATATTCTGCCATATTTAATACTCCTTCGTTAGATAATACAAATACCGTAAATTCGGACGTATAAAGCGCACCTGAAATTTCAGGCTGATTTGTTTTTAATTTTTAGGTATATTAGCCGTATAACACGTACCCTCTTTTTTACGAAGAAATCTGAAATATTGGTAGACAATGCTGTTATATTTTGAAGTAATTTATTCGAGGTATTATACCAGACATTTTAAAATCTAGTATACTTCTAGAACTGCAACTCTTTTAGTTCATAAGGCAAGTCATTTCTTTTAAATAAACAGTATTTCGATACATATATAAGTAAAAGTTTTTTTTGTATGCTCATCTCTTCTGCACGTTGTACGCTTTCTTTTACGGTAATAATAATTTTTTCTCTGATAAGGTGACATTTAAGGTATACTTAAAATAAATGGTAGCACTGTCAAAATAATATATCACGTAAAAAAAATTCAGTTACCAATTTTGGAGCAGTTAGAGTGCTCAATTTTATCTTCAAATAATGTAAATAATTTAAGTCTCATGTTTAATAAGTTAATACTGCTTTCTGTTGCGTCTATTTTTGATTAAAAACTGTAATATTCGCAAGCAACACCATTCCTTACATTATAATTACGTTCCTACTGGAACATGGCGGAATATTTGAGACACATCAAAGTTGATATCGTTTTTGGCTACCAAATTTGGCGACTTGAAGAACCATATGGATGCTTCTGAAAATTACTAGAGAAATCTATTACATCGCTATCTATGACGTAAGTGAATTTTTCGAGAAAGCGGTAGAATGTAATTGTTGAGACTATAAATAGTTATTGTCTGCTGTTTTAAGAAGTTGTATCTGAGTGTTGTAGAAAGTCTGAGGATTTTCGGGAACTTTTTCTACGAGTTTTGTTGTTGTTTAACATGTATTCTAAGGTCTGTTTACGTCAATAAATTGCATCGCTCTTAAAAAACTGTTTTGTTTCTTAGAATTGACAGCAATAAGTCCTTGAACCTTGATCAAGGCAACAGACTCATTATTTTCCTTATATAGACTGCTGTTATTGTTATGACACACTGTCAGAAACTTATCATTAATTAAACATTTTTTAAAAAAAAATCACGCAATCTCTGCCTTTCATTTAATTTATAGGGGATTTTTATCTATCAAGACAAGGAACTTTAATGTAAGATTACACCTTATATTACGAAAAAGCTCATCTGAATATCTTCCGTGTTTTTGAAAACGAAGATCACACGATTTTTGTATTAAAAAATATTTTTAACTTTCATAAAGAGTTTGAGCGGATAAGGATTTCTGTTTTGAAAAATATTCAATGTTTTTTTTCTAAAATAAAAAACAAGATGTTTTTTTTTGGTGTTTCACAGAAGATTCGCCTTGGGAAGATTACTTCCCATCTACATGATCTTACAAATTTCATCTGTGGGGAGCGCAAAACCCTTCATAATATTTAAGCCTTGCTATTATAACGATGAGAAGACTAATTTCCACTTCAGTTTTGTGTGCTACTCCACATAATCCAGCGTTATGACATCTGTAAATCGGACAAAAAAGATGGTATTAAAGAATAAGTATCTGGCCCTAAAGCTGTCGCTGTATGTAACGAGGACATGGGACGGGTTGATCACTTCGATCAAAGAAAAGAAAGATAAGAAGTAATAATACCAAATAAGAAGATCAGTAAAAAGGGGCCATCGTTTATTTTATTTGTTTATTGACCTTGCCAATATAAAAACTTTCGCACTGTGGCAAGTGAACGAAAGAAACAGAAGTTTAGACCAGCTAACAATCCGTATAGCTTCTGGCTCGTCAAATAATAGACGGATATTCCTCAGAAAAAAAGGAAAGGACGTCCTGTTAGATTCCAACCAAAGAAGTATATAGTTCCGGATGTTGTGCGCTTAGGCCATGTGGGAAATCATATGCAAAGATGGTTTCAAAACATAGACGATGGAAGAATTGTAGCAGCAAGGATTGAAGGAAGATTCAATCTGGTTACCTTCCGTTCCGAAAACGAGTATCTTAGCCACCATGCCAAAACCATAGTCATTGCATGGAGACTATTACTGGTTTATATAGATATGATACCACCACACTGCACCCTTGCAAGTGATTCGGCGAATAGGCGAACGAACGATACCATAGTCGTGGCGAGCGTGTGTGAGCAGTTGCGCAACTTGGATTGCAATGGCTTTTGTGGGTTGCGTCATTCGTGCGTAATGGCTTTTGTGAGTTGCGTCATTCGTGCGGAATGGCTTGTGGGTAGCATCATTCGTGCATGATGGCTTGAGGTTTGCATCATAGTGTGTGTGACGGCTTAATTGCGTCATGTATCTGACGGCTTGGTTGTCTTTGCGGTGGATAGATGGCGCCACGACTGATGAGGTTCTCTTTGCACGGCCAGGGTCATCAATGAAGGAAGATTAAAACTGAATACCTTTCGATAGGAAAACGAGTATCTTAGCTACCCTGCCAAAACGATCGGCATAACATGGAGGTTATTACTGGTTTATATAGAAATCACGCCACCACAGGAACGAGAAAATGTGCCCGCTACATGTGTGCAGAATACTATGTGCATTATAACATGCTTCTCATCTTTTCATGGCAAAAAAAACAACATTAAATTTAATTTTTTACGACGGGGAATGGTTCCTTGGGAAGTGTATTTTCACCCTTAAAATTTAAAAGTAAACATAAAACTCGGCGAAATAAAGGGTTTTTCCTAAAATACTATTGTTTAGTTGTTAAAAAAACATGAATAACGGCAAAAAATTCAAGAGATATTCGAGATTACTTCTTAAATTAATTTAAAAATCCACACATTTTCTGCTTCAATTGCTAATATTTTCTTCTAAAATTGACAAAAAAATCTCTATTGGTGTTTTTTTGCGAGTAAGTGACAAAGGCATACCCTATCTTACTATTAATGTCTATCCATTATTATTTTTATTCCGTATTTAAGAATATTCTCATGGGAAATATCTTCTTATATTTACTTCCTTACTTATGCTAGTGGTTGCATTTAAATATTAGTTGCTGCTAGAAGAATTTCAATTTGTTAAACTGTTCTCCAAGGTATTACGTTTCCTTTTTCTAATTTATTTTTTTTCTCAGTTTTTGAGCTTCCAAATTAAAATTCATCTTTCGTTTTTGTAAGAACATTAGGCTCAGATTTTTTTTATGTATGCTTTGATTGTGGAAATATTGAGGTGAAGTGTTTTGCAGTTTATTAACTTTTTTTAATGTCACCATGTCATTCAATTGCGTAAACTATGAATGACTTTAAAATACTTTATCAGTGAGAGATTTTTTTTTTCTTCATAAAGTAAAAGAATGCGAGATGTTCTCTCCTCAACTAATCAATACGTTTTTGAAAGCAGAAAGTGTTATATAATAAAAAGATTTGAATTTCATGGATTATTATTTTACTCTTTAAATGTTTTTATAATCACATTTCTTTGTAAGATCTTTAAGAGAGAAAACACTTAATAAATTAAATTTTTTTATTCATTTTCCGTAAGCAGAATAAGAACAAGTTAATAATTATTATGCAGCATAAGTTATAGTTTCTGTTTTTATATGCATTCTCTTAATCATACAAATACATATAGATGGGAAAAAAATCCTACACCAGAAGAATATTATTGTAAACTAATTGAAATTCTGATTTACTTTATGAAGCAAGTTCTGTTTGATATTCTTACAAATCCACTAGGGAAATTTCCTTTTAACCACTGAATGGTTATAAAAGCGTTTTCTGAGAAGGAATCACCTTTTATGTTAAATAGAGTTGCTATTTAAAGTAAAGTGAAGAAGAAAGTTGTGAGAGGGGTAGACGATTGTTCTTACGTAAAAGCTAAACCCCGTAAGAGATTTAATAATTTAAACTCCCGAAGTTGAAGTAAAAATGTAAGACGCGTCAATTTAGAAAAATTAGTATTGAAGAATGTCCGTAATTTTAGATAAGCATTGGATAAGGGGCGATCTAACTTTTCCACTGTACGGGCTATTTCTAATGTTTTTAAGGTGTTGAAGTCCACCCAGTGGCTTAAGTGTGCCTATTCTGTTTTAAAATTTTATGTTTTTTTTTTCTTAACGCTTATTTTCGACATTATACCCCTCTCTTAAAATGCGCCATATACTAATTATACTACGCAAACACAAATTATGAAGTTGAATGCTTGAATATCTATGATCAAATACTAGACCGTAGAGCGTGGGCGTATTCATTATAGCAAGCAGAGGACATACATGAACCGATGAATTTTAAACCGTCTTACGCTGCCAAATTCTACACCATCGCGGGACAGGGTATCAACACGTGAATCCAATCCCGCGGAAGCGAGGGATAATGTCTAAATAGCTCTTCCCTTGCTATAACGGGAAGAAATGAATGAATATTCATTCTTTTTTTTAGTCGGCGTATGGAGCTAAAATTCATTTGTATGGCAGGTGTCGCGGTAATCACTTATCACTTCACACAATATCTTTATAAATTATAACCTATGCTGTAAATTATAGCCTATGCGTTATTCTGATGTATAAGCTATATTACTCTAAAATTTTATTAAAATCCATTCAGTTGTTTTTGCGTGAAAGACTCCGAAACATCCTCACAAACTTTCGCATTTATAATATATATCTAGATGTCTGTGTGTGTGACCTAATTATTTTTAATATATATTTCTTACATGATCATGCTATGTAATAACTTATCATTGAATATAATTGGTATATATAGTATTTTATTTGTGTGTATGATTTTTCCATGTATATAGTATACTAAAATTTGAAAATCTTGTGTACTGCTTAGAAAGTTTCGGTAACTTGTGAAAGTACAATGGTAAAAATAAAAGTATTTGTTTCTACTACCAAAAGTTGAATTTTAAAAATGTATACATTGGAGTGGCGTGCATAAATAATATACGTAAATGTGTATTGGTCAAGATGTTAAAACATATATGTTCAGTGTATGTTTGACTTAGAAATGTCAAAGAAGTTTAGATAAATGATCAACATTAAAAATGTTAGTGTATAAAATAAGATTGTAATTGTAATCTGTTCAATAAGTCTAAACTACCCCTGCCATATTATCGACTATTAGCTGGTATACCCGTTCTTCGCACGGGTGAATTGAAAATTTAAGCAATACAGACTGAAGAATAAAGCAGTTTTTAATGAGTTAATTTTACATTAATTATAAACTAAACAAAAAAAGCTTTTTGCATATCTCAGATGAAAAAAAGCACGTTTGCTAAATTTTAAGTCTGTATATATAATAGTTGATAAAAAAGATTATTGGTGCGCAGCTGTTTCAGAGATTAGCCGGAACAAATGGAGAGACAGACAGACAAAAATTTTAAAAATTGATTTTTTCATATAAGGACCGTATATACTTTTAAACGTATTTAGTAAAAATCTATTAATTTCAAATAACAAACAAACACTTCATTTTTGTTTATATGTATAGATATTACGCAGGATAAATGAAGTTATTTACAAAACTTGTACAATCACTCTTGCAAGAAAACATTTATTGTGACTGCTTTGTGCAGTGTTTGGCAATGAAATAAACAATAGAGATATGAAATTGCTTTACCTCTATTTAAATGTGGAGCCTTGTGAGAAGTCAAATGACGTAAAACCCAAAAACTTCCTAATTTAAGTTTAAATGCTGTTTTTGTTACGGAAAAGTTGATGTTGCTCAGTGTTCTTGAGAAAGAATGAAATCATTGGAATGATTATAAGCGTTGAAGGCAACAGTTCAAAACAGGTCTAAGTAGCAGTAAAATGACATGAATCTGCAAGCAGGGGGGAGGAGATGATTGCGTGACCTTTGACAGTGTCGATGGTGTGACGACTGTTTAAAATCATTAGTTCAGGCATGAACGGGAAAAATCACAGAGTTTCAGTAACCTAATCAAACAAAAAAGTTTGATGTAACTGCTAGAAACGTTGAGACAGAAGGCTCGTGAAATTAAACAATCCCTATTGACTAAAAGTAATCCCTATTGAAGTAAATAATCCCTATTTGAAACGGATATTGTTCTCCATTTCATTCGTTTTTATTTCATTTTTTCGCGGAACTCTAATTTCTTTTCAATAATTAAAGTAACCTAAGTTATTTCTTATAACATTAGCTATCTGCCAGTGAAAAAATTTGGTCAAAATTGGTTCAGCCGTTTCAGAGATTAGCCAGAACAAACAGACTGACAGAAAGACAGATAGACAGACAGACAAAAATTTTAAAAATTGATTTTTTCATATAAGTACCGTATATACTTTTAAATGCATTTAGTAAAAAGCTGTTAATTTCAAATTACAAACAAAAACTTCATTTTTGTTTATATGTATAGATTTGCTTAAGTAAACACGGTCTCATGATTGTGAGAAGCCAATTCTCTAGTCTGGCTGGTATCGGTGTACCATAAATATGTTTCTTTTCGTATATGTCTCTTAGCTCTTAATAAAGGGGGACACTCCAAAATGTCTTGGTGGTCCACCTGTTGATCACGATCGATTTAATGCCCATTACTGTATTAGATAAATAATTAGATGTTTAAGTTAGTAATTGGGCAGCCACCCTGGACACTAAGATTGAATTGAGGCAAAGAATTACCAGACGCCATTTTTAGAATAACAAATTATATTTATTCAATTGATTCAATTAAAAATAAGATCCTTTTTAATACAAACATTAAACAATATAGCTACGTCAAAGGTATTTACCTTTCATATTAATTTTTAAATCACAAAATATGATATTAATCAACTACTACACTCAACATCGAACGGGATTACTGGAATAAGAGGACCAAGAAACATACGCCACTTTTGGATTACTAACATTCATTAACTTTGCACTAACTTTATTATATATTAACTCTTGTGTTATGATTAACTAAGTTTTAAATATCACCTGGCTATAATGCCGTTCTCTCCAGGTAGATCAATCCTTCCAATGGTATTTTGCTGACTAATAACAGTAAGACTCTAACCACGCAATCCACTTGGATCTTCTTAACTTCGTAACTATTTGTCTTGGCTCAATAGCCTTCTATCTGATAACTTACAACGCTCTTCTTAAATACCTTAATTCATTTGCGTATCTCGTTTTCTCCTTTGAGAGCTGGTTGGAAGTATACGTGAATTTACAATTTCCAAAGACGCCCAAGTGTATTAGTGATAAGGTGCCGTATAGATTCGTCACACACTGTTCAGTTACACTAGAGCTTTTAGCGATGGACTTCGTAATTTTGACGAGGATGACACATGAGCTTGTATCTCGTCTCCTAACTACCACACCACACCAACAGGAGGATGTTTGAGCTCTAGACAGATTTAACGTGCATCGTCCCCTACACGGCTACTCTTTAGTGGTATTGGACTCGAATTTGTGACACTCCAGCCACTATCCGATACCTTGACCACTTGGCTATCGCGTTCTTCCTCAATTCTGGTGGAATGAAGACATGGTATCTTCTGCATGACAATGGTTGGTTCCAATTGGTAAAATTGTTCCTCGCCATAACCCTCACTAATATGTACTTCCATACCCACCATATTCACCAGAATGAACCCTTATTGTGATCTTTACCTGTTTCCATCTATGACAAACATTTCCAAGGATGCCGTTTTGTGTCATAAGATGAGGATAAAACAGCATCGCAGGAAGGTTTACGAGAATTTGTGAAAAATGACTTCTAGGTATGCTTCCAGAAAGGTACATGAACGCTGGTAGAAGTGTATCGTCACCTGAGGGTCTACTTAAAAGGAGGATGTGCTTCGTTTCTGTGAACTATTCAGTGTAAGGTTTTTCACACCTTGTCCCTGAAAGTTTGGATTCAACTACTTTTATTCAAAACTTTCTCCTTCCATGAAAAATGCTTCTATAATAATAATAATATTTTGCTTATATATAAATAAGGTTTCTCTGTATACAGCCTGTGCTAGGATTTTTGAAACATAATTTCAGAAACGAATATATTCATATCAATATATTAAAGAAATTTTAACTAAAGAAACCAGCTATTTTCAATTGATAATTACTCTGAAAATAATGTTTAGCTCAGTATCTGTAAGGAAGTCTTAGTTATATATATGTGTGTGTAAAATATTTTCATGTTGATCGGGGTTAGAATATTTTAGGCTGTCTGTCTCAAAGAGCACCAAAAAGGATGCCAATTTTTGGCTCTATCGCCAACATTTCACCAACTTTCCATTAAATCGCCATTATAACGTAAGGAACTGCGTTTCTTGGGAATATTACGATTTTTTCATAAAATAAATACAACATAATGCAATTTTAACGTATTACTCAACCAGGTATAAATTAATTACACTATTTTAAGACTTCATTACACAAAAATTGTTACAATATTATTATAGAAGCTGTTTCCATAAAATAGAGAATGTGTTGAACATATGTCATTGTATCTTATTTTTTTTACTAAAACATTGTATTAATTTATTTATCCTAATAATGTATTTAAGACAGACTTATATGCATATTCTAAATTAAGAAACAATAAATATAAATATTTATTTCTATCGTTTTGCAAAATCACGGTTACAAACGTAGTCAGCAACCTTACAAATTAACAAATTTTTCTTATCATGACTATTCGTGGATTTTAAATCCACACTAGACTAAATAAACTTTCAGTTAATCTACAGTCAGCAAGTTATTCTGATTATGCAAAAACGCTCCTACTAAGTATTTTCCAAAATTCCCTCATCCTCTAGGCAATTTGGTTTCTAGAATTGCGTTCCATTTCCCGCAGCCACTTTACAGGCAACTCGTATACTCTCCATCATGTCCGTTGGGAGCATTTCAATTAATTATGCAATCGCTAATGCATTTAATGAAGTTAACACATACAGTAAAGCAGTCGTCTCAGTCATAAGCTGGAAGAAAAATCAGAGCAGGAAATTTTAATTGGCGTTTCAGCATGCAAGAAAGTGCTCTTGGTGAGTATGTAAATGATGAAACCGAATTCTCACTTCTTTAAGAGAAAGGTTTTACTTGGTAATTCTTCGAATTTTATGGTGGTGTGTTTGATGGTTCTTTTCCAAAAAATTTAGAAACATTACTAAGTCGTGTCCAAATTAGCATTTCGGTACACTTTTTGTTGCATTTTTGTTCATATTTTAATCTTAAAAGTTGTAAAATAGGCATGTTTTTAGTGTTTAAAACTGCTTTATATGTCCGAAGGTTACAAAATATAAGTTTTAAATAATCTCTCTTACTAAATAATTCCTGTTTTATACAATACTAAAATGTTTGATTTTTATAATCAATCATAGGCCACACTATTTTCGTTACAGATATTTAATCTTAGTAGGATAATATTAAGTGTTAGGTTAATTACAGTAGTGCTCAAGCCATTTTTACATCATAAATTTTTAAGACGCAGACATGTTCTAATAAAATTGATCTTGGATTTCAGAAAATAATTGTAGATGAATGTTACTTAGAAATTTAGAAGGAAGGTGATAAAAGTATTTTTTATAATCAAAAAATTTATTTTGAATCGTACCTGCATTATGCATATAAAATTAACAAACTAAAATCATACTTATTTTTTGTTGCACAAAAAAGTTTTTACAACATGAAAAAGTAAATAGAAGAAAAAAAGGAAATCACACAGCAATTATTTGCGTTCTGGACAAAATTTTTACTTTCCGCAATTACCTTACACATATTTTTTTAATCTTATTTATTTATTATAAAGCTGTTTTATTACTTAACTTGATGTAGAATCCACATCAGAGTCCTCAAAATCTTTCGATTCGCTCTCATCATGTTTCACCACAATCAAATGGAATTCTTCAATTGCATGTTCAATGTAATATGTTTTCCGTGTGCTAATTTGATACAGGAATGCTACGCGCCAAGTTGTTGTTTATGGCACCAAGATGGGCGATAATATTACAATAGGGTTACCTTGATATTTTTATTGTCTGGCAATATGGTTGTCATGGAGATAACGTATATTAGACTTAATTATTATTGCTTCTCTTTCCTCCGGTATCCCTATTCATTTCATACGATTTTAATTGGATTTCTTAGAAAATGTAACCATTTGTGTTGCAATCGTTCTTCGAGACAGCTGCTTTAGACTTCTGTGGTACTTGATGCTAATTTCGAATATGGATATTTCTAATATCATTGGTGTGTACTAGGATATTTATTTTTGACAAATATGAGGCCTTCGCTCTTAATTGTTGTTTCACATCTCGCGTTTAAACTTTATTCTAATTTTTAATCATACATTTTTAAAAGTCCCCTTTTCGATGCAATTCAGTACAGAAACTTGCAGTTTTTGGAATTTTGCACAAGTTATCACAGAACTTTTGAAATTATACTCCATATTAAATTTAATATAATTTATGCAATTATTTTACTTATAATATAATATAAAAATTATTATTATACATAATAATTATATTATTTATGTATAATTAATATCATGTTATTTACTTATAATTATTATGTTACTTGAGTATATTCTTAGATATAATTATTATTATATTACATTATGTGAATATTTTTTATTTGTATTATATGATTAGTTTTATATATAATAATTACCATTACCCCACATTATATGTATATTATACATAATATTTACTATTAAATTATGTTAGGTGATTATTATATATTACATAATATTACTATTGGTTAATATACCTTTTTTTTCCCTCAAGTCCTGCAGGCCGCCTCAAAGTGGCGAGGGGGTGTACCTGGGCGGAGTGGGCGATGTACGTCGGGAGTATCTACTCCTGGTAGGGCCACCCAAGGCGTGAAGGCCACTCCATTTTGCTCAGCTAAGGCCTGTAGGTGAAGGAGCCAAATCAGTCCCCTAACTTTGGATGCTCCAGGTCTTCGAACTTCAGGGGCTGTACCACATTTCCTTTTTTTCATGAGCTTCTCGTCTTCTTTGGAACATGCTGCATCACTCGTCACGCAGAATAATCAGGTGTGCGCTGAGGGTTTAGGCAGAGGGCCCTCTTCGAAAAATTTGCAACGGTCTCCAGCTAAATATCGGTCTCTTAAAATCATACACTGCAATATAAATGGGATATCAACTTATGCTTCAAGGATTAAACTTGACGCTATCTTGGACATCGCTGAATCTCTGGAGGTTCAAATTATTGCTCTTCAGGAGACTAAATTGAAAGAACATGCTAAGCTTAAAATTAAGGGCTGCAACATAATTCGTTCTGATAGACAAGAAGGCGGTGGCCTGGCTTGTCTTGTAAGGGATATCAACTATCGTACTATTGATAATCCACAATTTACTGATTCGAAATTGGAAATCCAACGCTTAAATGTCATTTGGAATTGGGAAAATCTTACCATCTCTAACATGTATCATCCTCCCAATCAAAAAAGTCTGCCTGATAATCTGCTTGACATATCTGAATCAAATCTACTTGTTGGCGACCTGAACGCTAAACATAGTTCATGGGGCAGCGTAATTAATAATAAGAGAGGTGTAGAACTGCATAACCTTATGGATGACAGTGCTCATCTTGCTCTAAACGACGGCTCCCCTACATACTCCTCTCACAGCTATCATACAGAGGAAGCCTTAGATGTGTCAATTGTCAGCTCAGACATCTTTCCTTTCTTCAAGTGGACAGTTTTACAGGACATTGGAAGTGACCATCTACCCATATTAGTAGAATTAAAGTGAAAACAAATGACTCAGTTGGTTAAGAAAAAATTTTGGAACTTTAAAAAGGCCAATTGGGAGAATTACAGAGACACAGTTGATCGTGGGCTGCTCTCAAAACCTCCCATTGAATGTAGGTCTATTGATGATCTCGATGAGTCCTGGCTTTCTTTCAAGAAAATAATCTTCAAGGCAGCTGGTCAAGCTATACCTAGGGGAAATTACAAGCGGTCCTCTCCATTTTTTATGCATAAATCTCCATTGCTTCAACCCATGTTGAAGAAAAGAGTAGATATTTGCCGGGAAATTAAAAAATCTAACAATCCCTCACTTAGGTCAAGCCTAAACAAAATAAATGCTGAGATAAAAAGAACCTTTATCCATCTTAAGAGAGAGAAATGGAAAGAATTGTGCAAATCTATTGATGCACACACCCCTAATACCAAACTTTGGAAACTCATGAAATCTTTGAGCATTACTCAACCGCAACAGGAGGAGTGTAATACTATCATTGATGACAATGGACATTTTTCCTCTGACAATAAAACTTCGGCCAATTTGTTGGGTTCCTACTACCAAAAGACGAGTAAACTGACTTTTAATGCAATGGACAAGGATACAGAGAATTATGCTCGAAAATTAGTTCATGGATGTCGCAGCTCAGAGCATGGAATCCCTATATTTAAAGAGTTCTTTACAATGCAGGAACTTATTATGGCTTTGAGCAACCTTGATCCATCTAAATCTCCCAGGCCTGACAATATTCATGGCCAGATGATCTCTAGACTTAGTGATTGGGGAAAGAAGAGTCTTTTAGAAATCTTTAACTTGTCTTGGAGACTTGGAAGACTTCCCTGTGATTGGAAAAAGCCCTGATTATTCCTATTAGGAAATCAAGCAAGAAAGCTAGCTATCCTGAAAGTTTCAGGCCAATTGCCTTAACAAACTTCTCCTGTAAGCTTATGGAAAAATTATTCTTGAGCGACTTACTTACTATCTAAATTCTAATGACTTGCTCTCAATCGAACAATATGGTTTTAAAAGGGGACACTCTACTGCGGATCAGATTTTGTACTTCGGACAGAGAGTTCGAGACTACCAGAACCTTAGACCATCACATCATACAGTTGCTGTTTTTCTTGACCTTTCAAAAGCATTTGATAGAGTTTGGAGAAATAAATTAATCATAAAGCTTTTCAACACCTTTGGCATTAGAGACAGAGCCCTATCTTGGATTTTCGACTTTTTGAAGGATCGAGAGATCAGAGTGAGATTTAGAGACTCTTTATCTAAAACCTTTAGGCTCAGCCAAGGTGTCCCTCAAGGCTCAGTCTTGAGCCCTTTGCTCTTTTCCTTATACATTGCGGGCATTGAGAAAATCATCTCTAGAAGGTATGAGGTGGGGCTTTTCGCTGATGATATCGTCCTCTGGAACTCTAACTCTGACGTCGTCCATATAGAAACCGCGATCAATACTACCCTTTCTGACATACAGATTTTTTGCTGAGCAACATAAACTGATCTTTAATGTATCAAAGTCAACCTCTAGCTTCTTCAAGACTAATCGACGTTTATACAATTATCAACCTCAAATTTTTATAGAAAGCAAATCCCTTCCCTATGAAAAACACCCTAAATATTTGAGCTACATTTTGGATCCTGAGATACTTAGCAACAAGCATATAGACTATGTGATAAACAAAGGCAGGAAGAGACTTGACTTACTGAAATCCATCGCTGATAGGGACTGGGGTGCTGATGCTGGTACTCTCAGACTGACATACACCTCTTTGATCAGACCTGTCTTAGAGTATGGCTCTCAAATTTATTTCAGTGCATCACGTACTAATTTGGCGAAACTGGACCGAGTACAATCAAGCGCTGCTAGAATTATCACTGGCATGCGACATAGCTGTCCCACAGATCTAGTTCTTTTCGAAGCTGATATCATGCCCTTGGATCTGAGAAGAAAATTACTGCTTTCAAAGTACTTTTGTAAACTTTACAGTTACGGAGATTATAACCGCACATATGCATATCTCATAACCTGGACAAACAGACACAGACTAAAAAGAGACAGTCCTTTCTCTCGAATGCAAGCGATGGACCTATTAGATCAGGACATTGAAGAACATATTTTTGACGAATGTATTTAACCCTCAGGAGGGATTGCCTAGAGTCCATTTTAAACCAGAAATGGGAGCTCATACTTCCAAAAATCAAGATCCACCTGAATATTTACGTCAATTGGCATTGGAGATTATTAACAAAATTCCAGCTACTGCAATGCAAATTTATACCGACGGTAGCAAAGATGAACAAAACGCATGTGGCAGTGGCATCTTTATAAAGGCTCCTAATTGCTCTCATAATATCAAAATTAGGAATTCGGACTTTTGTTCTGTTTTTAGATCCGAGTTAATTGCCATTGATGAAGCTCTCCGAATCATCAAGACGATGACATCTCCTGATGAAATATGGATATTATGTGATAGCCGAAGTGCTATCCAACACCTTAGCGACTGGACAAATGTTGGAGACAAAACATCTCTCTCGGTCTCAATTCTTAAAAATCTTAAAGAACTTTCCCAGCAACATGAGATATACTTCCAATGGATTCCATCTCACATTGGTCTCTTTGGCAATGACACAGCTGACCTTTTAGCCAAGAAAGGTGTCACTGAAGATTTAATGTCGAGAAGAACTTTGACCTTCTCGGAATTTTTTCTAAAACGAAATCTTTGATTCAAGAACTATGGAAGACTCCTCTGACTCACCCCTGGTATAATAGGCAGGCCCAAGGAGGTGCCCTTTCCATCAAGGCGGATAGAGTCGTCCAAAAAACTATTAGTAGGCTTGCAAGTGGACACATTAGAGGCCTTTCCTTTCACTTAAGCCAGAAAATTTACGAGAATTGTACTAAATGCAATTTGGTGCAGGCAACTCCAGATCCTCTTTTGTTTTGTGCAGGACTTGATAGGGAGGACATCTACTCCAGTCCTCTTTTGGTGTACGATTTCCTGAGGACTCTTGGGCTCATGGAGCTGGTCTAGCCTGCGGCTAGACACGAGGAATTAGTCAACAACAACAATATACCTTTTATTATATTATATTGATATTCATTATTGATGTATGTATATTGGTCATTTTCAATCTATTTCTTTTTTCTTTATTTGAAACATATTTCGATATATTTCAAAATAAATCTTTACAAAAATTTTCCTGACGATTTGTTCCCGCTAGGCCACCCTCTTTTATGTCATATCATTCGACAGCAAGCTTTTCTTGGCTCGTAGCACCCCTGTTCTACTTAACTTAAGCATAAATTTCAAAGAAAAGAATAC
Organism: Trichonephila clavipes; assembly: GCA_019973935.1. NCBI lineage: Eukaryota > Metazoa > Arthropoda > Arachnida > Araneae > Nephilidae > Trichonephila > Trichonephila clavipes. The sequence continues at coordinate 414,074 of BMAU01018720.1, forward strand.
TAGCTAAAACACGCAGGTACTTATATTGTGTAAGAAGTAATGGCTCAATTTGAAAATAAACACTCAACATACTCATAGTAATAGTGCAGCTTCCTCATGAGGAACAAAGCACATTAGAGATTCATTTTCTTCTAAGACTACTTACTCTTTCTTAATATATATATATATATATATATATATAATATATATATATATATATATATATATATATATATTAGAGCCTAGCAAATTTACATTTTTGACAATCAACCAATTCAAACTCTACCATATTTGATTGTCATCCTTTTTTATTTCTGTCTTTGCTGGCTGGTTTAAAAGTTAGCTCAAAAGATGTTTTTATGTATATTCGAATTTTTTAACTTGGTGAATAATTGATTTTCATTGATGTCAAGACGCTTGATTCTCTTCGTAAAAGCTCTGTGAGTAAAGAAATTTTGTTAAATTATTTTTTGAAAAATACTTTTCTTATGCAATTGTTTTAGGATTTTCCTACTTTTCTTACGGAATTGTTTTGCGATTTTTCTGCATTAAGAATTTGGGCGAGTTTGTTACATTAGTAGTGAGTGGTTTTATCATACTCTCTGAGTTTTCCATACTCTGAATTTTTGATTATTTTATTTTATTTGGTTTTTCCTACCGAGTTGCAAAGGGGGAAGGTTGGCGCCTTCAAACTAGTTTAACCCCACTTATTCGGTCCTAAGTCCGAAATTTCTTTCTGACTCGCTAGGTTTTTCTTTTTTGTAGTTTCTTTATTTATTTTCTATAATTTTGATCTTCATGTTTAGCTTTTATATTTTTATTACGCTATTTCTTGTTATGTTCATTATCTATTATTTCTTGTTTTTGATATATAATACAAAATTCTGTATATATATATATATATATTATAAATAATTACACTTAGACTATAACCTTTTCTAAATCTACCGTGTAGAAGAACTATTGCAAGTTAATTATCTCGATTCTCAACCTTTTTTGCTGAGGGACACTTTTAACAATTTCCAAATGTAATGGCACTCTAACCTAAAATAAGTTTAAAATAATTTTACTTCTCGGTAATGCCCAATGTAAAATAGGTTCACAATAAGTGTTTTCAGTGTTAAATAAAATAAGTATGACAAAGACAACAATTTGCTTATTGAGTACCGAATTACAACTTAATTATAGTCATACATTTAATACGAAATTTGAGCTTCATGATTTTTTTTCATTTCGTTTATATTGTATCGTAAAAATGATAATACCACTCTCTCAATTCGTCATCTACGTTTATAAGTCTCGATATATATGTGGGATTATGGTACAGTTCTAGGTGTTCTAATCAATTATTACACTCGTTTTTTTGCTAAAATAACGTTTAATGTTGGACAATAGGTACACAGTTCTACTTATTACGACAGACGTTTAACACATATAATAAAATATTTACAATTCGATTAAAAACCTCTGGCTCTTAACGACGGTTCTAGTACAATTGCTGACACTTAATCTTCACGATAGTATTGAGAGTGACCTACGCGTCTCTCCTATGAACAACGGGTGATGGGTCCCTACTCGGCCACCGTTCTCGTCGCTCTTTGTTCAGCCCTGGATCATCGACCGTCGCGTCTAGCGTCCGCTCGCTGAATCCCCATCTCTCTCGTTAACTCGCTGGTGGCTGCGTTGCCAGTGCCCTTTAAAGAATGATCATGTGGAAATTTCCCATATATATATATATATATATATATATATATATATATATATATATATATTTCACTTTTGTATTTGTTAATACTGAAAATCCGAATTCACGCAAGTAAGATGTAGTAAATTATAACAATATTTTTAAAGTTTTTGCGGCTATTATGAGATAATCGTTTCTAATTTTAACCCAAAATGAATTAATTGAATCTTCCGAAAGTTTTTAAATTAAATTTCGATTATTACACAAAGCGAAGTTATATATATAGTTTTTCTTCTTCATTCAAAGTTAAATCATGTACTGATGTATCTGTTCACAAATGGGGATTCGGATCCAATCAAATATTTTATATAAATCTATCCACGAAAGCATAAGTTAAATACGATATGGATACACGTAGTTTATGTCGAATGTATCGGTTCCGGATTTTATTTTTTCACAGAATATAATTAAGGGTTCCGACAACATTTTTTTAATTGTGATTTTTTGCCGTTTTAAATTTATTTAGTACTTAAAAGAAAAAAAGACAAAATTAAGAAGAGAAAAATAAATTATATTGCTGCCAAAATGTTAAAAATGGGTAAAAGTGGCAAAAAAATACGTAAACGGAGCTCTCTGAACAAATTGTAAATTAACAAATTCTAAATTTTTCAACTATGATGCATTACTTTCCTGTTCCTTTTTGAAAAGACCTTCAGGATAAGAGATATTTTAATTTTTACAAAAACTAGAGCATTTCAACTTAGTTATTAAATGAAATTGCTGAAAAAAAGCAGAGATTATACTCTCATGAAGATTTGTGAATTTTGTAATGAAACAGTGAATGATAAATCTGAAGGTCAAAATACTTCTACATAAGAATATACACAAATAAATTTCAGTTAATTATTTTAAAACCTTTTTGATCAATCGCTGTCCCCGTTTAAGATTTGCGAAAAAATCGCATTTCGAGTAAAACTTATTTTAAAATTTTTCATCATAAGTAAAGTTATGGCATCTGCTTTTACTAAAACACTTGTAATTTTTGTTGTAGTGAATGGAAAATAAATTTAAAAAAAAAAAAGAAAAAAACTTGGTACTTTTTTATAAAGCTAATACGATGGCCTATAAAATAAAATCGTAAGCAAATTTTGTCAATTTTTTAAATAAAATCATGCTTTAAGGTTGTCGGATACCTTAAATGAAAAAAAAAATTAACGGAATATTAAAACATTTATTTTTTCTTTAATTACATACGATGCATCAGAAGTAAATGATTATAAAATACTTTAGGTGATTGAATTTTGTTATTTAGCGGGGGAAATATTATTAGATTACACAATGCTAAGCTGATTAAATTAAGATAAGCTTAAGAAAGAGTTATGAAAAAAGCAAGGAAAATAGTTTAAAAATGAATTTTCCATTACAACTCAATGCAATAGGAAAGCATAAATTTGTGTCGAAGTTTAGTACAAGGATATAACGATGAAACCTTTAGATTATTGATTTAAGACAAATTAATTATGTTTCCAGTAATTTTAAAAAAATGTTATTTATTTAAATATTAATTTGTGCCTACAAAAATATATTTTACAAAAAAAAAAAGAGTTAGTCAAACTATTTTGAAAACTTATAATGTTTGAAAACTGGTAATACTGATAAGTTAAAAGAAAAAAATACAGCAAAATATTTTATTTTTATTCACAATGCAAACTATAAGCTAATATGATGCCATACAATACAATAAATTAAAATTTCTGTGGCATAAAAAGGGGAAATGCGCGTGTGAAATGAGAATTTGAAACACAGCTAGATATTAAAACAACACCATCGTAAAATAAGCTTTAAATTGTTTATGCTTAACAGTTACGGAATATTTTTTGTAATATCCATTGCTTATTAAAATTTCAACCATGAAAAAAATAATTTCACAAAAAAATTAGATAGAAACAAGTTTAAGTGTATAGTTAACAGCATACTTTTAAAATAAAATTGAAGAAAAGTTTTAGTAAAAGTTATATCCTACAGGGTGTATATACAGAGAACTTAACTTATCCAAAAGTTATGGCTTATTTATGGGTTATTATTACGGAAATACCCATCAGAACGTAATTCTCTTTGCATCCGTGTATCGGAAAACCTTTCGAGAGTTTTTGGGCCAAGTCCGATCGGCCGCATATGCGTGCATTATTCTGCAATCGCAGACGATAAACTTGTTACACTGATTTCATTAGTAAAGATTTGGATGCCACAACAAAAGAGGCAATGCATTCTTTGGTTAAGGGACTTTAAATCAGTCACGCGTGTACAACGACGTGTTCGAACAGAATGATTGTTGGTCCTCCAACATCAAACTCCATCCACTAATGGGAAAAATTTTAAGGAAGACGGGAACTTTGGTATATCAAACTGGCAAGTATCGTTACGTTTTCGTGATAGAAAACACTGTTGATCGTGTGCGTGATTCATTTTGTAGGAGTCCTGATAAGTCTATTTGGTCAGCCTAGTATCGACATTCTATTTTGTTCGAACACATCCCTGTACACGCGTGACTAATTTAAAATTCCGTAAACCAAAGTATGCACTACATTACCATGGCGTCCACATCTTCACTTATGAAGTCAGTGTAAAAAGTTTATCGTATGTGATTACCGAATAACGCGCGCACGTGCGGCCGATTCAACTAGACCCAGAATATCTCGGAGGGTTTACCTGTCCACGGATAAACAGTTTATATTACATTCTAATGGGTAGTTCCGAAAATATAAGCAATAACGTTTGGATATTTTAAGCCCGTACACTCTGTATTATTACTAAGGACATTCCACTTTTTTTAAGAACCAAGATATATGCTCTATATTCAAGGCATTAACAAGAATTCATTCTTTTTTTATAGTTGAAAAATATTATCTGTGTGTGATACAAGTATCATCTTTTACATTCAGTATCCAATTTCTTTATTAATTTTACATTCATTTTCAGAAAAATGACCAAGTAAAGCAATTTCTAATAATTTGTAATTTCATTTCTAAATAGAAATAGTTACAAAAATATGTTAATATTTTCCCAAGTTTTGAACTTTTTCGAAACTATTCTAACAATGGAAGGAAATTCAATTTTACGAGTTCGCGCATTTCGAAACAGGATTTCTATTTCTGTAAATTGAATAGAATTGAAGAAAAGAATTAAATGGGATTTATAGTTGTGAGAGTTGTATAAGAAATATTTCTCTGTGGGAAGTTACTGGCTACTTAAATTGAAATAAAAAATATGTTTCATACTTTGGTTATGAAGCGTAATCAAAAAGTTTTATTTTTAATTGAAATATATATTTAAGTATAAGTATAAAATCCATTTTTCAAAATAAACTTTGATATTCTATGAAATAGGCTCTAAAAATTATTAACATCCATTTTAAGAATTTTTTAATGTATCCAACTACTGGCGACAATTTTTTTTAACGATGGAGATATGGAGATTTTCTTGTAGTTTTTAAATTTATTTAGTACATTTTCAGAAAAAAAACGGTTAAAATTAAGAAGAGAAAAATAAATTATTACTACTACAATGGGAGAAAATGAGTAAACATTGACAAAAAATTACATGAGTGGGTCTGTACAAATAGTAAATGAACAAATTCTCAATTTTTAAATTTTTATGTGTTATTTTTCTTTTTCTTTTTGAAATGACCTTCAGTATAAGAGATGTTTTAATTTTTACAAAAACTAGAGCACTTTATATTAGTTATTATATGAAATTTCTTAAAAAATCAGTGATTATATTCACATAAAGAATTGTAAATTTTGTAATAAAACAGTGATAAATATGTAGACTAAAACACTTGTACTATTACACAAAATATACACACAAAACTTTTAGCAAATTATTTTTAAAACTTTTTGAGTGATCGCTGTCCCCGTTGAGCATTTAGAGTAAAACGCATTTTAAAGTTTGACATGTTATGCAAAATTATGCCACCTGCTTTTACTAAAGAACTTGTAGTTTTTGTTCTAGTGAATGGAAAATAAAAAAAAACATGGTCCTAGTTAGATGGTCTATAAAATAAAATAATAAAGCAAAATATTGTCAAATTTTCAAAAATTCATGATTTTAGGGTAGTCGGATACCTTAAAGCAGAATATGTTTGAATGATACTTTAAAAAACTGTTATATTATTCTCATTATTACATACAACTAAATTATTGGGCTTTTTCACAATTTGTATGAAATAATTGTATGCTGCAAGACAAGATAACAATATATTTTAATTAGCAACTTGTCAAGTTTCGTAAAAAACTCAGAAGCACAGTCAGACAGACTTCTAATTAACGAAGTCGCTAAATCCCCCTCCCCCTCGAAAAAATATCGTTTTGTGGGTAATTCGCTAAATAGAGATTTATCTTTTAATATGCTTCAGAAACTACATAAAACAAGTTGAAATTTTTTAAAAAAATCTATGTATTACAAAAACAATTATTTACAGTAGAATGTCGTTTATCCAAATGTTTATTATCCGTAGAGTTAAATATCCAGACCAGTTTTTTTTCAACTACACATGTACTGTATATTAATACATTTTCGAGAACAATGCAATGTTCAACAGTTGTTTCGCATGAGGCCAAAAGTGACGGGAATTCCAAGGTCAGGTATATTTGGGGAAATTCAGTTGTGTGATTTAGTAAACATCTGCACGAAATATTAGGTCAGTTTGTTTCCAAATGAGGGGGTGTATACGTGCTCTTTTGTTGAGTTGTGAACAGCTATGGCTTCGAAATCAACACGGAAGCGCAACATCTTGAGCATAGAAACAAAACTTGAAATATTATACCGTCTCGCGAATGGAGAAAATGGAGCGTCTCTAGCACAGTTTAATAATGTTAGAGAGTCAACAATTCCTGACATAAAAAAAACAACCACAACAAAAGTATCAAGGGTCAATCAAATGCTGACACATTTTCTGCGTTAGAGATAACTATGGAGTGGTACGAACAACAATCAGAACTCTGTCCTACTCAACTACTGATGCTCAAGAGAATAAGAGACATTGTAACGAAAAAACGAAGGTGTACAATGGTACAGCGAAAAATATAAGTGATTATTTTTCAGAATAAAAGAAAAATTTCAAAATTTTGCACCTATTTTGCTTTTTTTTCCAAGCACGCTTCCCGCATGTGATGATTTTTAATATTCGTATAGTGTCCGGTTTCATATACTGCATGGATCGCATTCGGTTTTCTGTTATCTTAACAATTGCGTATCCGGATAGTGTGCGGTCCCAATTGATCTGGATAAACGACATTCTGATGTATATTCTTTATTGTAAATTTTAAAATCTATTTGTTTTATAATGTATATCTTACCCATCAAATATAAATCAGCAAGGGAAAAAAATATTTTAGTTCTTTGGAAAAAAGTGTGAGAAAAGAATTTCATGTATGAGGTCTAATCATTGACCTACCTATGTTTCAGGTCATGGAAAACAAAAACTAGCTTCATGCAGATCATATACATTTAAGCATCTCATTCATATGGCAATCAAGCTAATTTGATTTCACATATGGCTATGCGAAGCAATTTTAGGTATCACTTTGTGTAACTAAAGGAAAAAAAATTAAAAAATACATTATTTTATTTGTAAAATATCACGAAAGGCAACGAAAAAGAAATTTCGTTTATACAGCTTTAAGTTATCAGTTAATAAAATAACATGAAAAAAATTTGTTGCTTTTTTTTTTAATTGCTTAGTATTTTAACGGGTGTTTCAAAATGAATATCGGGATTTTAATGCTTTAAAGTATCTATTACATATAACTTACAAGTAAGATTCCCACATCGAATGAAAGAGTAACTCAAACAGTTTTACCTACAAACTTACAAATGCTCAATGTTAGCCCCATTCGTCACACGGCACACATCATGTCGATAGGTAAGTTCATCCCAAACTTTGTTCAGTTTGTCTGAGGAAATTCTTGCAAAAGCTGCTTCAATCATGTGTCTTAAGTCTGGAAGGCCAGCTGGTAGCGGAGGTACGTACACACAATCCTTAACGTACCTTCACAGATGAAAATCACATGAAGTCAAAGCGGGCGAACATAGAGGACATGCGAAACAAGCTTCATCGTGAGTCTCTTTGCGGAAAATCTATTTGTCGAGCGCAGTGATGTTCAACCAATCGCGTACTGAGAGATGCCAGTGAAGCGGCGCACCATCTTGTTGCCAATTGAAATGATCTGATTCACTTTCTTTCAATTGAAGAAGCAGCCATAGTTGTACAGCATCAAGATAAGCAAAACAAGTTACAGATGGTTCTCCGAAAACGAATACTTTCCGCTGAGATATGGTACAAAAACATTCAATTTAGGTGAGTCTCGTTGTGATTCTAGCACCTCGAAAGAATTTTCTAAGCTCCATCTGTTTGCCTTATGAGTGTTCACATATCCACTGAGATGTCCACAGGAAAGCTCGCAGTCATAGCCGATTTTGTCTTGGCAAACTGAGGAACAAAAATGCTTTATTTTCACTAATCGACATTTTTCTACTTGCGCGCTTATCGGTGGAGAGGGGGGGGATTAACATACATTTCGCACGCATGCAGTCACAAGACAGTATACAAAACTGTTTCAGTTAGTCTTTCATTCGATGTATGAGTTATACTAATATGTTAAATGTAATACAAACTTTAAGCGTTAAAACTGCGATATTTATTTATAAACCCCCTGTATTGAAGGTATTCAATTACGTTCGTGACCGGGATTTAGCAGAAACGTACAAACGAATATATATATTTAGTGTCACTCACTGAAATTAGAATACACATATACAGTTGTTTCAAGAATATTATTACAATAAAAAAGTGCAATATTTTGGTAAAAAATGAAGAATGAATGACAGATTTTCAAAATATTCTACTATAGGGAAAATGATTCTACAATAGTAGTATTTTGCCAATATATAGCTTGGACCTCTGGACAGAGCCCGAACTAGTATTTTTAGATGTATAACTTAAAACTAGATTTATCCATATTTTAATACATCATAGAGGAGAAATTTTACTCAAAACTGGAATTCAACTGGATTTCAACTGTAAGTAACTTAAAAAATAATGTGAATTTTAAAAAAGTCTTTATTCAGGCTCTGTGGAGAAACCATGTGTGTATATATATGAGCAAACTATTATTATTACAGAAGCATTTTTAATACACTGCTGGACAATTGCTAAGGACGGATAACACTATCATTCATAGCAACCACAAAATGAAAGGAAGCAAAATGTGGAAAATTAGAATAAGTGCGGGATATTAGTAAGAAGAAGTATGAGTATGCAAATTTTTTTCCACGTCTGTTCATCACGTGATAGCGTTCATAAGAGCTTTAAAGGTTTTGACGCGTGTGGACACTTGTTGTTTCAAGTCAAAGTTTTACAGAAAAGATTTAATAGACGAACTTAAAATTTTTGGCATGTCTTCCCGACATCACATAGATGATTTTATGCGTGGCCGAATTATTGGAGAGATCGAAGAAAGGCAAAAAATAACAGATGTTGCCAGGGAGTTCTACATTGCTTACAGCGTTGTTTCACGGCTGTGGAAGTCATTTAAAACTACTGGAATGTGTAGTAGACGGCACGGGGTAGATCGTGTTAGAAGTACGACGCCTGCAGAAGACAGATATATCGTCCTATATCAGCAAAAAGGAACAGGCGCACCACAGCTCAGCAGGTGGCAAATCAGTTTCTTGCTGCCTCAGGAAAGCAGATCTCCCGAAAAACTGTTGCCAGACGTTTGAGGGGAGGAGGACTATACGCACGCAGACCTGTTGTGTGTGTTCCATTGACCAGACAGCACCGTACTGCCCGTTTGCAATGGTGTCATGAGCATCACAATTAGACTGAACAGGAATGGGCATGCGTACTATTCTCAGATGAGAGTAGGTTCAGTCTGTCATCGGATTGTAGACGCCAACTGATCTGGCGCGAGAGTTGTACTGCTTATCGTCCAGAAAATATCCAGGAAAAGGACCGATATCTGACATGCAGTATCATGATGTGAGCCGGCATCATGATCAATGGCCGCACGCGCCTACTTGTGGTTGCGAATGGGACTATGACGGGCCAACGATACATTGATGAAGTTCTACTTCCTCATGTTCGTCTTTTCCGTGGTTCTGTCGGTGATAAATTTGTTTTTATGGACGACAACGCAACATGTCATCGAACACTCGCTGTTCAGGATTGTCTAGACAGCGAGGGTATTCAACGTCTCGTATGGCCAGCGCGTTCTCCTGATCTAAACCCCTTTGAAAATGTGTGGGGTGCTTTGGGGAGGCAAGTTGCTGGTCGAAACTATCCTCCGACAAACAAGAACACCCTCATCCGTGCACTCACAGAGGAATGGGATAAATTGCCTCAACAGCTGCTGGATAATGTTGTGCAATGTATGGTACGACGTGTGGAATGTGTGCTTCACACTCCACGGTGGACATATCCCGTACTGATACCTTTCTTTAAGGTGCCTGCTGACTTTTAGAAGCATTGTTCCATTTCTCCGTACGCGGATCAAATGAACATTTTTTTTTCTTTCAGATGTTTCATAGCTTTTGTACTTTCCAGAACAATAAATATTCTTTATTCTAATGTCTGAACAGTGTGGCAACTATATTTTATCCTACAAGGCCTCATGTCTCGTTTAATGTTATGCTACATAGCAATTTGTGATCCGTCCTTAGCAATTGTCCAGCAGTGTATAAGGAGTGTTTTGAACTAAGTGGATTTTTTACAATATACTGCATTTAGTTTTTTTTTTATTTTGTAAAAAATATTTTTAAAACAATTTTATACATGTAATCTAACCTAAGAGGCACAAAATGTTAAAAAAATCGAGTGTGCTTTAGACCACATGACTGAAGTAAAAATTCTTTAGCTCCATCTTTATGTATGTATGTATGTATATATATATATGTTTATATATGTAAAATTCTACTAATATTTAAATTTATTATAGGTTTTCACACACACACACATCGATAAATTAATATTTTTGAGTAGATTGTTTTTTATTCATTAGTTTCATTATCGGATACATCAGTAATTACTGTGGTTGATTGTAAGACCGAGACAATATGCTTATGGTATTAAGAATAAGATACATACGTTTTCGAATTAAATTTAGCAAGATTAGAAAAATTAGAAATCTTGAGAAAACTGCATCGATTGTTGTTCTATGTCTTGTGGTAGGCTCATTGCGGTTATTATTCACTTTATTCATTTGAAGTTCTGATTTATGTTGTAGAAAGTTTACCAAGTGTTGTCCATCTTCGGACGCGAAATTAACATTGAAATCTCCTGCTAAAATGAGTAGCAACGTATTATAGTTTTCTCCTAATTCTTTAGAGCCTACCTGACCGTAAATCATAAGTCTTTTATGTAAAAACTTTTAAATATTCTTTACTGTGTTATTGAGCGAAATGTAAACAACTATTATTATGATGTTTGTCCCAACGACCAAAACACAATGAGCAGCACATACATCACCAATTGACAATTGATCAATATGGATTTCACGAACATATCGTAATAAACTGTCCATGAAGTTATTAATTCACAAAATAAGAACTTTAAAATTAATTTACAATTTTATTAACTTTAAACTTAGAATATTTAACGTATTGAACAAAATATTAATTTATAAAATTGTTCAAGAACGAAATGAAATTACGAAATAATCAAGAAATAACCGTTCGTGTAACGTTAGTAAACTCGCAAACGAACTGCTGACTGAAATTTCTATGATCACTATATAACTTATATCTCCCTCTCAATTTCCTTTCGCCTCCCCAATCACATTCTTTGTAATGCTCTCGTCACGCATTCACCAGCTTACTCTCCAAGTCAAGCGCACCTAAAGAAGTTTTACTTCAAAAATATCCGTCAGTACGGGTTTGTAAAATCGCGGTTTCTAAAGAAGTCGGATAAATTAAATATTATTCATAAATAAATTAAAAGGCAAGTGGATACCACTCGATATTTAAAGAGCAAAAAGAAAAAAAAGTAAGCAACTATTTTACCAAATCTTAAAAAAAGGATGAGATCCAGAAGTTTTTAAAATTTCTAAAAACACAAAAACAAATAAAAATATTTATTTTAACATTTTTTTTCTTTTTTAGATGAATATTAAATTTGTTAAAAATCTTAAGCCAAAATCTTAATTACAAATAACTCGTTTGATAAAATCTTTAATAATAAATTGCTGTGTACAACTCATATCAGTTCAAGATGTTTAAAGTAAAAAATAAAACTAATTGCATTAAAAATAATTTATTAAATGAAACTATTTCTGATGCAGTATGATTTAAATGCCCGCTGCTATTGAGTCTTCATAAGAACAAATATATATTTCTTCATTTAAGTAATTTTAAAAGAATTAAAAAAACTTATGTTATTTACTGACATGTCACTAAAAATACATTAAAAAAAAAAAAGGTACTTAAATTAAACCTAAGCTTTGAAGCTTTATTTTAAGGTTTCAAAAGTCAAGCAAATAAAAAACATTAACTTTAATTTTTATTTAAAAAGTAATGCATTTTAATTATGAAGTTTAAGTTATGTGACTAACCAAAATTCGCCGTTTGGGTGAACATTTGCAAAATATATTTTATACTTTTATATTATATCCCATACACACACATTCAAGATTGCACAAACACTCTGTTTTTGTTTCTACGATATTTAGAAGCAAAGTTATAGCATAATTAATAAACCGGAAAAGGAGTTTACGAAACTGGAAGCAGATCCCAACACAAAATATTTTTAAGATATTGAATTGAAATTTTCAGAACATGTTTTATTTATTTTATCTGTATTACAGACTATAATATAATGTCTGTGTATATAATTAGGTATTATTCAGCATTTTTTGTGACAAAATAACATTATTTTTTTGTAAAAATTTGAGTTTGTGACGAATCTATACGCGTCCTCTAACTAATCCTCTTAAGGATTCTTTTGGCTAGCATTCGCATTTTATTCACAGCCATCCCTCTCAAGAAGAAACCATGATATTTAGATTGATTCGACTATATAAAGTCAGAGTTTTGAATTTTAGTACAAGGAGGTAGAAGCTGCTAAATTTGCTACGCAGGTGAGACTGAATAAAGTTTATTTCGCCTATCAAGATTAAAAGTGGTGTTTGGCCACTGTGTTGAATTAGTAGATTTAAGGTTAGGAGTCAACAATAGATTAGGTTGAGTTAAATAAGTTACTTGCGCATATTTGCTTAGTAGCCATTGCTTTCTCTGTGCTAATCCTTTGAAATTCCCTTAGAGAATAAATTGTTGTTGGTTCAGTTGTTTGACTAAACAAGTAATTGTGATTATGGAAGTTTCTGGTTCTGCTTTCCTTCCTCCTACACCTTTAGGCAGGCAAGACGGTGAGGGAACAACTTCAGGTGTAAGTTCCTCACAAGTTCTTTCATAAAAATTGACGTCATTCAAAAACTTTCAAAAGTATTACAAATATTTTAGCTTTAAGTACAGATAATGATGTTATTTATGTACTGTTATTATATATATATTATTTGAATATATAAATTAGAATTTTAAATACATTGTTTGCCGTAACTGCCATTATTCACTAAAATTCCCCTCAATTTCCCAATATATCCAATATTATTTTTAATTTTGTGGAAATTGTACTTGAACTCCTAATTTTATGCCCCATACCAAATAAAAAGTGTGTTTATTTATGGAAAATTTATATATTTCAAAAAAAGTGCTCCAAAGGTATTTACAGAACTGAACGAGTGGTACACAAACCAGAGATCGAGGAGAGAAAAAAAGAAAAAGAAAATCTTAAAGAGAAAAAAGCTTGAAATTATAGGAACGAGAAAAGTACCAACTACAACCGTAGCGGTAAGATGCGGAAGTGCAGCACTGTTAATGTGTGGCAACGGAGAGATTTCCAGGGAGAAGAGTTAAATTTAACAAAGAAACAAACAAAAAATTAATGGGTTTGCATTAGCAGAGAAACTATACTTCTTTATCTCTCTGCCACTGACAAGCCTCGAGAAGGAAAACCCCTAATGGGTAGTTTGCATTTCACTATTTAGGCGAAATACAGCTAGAAAAGTTTTTAATTTCACATTGTTAAAGTTTAAGTTAAGTACTAATTTAAGCATTTTTATCTCTATGTATTAACTTCGCTATCAAAAGTGCATTAGTTTCACTTTCAGGTTAGGAAAGAAATCGCTATTGTTTCTTAGTAATTTAAATTTCTCGTTATGCTTTTTGGAAACATCAAAGCTAATTCCTCCTTAGTCACGCAAACAAAAATAAAACAAATATTTTGCTGTATCTTTTTTTGAGGTACATTTGAAGTTTTAAATAATCAAAAGACATCCATATTTTTTTCTAATAGGACTGAACGTTGGCATTTCAACCTTTGCAGACCTAGTACATTCCCCAAGAGCTGGAATCACTTTTTAGCGCAGTACCATATGGATACCAATTACCGCAAGTAACTTTGAATCCCCTTTTTCTCCCCAGATTGAGGCACCTGAACTCTGATGATGCAAACTTGCACTAAGATTTAATTTTGCGAAGGGCACCCAAGACAGACACTCTAGCTATCTTTTGCATGCCGTATATTCATACGACATGACCGCTGTCGATTTTTTGCATCATGAAAATCCACCGACTAGGAACGGGGTCGAAACCATAACCTTGGGTGCCGAAACCAGGGACAAAGACATAAATTTAAATTATGTTACTATTTTATTTAAATCGCATCGGTGGTTTTGATTTAATGTGCCCACCTTGCATGACCAAGATCCCTTGTTCGATCATGTCTGGAGTCAATAGGTTTTCTGGATGTTTAAGGGGACTTGCTTACCAAAGCATGACAGACCTATTGGTTATTTTTAAATTAATCTTATTTTTTGCATTATTACCGTTCGATTGATACATCACTTGTGCAAGTCAGAAAGTTAGAAGTTGAATAAAACTTCACTTGAAAACAAATTAGGCAATTCAGCCACACGCCCTTTTAGAAAAAAAACGCGTTTGTGTGGATAACTATTTTATAAAGAGAAATAATAACAAAAAGTATATGTAAATATACTCTGTCGCAAAAAAATATATGCACCCAGAAAAAATTGAGCTACATTCACGAAATTTGGTATGCATGTAGTGTATATGAAAATAAACAAATGATTAAAAATTCAGAACAAAATATCATTTTATTAAGCGGTTACAGCTTGCAAAAGGTTAAAAATCAGTAAGTAGTAAAGCCACCTCTGGCAGCTATACAAGCCGAAATTCGGCGTGGCATCGATTCAATTAGATCACTTATGACCCCTTGTGGAAGATCCTGCCATAGTCTTTGCATCTGCGCAGTTAATTCTCCTGTATCTCGGGACGGCTGCAGTTGCCTTCCCAGCGCGATCCAGACATGCTCTATTGGCGAAAGATCTGGTGACCTGGCAGGCCATGGTAGGACGTCATATCCTTGAAGGCATTGTTGGGAGAGTCGCGCAGTATGTGGACGAGCATTATCCTGTTGATAAAGGGCACCTGGGCGACTTGATAGCATGGGTAGCACAATCGGCGTTAAAATATCGTCCACGTATCTGCGAGCTGTCAAAGTGCCTTGAAGGACCACTAAAGATGATCGTGTGTCCCAAGAAATTGCTCCCCACACTGTCACACCTTGTGAAATTGCTGTATGCCGCTCGACAATAAATGCCGGATCGGATCGCTGGCCGGTGCGCCTCCAGACACGTGCGGTGGTCATCAGCACTGAGACTGAATCGGGATTCATCACTGAAGATGACACGTCTCCAGTCTGTCACACTCCAAGTTGCCCGAGGTCGGCAAAAATCCAGTCGACACTGCCTATAATGTGGGGTCAGTGGTAAGCGTCTTAGCGGAAGTCGGCTCCTCAAGCCAACTTCGGTCAGTCGTCTCCTTATGGTTTCTCTTGATGGCACTGGATGTCTGGAAGGAGGTAAGTGGCGTTGAATCGATGCTAGCGACGTTGTTGGTGCCGAAGTGGCCACTCTTCTGATTGCACGATCCTCGCGATCATTTGTGTTCCTGGGACGTCCTGACCCTCCGCGACGGTACACTCTACCTTCTGTGATCCGCTGTTGCCAACACCGAGCAACTACCATATCGCCCGACCGAGGTGGCGGCCGATACGTCTATTCGACCAACCTGCTTCTCTGAGGCCTATTATACGGCTCCTATCAAAGTCCGTCAGCTGCTCGTACTGCCGCCGGTTACGTCTTAGAGGCATCCTAAGTCTCAATATCGTCTATCAAAGTCATCAGATTCGTTTGGATAGCCGTATGGCGCTCGTACTCATGCTTTTAAACTCTCCCAGTTGCGCAACTAATATGCGCATAGCACACTTAGCCTTGTCTCATTGGCTTCGAAATTTTAATCATTTGCATATCTCTTACCAGACTACATTCTTGCCGAGTTTCGTGATTGTAGCTTGATTTCTTCTGGGTGCATATATTTTTTTGCGACAGAGTGTATATATATAAGTAAAGTATGTGTAAATATATAAAGCAGAATATTACCCTGGCAATACAATACAATATTTTTTTTTCTTTGTGAAATGTGTGTTTGTAAAATTTATGAATTAAGTGCAGAGGTGAAATTGAAAAGGAATACTTGCATTTGTGTTGAGAATTTTAAAAAATACTAAAATTTTATTTCTTATTTATAACAATTATTATCTGAATTACAAAAAGGGTTTCAAGTTTTAGGATAATTTTTTCGTAAAACATTCCAGGAATAGTTTCATGTGACAACTGATGTAAGCTGCCTAAATTAAGCTATATAGTGCAAAATACATTAAAAAAAAGAATACAGTCGAACCTATATATTGCGAATTTTTTATATAGCGAACTTTTTTCTGGAACCTTGAACATTTCACGATTTTCTTCATAAAATAACCTCTTTATAGCAGTGCTTCTCAAACTTTCAATACTGGCACCCCCCTTTTCAATCACAATTTTTCTCGCGCCCCCCTTATACCTTAATAATGTTCTGAATGTAATAATAATGCACTTTGACGCTAAAGCTACTATACGCGATCTTAATTATAAACCATACAAATTAATAGCATAAGTATTACATTTTGTATACTACTTTTAAGCAAAATAAAGAAATTAATTAAGTAAAACAGTGCTTCTCAAACTTTCACTACTGGTGACCCAATTTTCAATCATAATTTTCATCGCCCCCCCAAATAATAATGTATTGAATGCAATAATAATGCACTTTGAGTATTAAGTTTTGTATACGTTACTTTTAAATAATATATATCTTAAGCAAATTACTTTTAAGTAATAATTATAATTTTATGTTATTTTTCCTTTCTCATTTTTTAAATTGGAACAGATTGCAAAATGACATTTAATTAAAGATTTATTTCGTCCATCATGCAGTTCTAAAAGTACAAATGTCATTAGAACAAGTAATATAAAAAATAAATTTTTAAGTCAATTCTCCTACTTAGGCCAACAAAGAAAAACTTATTTTAGTTACTTTCTATTAAATAGTTACAATTAATACAAATATGTAATACATATGACAGAATCGCAATGTTAAGCGACAAAAGAGAAAGCGATTTTCCTTTTCCTTTCTATATATGGGGTATTGGACTATTCTTTTTTCGTTACTATTTATTCATTAATTAAATTTAATTAGTGTAAGAAAATAGTGTGTAAAGTAAAGAAGAAATCACACACATTCTCAGAAATTAGGCCATCTCGGATGGAATTCGAACTACCGTCCTTCAGATTAGAAGCCCAGCGCGCTATCCATTGCGTTACAGGGGACAGCACGAAAAGTTTTCCTTTCTATAAATGCTTTTGGACTATAACTTAATTTAATTAATGAATTAAAATTTGAAAGAACTGTATTAACATGAAGTGTCACCCACTACAAGTTTTAAAAAATGTATTTGAACTTGAATGAATGAATAGAAAGTATTTTATCAACGATTGAAAATTTGAACAAAATATATATGAGAGAGTGAACTTATAGTAGAAATTGAAAAATAGTCTACTTTATGTTGCGCTCTCTCATATCAATCACATCTGGAATTCTCGTGAGCGTCTGTGTGAGTCTGGCCAAACTATCGGACGTCTGCGCAAAACATGTAATAATGCTGTACCTCGTACAATTCCAATCAGTCTTGGTCCATTCGATGCTTCTATAGCTACCAAATCTATCTTGAATGTACATTTTATAATTTGCGCGTTATTTGTAATTCACGCTATTAAGTATTACTGCAGAAAATTGGAACAAAAAAATCATGGATAAATTTTTAAGTCGTAAGCGAACATTCGACAATAATAAAGCATCAATAAGTGCACAGGCGAGCATAGTTCCGAAAATTAAATCAAGGAAATATTCTCAAGAATACTTGAATTTTGGATTTACCATTACTGAAGTAAATGGAGAAGAAAAACCCCTGTGTGTTATTTTCTCAAAAATAATGGCAGCAGACGGTATGAAACCTAATAAACTTAAAAGACATTTCGAAACGCTTCATGGTGAGTACATTAACAAACCTCGAGAGTTCTTTGAATCAAAATTAAATCATATGAAAAACAAAAAAACATTTTTTAAAAAAAACTTTGTCAGTGAATGAAAAAGCTTTACTTACTTCTTACAAAGTATCATACAAAATAGCCAGATGTAAAAAGCCTCACACTATTGCCGAAGAGCTTATTTTGCCTGCAGCAATTGAGATCGTAGAAACTATGTTTGGAGACAATTTTGACAAAGAGTTGCAGTCCATACCCCTATCAAATGATACTGTTTCCCCTATCAAATGATACTGTTTCCCGTCGAATTGATGATATCGCTGAAGATGTAGAGCAACAGCTGTTCGGTAAGTTGCGTGATAAATTGTTTTCAATTCAGCTTGACAAGGCTACAGATAGCAATAAAGATGCTCATTTCATTTCGTATGTTCGATTTTGGGATGGTATGTCAGCGGTAGAAGAACTACTTTTTTGCAAACCTATAAAACTTAAAGCAACAGCAATAGCATTATTTGATATTTTAAATAATTTTATAAACGAGGCAAATATAGAGTGGAAAAATTGTGTCGGAATATGCAATGTCAGGAAGATTTAAAAGTATACAAGCACTTGTGAAACAAAAATCTTCACTGTACATCTGGACACATTGCATGATCCACAGAGAAGCTCTGGCTTCCAAAGAAATGAGTCCTGGCCTGAATATTGTGCTAATGACAGTTGTGACTGTAGTAAATTACATAAAAATGAGACCCCTAAAAATCAAGAATCTTTTTCTGGACTTTGCAAAGACATGGGCGCAGTGCATTCATTGTTGCTATTTTATTGCGAAGCAAGATGGTTATCACGCGGGAAATTTTTACAACGTGTTTATGAATTAAGAAATGAAATTACCATTTTTCTAGAAGAGGAAAACCTAACGGAAGCTGAGAAATTTCGAGATGGTTTATTTCTGATGAAGTTGAGCTACTTAGTCGATATATTTGAGAAATTAAATACATTGAATCTTCAACTTCAAGGATCAAATGTACATATGTTTGACACAAGTGATAAAATTAATGCTTTTGTAGAAAATTAGAATTATGGAGCCGAAATATATTTAAAGCAAAAAAAAAAAAAAAACCAGAAATGTTTGAAAATGCGGATAAATGTGTAAAAAACTTACAAAACTGAAGAACAACATGTGGAAGTTGTTCATAAAACTATTGAATATCATTTAGCTATGTTGGCAAAAATTTAAAAAATATTTTTTTTTGCTGAGGACAACTTGATAGCAAGTTACGAATGAGTTAGAGATCCATTTCAAAATACCCCAGAAGAGCTCTCAACAACCGAAGAAGAAATTTTCATAGATTTCCCATCTAGTGGCGAAATTAAAAGACAATTTTGTAATAAAACTCTATTTCAATTTTGAGCAGACGTAGATGATGAATTTTCTGAACTGAAAAACAAAGCATTTCGGCGTATACTGTTACCGTTTTAAACATCGTACCTTTGTGAAACCGGATTTTCTGCGGTGGCTGCTTTGAAGACAAAATATAGATCTCAGCTAAATATAGAAAAATAACTCAGAGTGTCAATTTCTAATATTACGCCTTCATTTGAAAATCTTTGCTATGCAAGACAAGCCCATGGAAGTCACTAATAATAATTAAACTTGCTCTTAAATTAGTATTAATAAATTAGTTATAAAATACATTGTGCAGTACTGATACATTTATAAGTACACTGGCTGAAGTACCTGTTCTGCAATTATTTTTTTAAAAAATAATACATTATTCTTGATATAATAGCTTAATTGTAAGGAGAGTAAAACCAAGTGCACAACAATGCATTCAAAAATATAAAATGATTTTTTAAATGAATTCTCCTATTATAAATAGTTTAAAACGAACTGTAATTTTAAGCCTCACAGAATTAGTATTTAGAATTAATGTTAAATAAGGAAAACGAATGTAAAATTCCAATGAAGAATAATTGTGTTATTTTTAATATTTAAATCGAGAAACCTTCAAAATGTTTTAACCCGGAAGCAGGCGCCCACTCCACATTAACGTTAATGGTCGCGCGGTGTGACTAAGTCACCCCAATCCTTTTTTTATAATTAATTTTTCAGTGCTCGATAAAAATCACAATTGCAGTGAATAATTTAACTAAGAGAAAATACACTTACCTACTTTAAAGGACTTTTTAATTTTCCTTTCATGATTTGAGAAAAAATCCAATAAAACTAAAGAAGCAGTTCCAAATGTGCGTGACCTTAATAAGGAACATAAACCACAGAAACTTTTCACTAATAATACAAGAACGCTATTTGCAATCAAAACTGTCATATTTTGCTCACGTTATTGTAATTTTGCTGTCATTTGATGATCTACAAATAAGCATTTTGAACCTTTTCTTCCTTGCGTCTTTTTGACAAGGCGAAGTGCTACATTTATGGCTTCATAGTGTTTTTTGATAGAGTTCTTTAGGCAGCATTTGAAAATGACAATTCAACTCAAACATTTCATGTCTATCACTTTTGTCATATTTACTTTCGCTATCACGATTAATATGCATTATTTCATCAGGTTCTTCAATTGCTTGATCAGTTTCATCTTCCTTCAATAAAGAGATCACAGATGCCCATTTTTTTATATTCTGCTCATTTACATTTATAAACCATAACAAGTTGTACAACACAGCAATTAAAACCGCAAAGTTAATCGTAGGGAAAGTATAGCATATTCATAGAAAATATTTCTGAACGAAAGTGGCCGTGTAGGGAACTCGATCAAAACAAGTACCTTGATTGTAAAAAACCGTTTGCCACTCTCAAAAAAGAGGCATAAATGTGACAAATTCATTTTAGTTTCCATTAAGACTGTCAAGAAACTGTTAACGAATAAACAGTTTTACCAGAATTTGGAGTGATTCAGCGCCTCATGCGACCACTCCCATGTAAAAAATGCATTCGATACAAAAACATCGATGTCAGTTCTGAAAAATAATTGTAAAACGTTTTTTTATAATGCATTATATATTTCAAATTACTCATAAAAATACATCTTGGCCAATTAATCCTTCAAAGTGCTCAATATGCTTATCCATATATCATAAAACTCATTTACATGGGGGGGGGGAAAGCAACAGAAAAATATTATTTACAACTTTCCTAAAAGAAAAGTAGACGGAGTTAAGCATACCAGTAAGTTTGAAGGTCAAAGAGATGATAATCAAAAGTACTATTTTAGGGGTTACAAGAAACGTAATAAAAAAATCTCTCATCGCGGGATTACAGCAAATCAAACAAAATACCTTTTTTTATTTGGTTTTAGGATCAAAGATAGCTAATGAGCGTTTGAAGTGGAATCTTTTGAAAGTGGAAAACCAGATGATATATATAATTTATATCAGTGTAAATGTGTATTTTTTTTGTCAGAAAGCATTTTGTTTTACTTCATTCCAAAAAAAAAAAAAAAAATAAGCCTTTTATATTTTCAATATGCTCGCGCCCCCTCGAAGGGTTATCGCGCCCCCAGGGGGACGCGCCCCACAGTTTGAGAAATACTGCTATATAGTGAATTACATTCTCTATGTAACGAACTTTTTCTTTTGTGATTCAATCTTTTTTCTCCCCATTTTTAACGTACATTTCTGAATATATTTCTAGTTATTCTCTTTTTAATACATTTTATGATGGTCATAAATGTTGAGCTTTTTTTGTTAGATCCTAACTCGGCAAAAGCTATAGAGTTCTGGAAGTTTCATCCAAGTAGTACAACCTTTAACACCCCATTGCCCAGTTCACAAAAACATCTTCGATACCTCCTTTCACCCTCAGTGGAGTTGTGTCATGTCCCTGAGTTCTAGTAATGAAATAATGTATGTTTAATATTACTTGTATGCTTTAAATTAGAAAATGTCCTTAAAATTTATTAATTTTATAATAAAATTATTTTCTTAATATTGAAAATGCAGCGTATTTTTCGACATTCTTTTTTTTTTTTGTGTTCCTTGCAGTTTTTCTTTCTTTCTTTCTTTTTGATGAGTAAGATATATAAAATAAATTAATATTAATTTTTTAAAAAAAGTGTGAATAATTTATCTTTTTAGTATATAGTTCATGAAGTTTAGTAGTTTAGTTTTTAGTTCATGAATAAAAAAATTGTTTTATAAGGTCTATAAAGTACATTAAAAGATGGACCCCCCTCTATATAACAAATTTTCAATATAACGAACTATTTTTCGGGATTTAGCGACTTGGTTATATAGAGGTCCGACTGTATTTCCTAAGTTATATTAAAGTATTTGTTTTCTCAAATAAAGGATTGCTTACTGCGGAGGATAAGTAATACCATCTGCCTGATTTTTAAATCCTCATGAAACTAGTAAAGATGACCAACTGCAAATTTATACTGTTGCGTGGATTGGGACTCGATAATTTTATGCTATTAGTCTCAAAACGCAAAACTGTGTCTCAGGATTGATGAAAATTTATTGTCGAAAAACAATTCTTAGAAATAGAGGATACAACAGTAAAAGTTGCAAGTAAATCCCTGAAGGTTTTCACAAACTCTACTGCACTCAGACACATCTATCAGTGTCTATAAATGCAAATAATGAATTCGCAAGCAGTCACTCAATCAAAGCAACTCTTGAACAGCTCACGACAATGCTGACACTTCAACGGTGAAAACAATACTAACACTGTTTCGGCGAGCGATTCCATATGTATAGTCTGTACGGATTTTTCTTCAAAAGTTCACTAACTTCATGTCCATAAATTAAGAATAATTCAGAATCACACATAAAGTGAACTCTAAAATAAAAATTTCACCTGTAGAATTATCAAACACATCTTGAAGAAGAATATGCAAATTACAGGAAACCACCAGATGGCGCGGATAGTACGTCACAAAGACGAGAGTGTAGGAGAGGTATATAAAAAGAATGGTGGCAAAGGAGTAAAAGTATTCACAAGCGCTTTAAAAGCCTTTCAGTGAAATAACCGCATAGTTATAGCACAAAGGAAGAATTTGGATGATTTTTTACGTGGTAGAATTATTGAACGACTGGAATGTGAACGTACCCAGCTGGAAGTATTCGAGGAGCTTGGAATCGCTCAGAGTTTCATCTCCAGGCTTTGGCAAGGATTCCATGATGATGGTAATGTGAGTAGATGTTACAGCCCAGGTCACCCCCGAGTTACAACACCGAATGAGGACCGGTATTTGGCAGTTACTGCCAAAAGAAACAGACGGAGTACAACATCAGACCTGTCTCGTCAGCTCTCTTCAGCTACCGGTACGGCAGTTTCAAGGCAGACCGTGTACAGACGCTTAGGGCACATTGCAGATGTATTCCACTTACCGCAACTCACTATCGCCTGTGATTAACCTGGAGTAGATAGCATGCATTGTGGATATCGCAACAGTGGTCTTGTGTGATGTTTTCCGACGAGTCCAGGTTTAGTTTGCAGTCTGATTTTCGCCATATGGAGAGTGCCAGGTACCCTTCACCACCAAGAGAACACCATTGAATGACACCGTTACGGTGGTGCAGGATGGCTCGTTTGGGGAGGAATTATTCTTGGTTCCAGAACTGACCTGCATGTTCAGAGTGTAACGATGACAGGCGACATCTATCGGGATGTCATTCTGGAACAACATTTTTTGTTGATTTTTAGCTTGCATATCAACATTTTATTTTTTTCTCGAAAACGAATTAAGTTATTGTAAAAGCGATCCCTAAAGTTGTTTAGAACATCCATAAGAATATCACATAAACTTCAGACCAAGTAATGAATATTTACAGAAGGAGTAGGACTTTAATATTTCCTTCAAATGATTTAATGTTTTTAAAATTGTGTGAAAAATAAGTGAAAAACTTCACTTGGTATCATTTTCTTGAGTAGAAACATTATATAAAATGCTAAAATATAATTTTTAAATACATAATTTAAGAAAGTTGTTCAAAGGGTATTAAATCCTTTTAAATTGTTGGCCATATGATTGCGTGACATGTAAACCCTCCTTTGAGTATCAATTTTGCTATAGAACTCTCGGTAAAATTAAATCATCATAATACTTCGCATAAACGAGACCTTGAATTAAAATTAATTTAAACGTAACAAATATGTTTGCGAGAGCTTCAAATAGATGGTGCCACTCCTGAAATGGCTTTCACACTCCAAGGAACTACCTTGATTGCAGAGGCTTGTGTACCAAATGAATATCATCTAATTCTTAATTATTTTAAATTGTATGCGTTCTTTACATACATTCTGATACCTTCTAAAAGCATTGTTTTTATAAAGCATGAAAAACGATAATTATATGTAACTTGACAGAATTTATGATAAAAAGGATTTATGATTAGAAAATATCTTTCATGAAGAACTGTTTGTCTTATTTTCATTCAATAAAATAAAATTTGAATTGAGTGAGACTTGATGTAATTCGGGGAAAAAATGACATGAAAAAGAAAGACTTGTTTATATTCAGACATCAATGGCGCATACCAGAAGGGGAGGGTCCCTGGGTCCCGACCCCCATAGCTCTTGATTTTTTGCTATTGATTATAATCCTATGTATACTATGTATATAATACGCAAAATTTAATTATGTATTTGTTATTAAGAATTAATTTTATTAATGCTAACTATTTATTCAATAATTAATCTCTTACTGTTTTTTGTTAGCGAGAATCGACAAAATCAAAAGAACATGTTGAGTGGCCCATCGGAGCATGGTACGAGAATGGTGGAGCCCCCACCCTTTTTCTTTTAAACATTTCTGAGTGCGCTACTGTCAGGCATGTATTCAGCTTTATAGTTTTCACAAAGTAAGGTATTGCCACAAATTCTGGACAATAGTCATGTTCAGAGAATATATAAACTGATTGGTTGAAATATTACCAAACTTTCAAATATTTATTACAAACAGACGAATAAAATATTCACTTAAGATTTTTTTTCTGGTTCTATAAAGAACATTTTAAAATTTATTTCACAATTCTTTATTGCACGATTTCACTGGACGCATCATTAATTGCGAGCACCACATCAAGTCTCTACGAGATTTCCAGCCACTTTCTATGAAGTATTGCGGGATCGACAGTCTGAATCAGGGTTCGGCAACCTTTTAGTTGTAGCGTGTGAAACCAATCGAACACTATGATACAGCGTGCCAAACAGTAGGGGGCTGCGATAGTCCAGTGGTCAGGGTATCAGATCATGGCAGGCCTGTCATAAGTTCGAGCCCAGTACCACTAAAGACCCGCCGTGTAGAGCAGCAGTGAACGTTAAATCTGTCGAAAGCTCCAACTTCCTCCCATTTGTGTGGTAGTTAAGAGAAGGGAGTGCCAGCTGAGGTGTCATCCTCGTCACTTGACTATGGTTCAAAATTACGTGGTCCGTCGCCAAAAGCCCCCGTGAAGCTGAACAGTGTGACGTTAATATTCAATCAAACAATCAATCAAGCCACACAGTAGGACATTTTTGAAACCATTCGATTTCCCCGATAATGCAGCAGAATTGGAGAATAGAGGTCAATAATTTAATATACATTAATTTCCCATCATTTAAAGATGTTTCTTAATATAAAAATAAACAGCATAAAATATAACTATTACCTTAAGGTATCCGACTACGTTCGGAACCGTGATTTTAAAAAAGCGCATAAATCGATAATTTCCATGATATTTAGTGTCACTCAGATTAGAATACATGCATAAAATTGTTTTAAGGACATTTTGACAAAAAAAAAACTTTATTTAAATATAATATTTTGGGAAAAAATTAACTTACAATATTTTCAGAGTTACCACCCATTGAAATAATTATTTCCATTTTTTTCTTAAAATTGCTCCCCTCTGTTGTCAAAAAATATGAATAAACTCACTTTTAAGTAATATATTTCAAAAATTCTAGTTGATCCTCCGTAGAGAGGTCTGAGCTATACACAGGCAAAATATTATTCGAATAGAAGCACTTTTCACAAAAGGAGAACATTTGGAAAAAAGATTATTCTAAGTTAATTTTTAGCCAAAATATTGTATTTAAATACAATTTTTGTCAAAATGTCCTTAAAATAATTTTATGCATATATTCTAATCTAATTGACACTAAATATCATGAAAATTATCCATTTATGCGCTTTTGAAAATCACCGTTGTGAACGTCCTCGGATACCTTAACAAAAATTTAAGAAAATTAAAATTGTACATATAATATGTATTTTTATACATAGAATTTATTAAAACAAGTAGTAGACAACGTAAAATATAAGGGCTTCCCTTAATAACATTTAAATAAAACTTTTATTGCTAGTGCTATTAAGCTTTTATTTATCTAGTGATTGTACTGCTCTACACTTTCATATCGCAAAATCATGGGTATATTGTGTGACTTTCAATTTGACGTTGAGTTATTATACAATTTCTTGGTGGACTCGCAATAGTTTTCACATGAGGAAAGATTTTTTGTACTTTGATTTGTAGTACCAAAAGTAGAGTACAGTAGAACCTGTTTTTGCGCGGTCGGTCTTTTTTCAGGCGATTTCTTTTGTGTGCGATTTTATTTTTGAGCAATTTTTATGTGCGATTTTTTATGCGGTATATAAATTTCGATGGCTTTGGCACCACTGTAATGTTTTATATCTATTTACTAGTGGCGTAACGGAGAATGTTAAGACCCCTTCCCCCTGAAAGTCAGGTTTCACCTTTAATTTTTTATAAATTCGGTAAATTCGTATTTAGCGTTAGTCAAGCCTTTGGCCCCTAGAGTCCTCCCCCCCATGACAGGACTCAATGTCTTTGGTTCCACTATAATGTTTTCTTACTAATTACCAATGGAATAACGGAGAATGTTAGGACTCCCTCTGAAAGTCAGTTTTGGACCTTAATATTTTATAAATTTGGGAAATAAATACTTAGCGTAAGTCTGGTCTTGGGCCTCTAGAGTCCTTTCTCCCCTGTGATTAGGGGGGAGAGGTGTAAGTTACGCCACTGAAATGTAAATACTTCAAGACGCTCTGTTCATTTGTTATAAACAGTCATCCGACAATGCGTATTTCCTTGATTTCTGTCAACGCTCCAGCAGCCCGTGCTTGATTGAAGACGAAACTTCCAATGACAGTGACATTATCAATAATTTGATAGATTATGAAGACAGATAAGAACTAGATTCTTTGAGAGCGGATGAAATATGCAGGGACCAATTTTCGAACAAATTGGAAAAGCAATTTCTTCAAATACATACCAATTAAGAAAGTAGTATAGAATTCTAAAAAGGGGCTTCATACACAAAATTTTATCTCTTACTTTATGTTGCCAAAAAATTAATTAATTGAAATTGTACCTTCAAGTGACGAACGCGATTTTGAACTTATTCATTACAGGGCTTTGGATTGCGATGAATAGCAATGAATTACGAATATGCATTTTCAAAACTTATCCGTGTATACAATGAGAAACCACATGTTATTAAAAAGTTTCCATGTGTAATATTTAATTATTTATATGGTTATGGAAGTACACTTACATGCATTTCGTAAATAATTGGCATATTTTATAAATGGGGCTTTTTTATGCGCTCTCTATCTACCACATGAAAAAAATATGCAGTATTTCCATGATTTAATCTGTTTTATGTAAGAATTTATGAAATTTTTAAATATTTTTGTGCGTTTATTTTTATGCAGTTCCTATCTACCGCACAAAAACAGGTTCAACTGTACATGCAATTTTCTCTCTTCAAACAATTAAATCTCTCCAGCAATGACATTCAATAATTTACAGAATAGCTGTAAACTTACCATAATAGTTACCTTTAAGATTCTTTCGTTATTCCATAAATGCCCATAATTCTGAAGATGTTTGTCAAATAAACCAACTTCAACATTACAAATTTATCAACTTCTACCCAAACAAAAATTGACCAATTTTTAGAGTAGTGCAGAGTGATACTGAAAATTGTACCACCTCCTACATATGGCACGCATGCCATAGGGGTCAAACCCCGATATAAATAATAACTGTAAATCTCATAAGTGCCACTAATTGTAGATTGGTAAACGTCCTTCATGTATCTTTACAAGAAGTCCAAAGTGTTAAATCTGTTGATCTAGGTGTTGCACTATTGGACATTGTCTTTCCACTCTTTCTCACTTTCAAGCAGTGTGGAGGTGCCCCGTTTCCGCTGTCAATATATTATAGATTTAAATTCATTAAATTAAGCAACAACTTGTTCTTGTTCTTACGGTGAAGCCATTTTCGAAACGAGAGTTTTGAATGAGTGAGTGAGGGACTATTAACGTCGCACTGTTCAGCTACACGAGGGGTTGTGGCGACGGACCACGTAATTTTGAACTATGGTCAAGTAACGTGGACGACACCTGAGCTGGCACCCTCTTCTCCTAACTACCACACCAACGGGAGGTCGTTTGAGCTATCGACAGATTTAACGTGCATCGCTGCTCTACACGGCGGGTCTTTAGTGGCACAGGGCTCAAATTCATGACATACCTGCTATGACCCGATACCTTGACCAATGCGCTACCACAGCCCATACGAAAATGTTGAAATACGGGGTCATTGTGGCATCTCATTTGTATTTCATAAAACAGAAACTTTAATCTTTTCTTTACGGAACATACAAAAAAGCTTAACTTAAAATGCTTGTCAATTTTTCAGTTATTTTTGAATGTGTAGTCAAACTTTCTGGAAACACAACATTACTATTATAAAGTTCCAAAAGGTTTGCAAACGGTTGTTATTTTTGTAATACCAATTCTACAATATATATAAATGTATGTGTGTGTGTTTCTGTTTATTGATTTTTTTTGAGATTGCAAGTGCATCCCTAATTTAAATAATAAATAGTAAGTTTTTAAATTAAAATATTTTAAATAAAAACAATAAAAATGTAATTTGTCATGCTTTAAATGTGCCCTTTTAAGCAGTTTAAGTACTTTAACTTTTAATTTTAATTTAGCATCAATTTAATCAAGTAGCTAACGCTTCAAATCCAGAATAAGAAGTTCTTATAAATTATCCCAAGCAATCAACATACCTTCGTTCAAGAATGCAGCCTGGGGAGGGGGAAGGTTGATCGGGAAGACATTTTCTACCCCATTACTCACTTTGTTTAGTCCAACCACTGTAAAATTCTGTGTAACCGCTCAACATTTTTAATTACCTCTACTTACAAGTAGTTGGGATAAAATTCAATCATTGTTCCATTAATTGACGCTGTGCTGATGAATTTTCAATGGTTGTATTTTAAGTCGTAGAGGATTTCAATATTGACATCAATTTTGGCATGTATTGTTGTTCAAACAATATACATTCTTGTAATCAAACCATGGCTCATTCAAAGAAAGTTTTAAAAAGGAATGAAAGAAACATTTAAGTCAATTCCTACTTAAATCCACATAGAAAAATTTTATTTTAGTTATTTTTTTAAAAGTCACAATATATATATATATATATATATATACTACTGTGATATCTATATATATACTAGTTTATAACTATCTTTTATTTATAGTTTATAACTATCTGTTTATTTTTATATTTTCGTCTATATATTTGTATATATATATATATATATATATATATATATATATATATATACACTGCTGTACAATTGCTAAGGACGGATCACAAATTGCTATGTAGCATAACATTAAGCGAGACATGAAGCCTAGTAGGATAAAATATACACACTGCCACACTGTTCAGACATTAGAATAAAGAATATTTATTGTTCTGGAAAGTACAAAAGCTGTGAAACATCTGAAAGAAAAAAAAACTGTTCATTTGATCGACGTACGGAGAAATGGAACAATGCATCTAAAAGTCAGCAGGCACCTTAAAAAAAGGTATCAGTACGGGATATGTCCTCCGTGGAGTGTGATGCAACATTCCACACGTCGTACGATACTTTGCACAACATTATCCAGCAGCTGTTGAGGCAATTTATCCTATTCCTTTGTGAGTGCACGGATGAGGGTATTTTTGTTTGTCGGAGGATAGTTTCGACCAGCAACTTGCCTCCCCAAAGCATCCCACACATTTTCAAAGGGGTTTAGATCTGGAGAACGCGCTGGCCATACGAGACGTTGAATACCCTCGCTGTCTAGATAATCCTGAACAGCGAGCGTTTGATGACATGTTGCGTTGTCGTCCATAAAAACAAATTTATCACCGACAGCACCACGGAAAAGACTAACATGAGGAAGTAGAACTTCATCAATGTATCGTTGGCCCGTCATAGTCCCATTCGCAACCACATGTAGGCGCGTGCGGCCATTGATCATGATGCCGGCCCACTGAATGATATTGCATGTCGGATATCGGCCCGTTTACTGGATATTTTCTGGACGATAAGCAGTACCACTCTCGCGCCAGATCAGTTGGCGTCTACAATCCGATGACACACTGAACCTACTCTCATCTGAGAATAGTACGCATGCCCAGTCATGTTCAGTCCTGTTCAGTTTGCTGATAGGACGATATATCTGTCTTTTTCAGGCATCGTACTTCTAACACGACATCCCCCGTGCCGTCTACTACACATTCCAGTAGTTTTAAATGACTTCCACAGCCGTGAAACAACGCTGTGAGCGATGTCGAACTCTCTGGCAACATCTGTTATTTTTCGCCCTTCTTCGATCTTTCCAATAATTCGGCCACGCATAAAATCATCTATGTGATGTCGGGAAGACATAACCAAAATTTTAAGTTCGTCTATTAAATCTTTCCTGTAAAACTTTGACTTGAAACAACAAGTGTCCACACGCGTCAAAACCTTTAAAGCTCTTATGAACGCTATCACGTGATGAACAGACGTGGAAAAAAATTTGCATACTCATACTTCTTTTTACTAATATACCGCACTTATTCTAATTTTCCACATTTTGCTTCCTTTCATTTTGTGGTTGCTATGGATGATAGTATTATCCGTCCTTAGCAGTTGTCCAGCAGTGTATATATTGCATTAGGGTCCAGAATCTGGAAATAACTTATTTATTGCACTCATATTTAGCGTGGGCTCTGCATTTGCAAGGAAAATTTTTTGGTAAGTTACCTCTATTTTGTAATGGATTTAGATATTCCTATCCATTACTTTCAATAGATTTTTGCTCAATACTATTTATATAAAGAGGGATGGTTGGCTAGCCAAAAAACATGTTCAACCCACTTTTATATATATTATTTTATATATTAGCTGTCCTAAGTCAGCAATGTTTATAATACTGGCAGCATTCTTTTTAAAATTTTTAATCTAGTGTCTTTCTTTGTATGATCTCTTTACTGTCTCTGTGTTATTTTGGAATGTGAATGATGATTGTTTATCTCTTGTTTGTAGAGAATAAGACTACATATATATATATATATATATATATATATATATATATATATATATATATATATATATATATATATAACAGAATCACAATATTAAGTATATTAAGTTACGATATAGAAAGTGATTTTCTTTGCAATTTTCCATTTTCCTTTCTATATAGGGTGGTTGACTGTTTTTCTTTTCTTTATTAATATTTATTCAATAAGTAAGCTTAATTATTCTAATAAAATACCATAGTACGAAGGAAATCACATTCTCAGAATTTAGCCATGCCAGATGGGATTCGAACCTACGATCTTTGGATGAGAAGTCCAACACGCCATCAATTGCACTATTCGTTTTTATATATACTACAGGACTATCATTTTTGTTTGTTTCTGTTTATTCAATTGGATTAAAAAATTAATGTTTGAAAAAATGCATTAACATCAAGTGTCATCCATTACAAGTTTAAAATAATGTATTTGAACGTGAAGGAATGAAAAGAAAGTATTAAATTAAAAGCTCACAGGACTCTTAAGTTGTAAAATTTTCAATTTTTTGAAGAAAAAAAATATGCTACAGTCTCAATATTTCCCAGTATTTTGGTGCCAAAATTGTGCTGATACTCTGAAAATTTCAGAAGTTATTGAGAAATAAGTAGTGAAATTTAAGCGAAAACCCTATCTCCTTATTTTTAACTTGATTTTTCGCAAAATAAAAAATTTAGATTCTGCACAGGATTTCTCAGAAACTATTCATTATATCAATTTGAAATTTTATACAGGTGTTCAAAATAAGACTCTTCATAACCTATACATCAATTTAAAAAAAATAATAGAATATTTTTATTTGATTTTATTTTTTCTTAAAATTTTAAAATTTTCATTATAATTGTATTTAACAGAAGAAAAAAATCCTCTAAATTTCTTAAAAGTTAATATAACTTCATAAGTGAACATTTTTATACCATATAATATTAATTTTGTAAATTTTGATCAAATTTGTACTTCAGAATCCTGCACAATAAATATACTGATTTTCATATTTTTGAAAAATTGTCCAATTTTTATTTATTTAGAACTTTTTTAATTTGTTCTCAAATTCTCTGAAAATTTGAGAAATATTGTAAAATATATGATTATCATGTGGTAAAAAAGTCAAATTATTGTTTTGTTATATTTCTTAAGTTACAATTGTTTGAAGAAGAATGTTTGTTTGGAGTGAACGGCTATCTGTTAAAATTCCTGTGAGGTCTTAGTGATCGAAAACATGTGTGAACAAATATATATATATATATATATTTACATTTTTATATATATTTACATTTTTTTGAAATAGATCATGTTGTAAATGATTCTTATTTAATTTATCGTTATATAGATGATATAATAATTTTTGGTAAAAACAGTGAATACAAACCAAATAGTACGTTCTACCCTGGTTATCTCAAGCTCCTTAAAACTAACTTCAACTCTAATAGGGTAGAATTCTTGGATTTAGACTTGCATCTTATTAACAATAATGTAGTCAGTAACATTTTTGACAAAAGAGATTCGTTTAAGTTCCATATAATTAAAATTCCCGTATGGAACAGTAATTTACACATATCAATTTACAGAAATATCATTTTGAATTTTTTATTTAGAAATGATAACTTAACTACCCACAAAATAGATAAATACAATAATATAAAATTTTTTTTTCAATGTTGTTTAGATCACGAATACCCTTTTAATTTCTTGAGATCTTATATTCATCACAAATACATTAACCGGCTTGCTACTTCGAATTCCAAATACACCACACAACAATAGGTTTTCAAAGTCAGCATGTTAGTGGTCTTGCTGTGAAGATTATATCATAACACTCATATCACAGTTTACATTTTTTCCACACACATCTTGAACATCTTACACATTGTTGACAACCAACCAAATTTTAGAGCCTAGCAAATTTACATTTTTGACAATCAGCCAATTCAAATTTTTACCATTTTGATTGTCGTCATTTTATACTTGTCTTTGCTGGCTGGTTTAAAAGTCAGCTCAAAAGATGTGGTTATGTATTTTCGAATTTTTTAACTTAGTGAATAATTGACTTTCATTAATAACAAGACGCTTGTTTCTCTTCGTAAAAGCTTTGTGAGTAAAGAAATTTTGTTAAATTAATTTTTGAATGATACTTTTCTTATGTAATTGTTCTAGTATTTTTCTACTTTTCTTACATAA
This sequence comes from Trichonephila clavipes, assembly GCA_019973935.1. Classification (NCBI taxonomy): domain Eukaryota; kingdom Metazoa; phylum Arthropoda; class Arachnida; order Araneae; family Nephilidae; genus Trichonephila; species Trichonephila clavipes. The sequence goes on from BMAU01018720.1 coordinate 447,854, forward strand.
TTATTTTGTGATTTTTTGATTTTTCTGCATTAAGAGTTTTGGGAGAGTTTGTTACATAATAGTAGAGATTGGTTTTATCATGCTCTCTGAGTTATCCATACTCTGAAGTTTTGTTTATTTTATTTTATTTGGTTTTCCTACCGAGTTGCAAAGGGGGATGGTTGGCGCCTTTAAACTAGTTTAACCCCACTTATTCGGTCCTAAGTCCGAAATTGCTTTCTGACTCGCCAGGTTCTTCTTTTTTGTAGTTCTTTTATTTCTCTATAATTTTGTTCTTCATGTTCAGCTTTTATATTTTTATTATGCTATTTCTTGTTATGTTCTTTATCTATTATTTCTTATTTTTGATAAATAATACATATTTCTTTTATGTATATTTTATGCATTCATTTAGCTGCTTTGCGCCTATCTATGTATAAATCTATTTACTAATGAGATTGTTCAGTTATGGATGTAGTCAATATAGAGTATGTTTGCTTATAGCGAATTTTGAAATCGACATTAGATTCAAAATCTTGTCTATGAATGTTTTTCTTTTTTTATTAAGTTTAATTTGGCTTTGTTCTTTTTACTTGTGTGTTTTTCTTGTTTATATAAAAATATTATGCCAACTTCTGATTTTGTGCCTATAAAGTAATTGTGGATATGTTATACATGAGTGGATTAGATTTTTTGGAATTATTGCTCATTATTTCTCTTTATATGTGAATGAAAAATCTTTTGCTAATGATATTTTATTTGGGTCCTTTCATTGTACCTTTAACTTTTAAAATAACTATGAATTTGAAAAATAACAAGTTTTATGCGACTGGCAATTTGTTATACCAGGGTATGACATTGCTCGGTGGTACAGTATAATGGTATGTGTACCATCGTCATCCATTTACCATTTTATATCTTATATAGAGATTTTGTATATATTTGGGTATGGCTTTAGTTAGTTTTGGCGATGGGCACAAGGGTTCTGAGTTGGCATATAAGAAAACTATAAATTTTTTAAAAAATACAAAAAAATGTGTGAATTGTTTTGATATTCAGAATTTTTTTGCTTTCCCTTCTGTATCTAAACATTGTCGTGTTAGAATTTTTAAAACTCGAATTTTTTGGAACTCTAAATATAAGAATTTATCTCGTACAGCAAAACGAAATATTCATGTTTCCGATAGTATAGATGAAAATCAAAGAGATAAGGATTTTGGTAACATATTAGAAAATAGGTTTTTCAGAGATATTCATGCTTTAAAAAACTAAAATTTAGATCTTGCACTGATAAAAGATGCAAGGCGTGTGGCATGATGAGTAGGGGAACAGTTGGATAAGGATGCAGGTTATTTATTTTGTAAGACTTTTTGACTGTGTTTACAAAATGACATGCAACATATGTAAATTCGCTTATATAGGTCAGACTTCAAACACTATCAATATTAGATTGAATCAGCATAGGTCTGATACAAGGAAATTTGATTCCAACAATAACCAGGCTAAGATTGAGATAGGACACTTTCATAAACATGGATTCAATAACATAACTGTACATATACTTAGAATAGTGCCAAATATTAAACAAAGATTATGGTTCGAAAACTTTTTTATAGATTTATTTAGATCATATTATCCTTATGGTTTGAATGTTATATGGAAAGGTGAAAGTGTCTTATTAGCTTTTAAACAAAAATCCGAGAATTCATTATATATTCCGAATTTTAATAAATTTATTGATAAAAGTAATAATATTCGTTTAGCGAGAATTTCAAAAGCTAAACGGAGAAAAAGAGTTACTACAGACATGTCAACCCTCAAGAATTCTATGTTAGAATTAGCTGTTAAATTTGATGATAACTACAACACAGGCTTAATTAAATCGTTTATGTTTGGCTTGAATAAAACTGAAATTAAAATTATGACAGATATTTTAAGCGGATATAAATTTCGAGATTCTCATGGTATGCATATGATTCGAGACCTTAATAACTATTTAGTACAAAATATGAATATTAAATTAGATGCAAGTGAAAATTACTCTACAGAATATTGTACATTATTATTTATGAATAAATCTTTTAACAAAATTAATTTTCCAATGTGGAAAATAGAGTCAAGTTGGCAAATGTCTAGCTACTTTCATAGCTCAAACTTTATTAGAGCTTTGTAAGACCCGCCGTCTAGGGGAGCGATTCACGTTAATGCTTTATCTACCACATTATGATTTACTGAAATTTTTTCATGCAATATTTTTTAGTCACTACATTGAAAATTAAGGGACATACATAAACAAAATACTCCACTTAGGGAAATTTAATCGGTTAGAGTTAATAAATTAATTAAATATATTCCACTGTAAAATTAATTATATACACCATTCACTTAAAATAAATAGTCAAATCGTTTTCTAAGGTCTCCATAAACATAAGACACTTAAACTTTGACATTTAACTATTTTTGGGGGACAAAAATGATAATCTTTGCAATCCGCTGAAAATACTGGCAGCTGAAAATGTAATATCTGCTACAAAATTATTTGTCTTCCCCGCTAAGATACTCATCATAGAACCCGTGCTGTCATATATCTTGGAAGAGTGGATTTCAAAGAATATTCCAGCTAAGTATTGGTAGAATATTCCGGCTAAATTGGTGTGGCGTGGTAGTTAGGAGAAGGGGGTGCCAGCTCAGGTGTCGTCCACGTCATTTCACCATGGTTCAAGATTACGTTGTCCGTCGCCAAAAGCCCTCGTGTAGCTGAACAGTGCGATGTTAATATTCACTCACTGAAAAAAATACAGTACAGTAGTTATAATTATTTTTATACTTAGAAATGCAATATCTGCCTATTCAATTAAAATTATAGCATTATAATTAAATACTAACCACACAAACAAATTTTGAAAATTTGTCCAAATGATATAGTGTGAAAGAGAAAGTTTATTCAGACAGACAACAAATGCGTCTTATATGCATATAGATTTGTTTGAATTCTTGTGTATTATTACTTTTGTAAGCTTCATGACATACTTTATGGTGTACCAGTATTTTAAAGCTGACTGAGCAACAGCAACATTTAGCTGGAGTTATAGCTAGTTATAACATAAAATTAAATCTTAAAAAATATCAAAAATAAAAGACGACCCAATATTTTGAATAAATCAGTATAAACATTTTCATACAAACACAATATATATATTGTAAAATATTTATTTTGCTATTTGCATTTCAGACAGACATCAAACAAAATTTTAAAAATTGTCAAAAACAGATAAAAAAACATATTTAAGAAAAATACCACTGATAAATTTTGCCAAAGACATCGCAATGTGCAAAAAAATATTTGCAGTACATAATAACCAAAAAAAAATGTAAGTACTAAAATATAAAAAATATATATATAGAATTAATTAAAGATTACTGAAGGGAAAGATAATCAGGCTAAGATGATACTCCTAATACAAATTTCATATTGGTTGGCTACTCATTTTTGGCATGATTTTGAAATCACGCCAAATTGGTATGTTGCGGCCAGTCTAATGTTATAGTAATGTACAGAATTAAAGGTACTTACGTATTATTGCAACCTATTGGTGACATTATACAAAATGAAGCACATGATTGCCAATGCAACGCATACAAAGTTGGGATTGTCAAAGTGGCGAGTTGTCTTGAACGTTGGCGACTGTGCGAAAATACGCAAGTACTAAAAAATTATCCAAAGTATATATATCCCGAGCATAAAAATAAATTGAAAAATGAAGTACAATACTAACATTAACCGACATAAAAAGAACTGAACTAACTTTATCAATGCAAAAGCATAATTTGAAAAAAATAAGGTACTTACATATAACCGCAACCTATTGGCGATATATGAAACGAAGCACGACTTAAAATTCAACACATACACTGCTGGACAATTGCTAAGGACGGATAACACTATCATCCATAGCAACCACAAAATGAAAGGAAGCAAAATGTGGAAAATTAGAATAAGTGCGGGATATTAGTAAGAAGAAGTATGAGTATGCAATTTTTTTCCACGTCTGTTCATCACGTGATAGCGTTCATAAGAGCTTTAAAGGTTTTGACGCGTGTGGACAGTTGTTGTTTCAAGTCAAAGTTTTAAAGGAAAGATTTAATGGACGAACTTAAAATTTTTGGCATTTCTTCCCGACATCACATAGATGATTTTATTCGTGGCCGAATTATTGGAAAGATCGAAGAAGTGCGAAAAATAACACATGTTGCCAGGGAGTTCGACATCGCTCACAGCGTTGTTTCACGGCTGTGGAAGTCATTTAAAACTACTGGAATGTGTAGTAGAAGACACGGGGGAGGTCGTGTTAGAAGTACGACGCCTGCAGAAGACAGATATATCGTCCTATCAGCAAAAAGGAACAGGCACACCACAGCTCAGCAGGTGGCAAATCAGTTTCTTGCTGCCTCAGGAAAGAATCTCCGGAAAAACTGTTGCCAGACTTTTGAGGGGATGAGGACTATATGCACGCAGACCTGTTGTGTGTGTCCCATTGACCAGACAGCACCGTACTGCCCGTTTGCAATGGTGTCGTGAGCATCAAAATTGGACTGAACAGGACTGGGCATGCGTACTATTCTCAAATGAGAGTAGGTTCAGTCTGTCATCGGATTGTAGACGCCAACTGATCTGGCGCGGGAGTGGTACTGCTTATCGTCCAGAAAATATCCAGGAAAAGGACCGATATCCGACATGCAGTATCATGGTGAGGGCCGGCATCATGATCAATGGCCGCACGCGCCTACATGTGGTTGTGATTGGGACTATGACGGGCCAACGATACATTGATGAAGTTCTACTTCCTCATGTTCGTCTTTTCCGTGTGCTGTCGGTGATAAATTGGTTTTTATGGACGAAAACGCAACATGTCATCGAACACTCGCTGTTCAGGATTGTCTAGACAGCGAGGGTATTCAACGTCTCGCATGGCCAGCGCGTTCTAGAAATCAAAACCCAATTGAAAATGTGTGGGATGCTTTGGGGAGGCAAGTTGCTGATATAAACTATCCTCCGACAAACAAGAACACCCTCATCCGTGCACTCACAGAGGAATGGGATAAATTGCCTCAACAGCTGCAGGATAATGTTGTGCAAAGTATGGTACGACCTGTGGAATGTTGCATCACACTCCACGGTGGACATATCCCGTACTGATACCTTTTTTTAAGGTGCCTGCTGACTCTTAGATGCATTGTTCCATTTCACCGTACGCAGATCAAATGACCATTTTTTTTTCTTTCAGATGTTTCAAAGCTTTTGTACTTTCCAGAACAATAAATATTCTTTATTATAATGTCTGAACAGTGTGGCAACTATGTTTTATCCTACTAGGCCTCATGTCTCACTTAATGTTATGCTATAAAGCAATTTGTGATCCGTCCTTAGCAATTGTCCAGCAGTGTATATATGACACGTAAAATCGGGGTTGCCAACTTGGCAAGTTATTTTGAATGTTGGCGATTGTCTGGATAGTGCATAAGTTCCAAAAATATTTTATCTTATGACCACCTGCTTCCTCAACAGGTATTTAAGCCATTTGTCTGTTTTGCTCATTCTCTGATGCTTATTCCAGTTTGATATGTAATTACTACCAACACTGCTTTTGCTTGGGCAGTATGATTACCCAAGTAAGATTTTCTGCATGGCAATTTTATGCACTGAAGCCAATAGTATACCCTTAAAGGTTAAAATAAAGACACATGAAATTGCAAAGAACCATATTATTGGATCAAGTGTAGTATAGGGGGGCTACTTGGCGCAGTCCTTTATTTTGGTTACTAAAAGTTGTGTCCAATGTACTTTTTTCGGTATTATTTATTTTAGAATGAATTCGATATCTCACAATGACATTTAGATAAAAATGGAAAAATCTGAAGAAAAATTGCCAAATCCAAAGTGGGCCCCCTATACTACATTTGAACCGAACTGAAATATAATCCTTATCAATGAGAAGTTTTAGTTTGTCAAAATTATAATCTTCGCATTCCAAAGAAATAAATAAGATTTGAAAGCAAAATCACACGCATAAACATCTCGCGGTAATACCTAAATGTTGCCAAAACAACAAAACAAAATTTTAGTTGTTGAAAGAATAATCCTTAAAAAAATTATTTATTCCAAAAATAATCCTAATTAAATATCAAAGAATAGAAAAATTGAATACATATTCCAACCGATAAACATAGCTACAGTAATAATATGTAATAATCTTGAAAAACTGCATGTAAAGTATAAATTGTCCACTTAGTGAGAAACGTGACTACATATGATGTCATACCACTGGAAACTCACTTAAAAATTAAATTTTAAAAAATTTAGAAGGAATTATGAACGCCAAACCTATTTAAGAACCTTTCTCGTGTAATTTTGTGTACGTGTACGAAGTTTCACGTTATTTGGGTGTCTGGATCTCGAGTTATGAGGGAACAGACAAACAGACAACAAATGCGTCTTATATATATAGATATATAAATATATATATATAAATATATATATATATATATATATATATATATATATATATATATATATATATATATATATATATATATATATATATATATATGTAAAAGAATGAAGCTGCAATAAAAAATCGGTCATTTCTGGTACAAAATTAAGCACCAAATTTGCATCGTACACAAGGGATGTATTATTAGAGAGAACGGAAAGAGCCATATCAATTTGGATTGAGGAACAAGTTCAAAGAAGGATTCCTGTACGTGGGTATTTAATCCATGAAAAAGCTCTTTAGTTTTACGAGTCACTGAAGCACTCAGAACCATCAACTTCCACTTCCCAAGCTGGAAAAGAATTTTCAGCTAGCAAAGGATGGCCAACCGGGTTCTTAAAAAGAAATGCACTTCATAATATTTAGATAACAGGGGAGAGTGCGACAGCGAAGGAGCATCAAAAATATTTCCAGAGGAGCTAGCGAAAATTATTGAAGATGGGGACTATTCTGCCGATCAAGTATTTAACGCTGATGAAACAGGACTTTATTGGAAAAAATTGCCTAACCGTACTTACATCGCAAAGGATGAAAAAACTGCAAGTGGACATAAAGCAAGTAAAGATCGAGTCACCTTATTACTTTGTAGCAATGCATCAGGAGATCGGATGTTGAAACCTCTCTTAATAAGTAAATCTCTTAGACCACGCGCCCTTAAAGGTAAAGATTTAAAACAACTGCCAGTGCATTGGATGGTTAACTCGAAAGCATGGATACCAACAGCTATTTTTACAGAATGGTTCAATAATTGTTTCGTACCAGAAGTGGAAGACTATATGAAGGAAAAATCTCTCGATTTTAAAGTTTTATTAATTGTTGACAATGCAGCAAGTCATCCACAATTAGAACATCCAAATGTTCAACTAGTACTTCTTCCACCCAATACAACAAGCCTTATTCAGCCATTAGATCAAGGCATATTTGTAACTTTTAAAAAATATTATATTAAGACTACGTACAAATTCATCTTGAATAGACTAGAAAATGAGTGCGTAAGAGTAAAAGATGTGTGGAAACAATTTTCTATTTTTGATTGTTTAATTCGTGTTGCATCTGCTTCCGCTCAAATAAGACCTAGAACTTTAAATGCCTGTTGGAAAAACTTTGGCCAACATGTATGACAAACAATACAACCACTCAAACATCGACACTATCAGATGAAATAATTAATTTGGCTCATGAAATTGGAGGAGATGGTTTTAATACCTTCAGCCACGATGATATAGATGAATTGCTTGTGGATAATGCATTAAGTGACAATGATATTATTGATTTAACTTTAGATCTAACTGTAGACGGCGTCGTAGGTCTAGAAGGTGATAATGATGAGGAAGAAAAATCAACTCCCCTCACTGGAATAATAATTCAAGAAGGTCTTCAACTTTGCAGTAAATTAGAAAATCATTTTATTATTAATGACCCCAATTCTGAACGAGCCTCTGAATTCCAACGTGAGCTGCAGAACTGCATGTCTGGATATCGTGAACTATACAAAAAAATAAAAGAATCATCATCGCAAAGTGTAATTACTGATTACATTGTCAAAAAAGAAAGAGCTACACAGAAAGAGAATGAAATTTGTGAAAATCCGTGGCCTTTACCACAAATATCTATTGCAGAGACAGTCTCTTCTGATGATGAAGGTGATTTGGAACTACTTCACAAACGGTGCAAACCATTATCAGATAACGATAATCATTAAAAATATAAAAATATGTCTATTACTTTTCCATGAAATAAAATGAATTAAGGTTTGAATACAATTTTTTTATTTTAATTTTGTATGAATTTCTTTCAGAGATTCGAAGTAATTTATCATGCAGCCTATTTCTTTTCATTTCTGCAATTCTTTATGTAGTTTTAAGTTAATTTTAACTAGTTGTTTTGGTTTTATGCGATTTTAGAAAACTAAGGAACGTATCCCTACTTTTTCCATTCAAGTAATGTATTTTTAATGCGATTTTTTTACATGCGTTTTTCGGTAGAACGTATCTACCGCATAAAACGAGACCTGACTGCATATATATATATATATATATATATATATATATATAATTGTAGGAATTGAATGAGAAATATACAATTAAATTTAGGAAGCTCTCTTGCTATCATTTCAAGATAGCAACTCCAATTTCGCATTTGTCACACTCGCTAAATTAGCAACAATGTATTTCGTTTCATATAATCTTTCCAATATATGATAGTGGTTGTACATAATTTCAAGCTCTTGCACTAAAATATCGCAACAACTGCGAAGCATTGCGTGAGAAGAAAGGTGTTGTCTCATATTAAGCTTTATTAACAATCAACGGAACTAATTATTTGAAATTCTAGAAAGCTGTCAGAGTTGAAGGTTTATTAAAATATGATTTTAATATTAATGAAGTGTTGGGTAATGTAGCTTCAGTGATGAATGTAACTGGAGATGAGCACCAAGAACGTATTTTGTGAAAAAAGAATATAGAACTAAAAAATATACATGAAAATTATTATTTTACAATTTGAGCAATGATTATAATCAGTTGTATAATTTGTGCAATGGGAGTTGACCACCGTTGGATGGACATAGGGTACCCCTCCTCCACTCCCAATTTAAAATTAAGAAAATAAATAATTTTCAATTCAACGCGTTTCATTGTGAAGAAAGAAATGATCGGATTGCTAATATATCTATATAAGTTGTCTATAATATCTTGAATAACAAAATACTTTATTAACATATTTCAATTAAAATTCCCAAATTTATTCATTAGCTCGTGATATAATTATAATTATTCCGTGTATGTATGGCATTCACCAAATGTATAGTAATTTTATGTTAAAATTAATTTCACTATAGAATCTTTAATAATTGAATATATTATTTTTAAAGCTTAGCATATTTTATGCGCATTTATTTTCAATATTTAAGAAAATTCCAGACATATAGGAACAAGATTTTCCCATTACATCTAAAAGTATATCTCAAGTTAAAAAGCCCTATCAGAAACACAGAAGAAAAATTCTGACTTCAAAATAAATAAATCGTGTATGCATTCTATATAAAGATAAATAATACATTTATACATATTCTTACTTAGAAAGTCATACATTTTACTTTGTTTTCATTCGGGATGTTTTGTTACACGCATTTAAGTGATTGAAGTCTGGAATTATAAACATAAATACATGTATGTTACGTATGCTTTTGTTTGTTAAATAATACATGAAATGGAATAATTCATTCTGTAAAACGAATTTAAAATAAATAAATAATATTTATGTAAGTACTATAGAATCATGTTTCAAGCCATCCAAGTCCTAGAGAAGTTGTTTCTGCAGTTCGAAGCATTTTTTAGTATCCAAATAAGATTTTCAAGGATTTCATAATGTTGGAATCATGAAAAACTTGAACATAATACATTCAATTCTATTCAAACATTAAGAATTTATATTATTCAGGAGAAACCCTGTTTGAGAATATTTTACCATAATATTACTGTTTAATATTTTCTATTCGGTTCTTTTGGTAATAATTTCAAAGGAATGGGAGTTGATAAATACACGAGTACTTCAAATTTACTTTTTTTTTTTTTTTTTTTGAATACCTTACTTTTATTAAAAAGTTATGTACTCATTTCAATAAAATCCCTACACTGATCAATGGTACCAAAACTTATTGTAAACTTTCATTGATAAAGCTTGTTTCACAATTTTAATAATTTATATATTTCCCTAAAATGTACATTAAAAGTAGAAACTTCTTTATAGTACATGAGAGTTAAACTTACTAAAACATGTTCAAAATCTAATATTCAATAAAAAAATAAATCAGACACACAATTACTCACCAATGCATGCAATAAATATTTAGCAAAGCTAGTAACCTACAAAGTATGGTTGAATCAAATTCAAAACAAATGTTCAAAAGATGAATTATTTGCATGAAATACGCAATAGGCTCAATTTAGGATGTCATATGATAAAGACAATCACGTGCTGGCGATTTATTTCAGAACTAACATTAAACTAACTTGTGTGTGCTTGTTGTTATATTTGTAAAATTTAAATAAAATTTTAAATTTCATAATCGGGTAAAGTTGTTCCAATATGAAATATAATGAAACAATATTTATCAAAAATATTTTAAAGTTTAAAAAAATAATCTAATTTTATTAATGTACTTTTAAATTAATTGAATTTCGCTTGCTTATGTATGATATTAATGTTGACAAATATGTGCTTTTTAAAGGAAACTTTTTACAAAATACAAGAGTTGGCGACGACGAAGCGCATGAACTGTATCTAGAAACCCATGATTGCATTTATCACATGATTATGACGTCGAATAAATTTATGAACTAATTGGCTAAAAACATGTGTTTTTGTAATTATCATGTGACTATGACGTCACGCGAATATAGCACATTCGTATTAAGCAAGTCCGTAAAGAAAGAAATAATTAATAATTTAATTCGTCAATATGGCAACGATATGTTTTGTACCAATTTATTTTTTTTCAATTGTTTGTATTTTGCAATATTATCGTCTGATTTTACATTTGTTGCTCTAACAGTTGCTCTGTATGTTATGTGGTTTGAGTTAATAAAATGATGGAAGAAAATTCGGAAACTGAACAATACGGATTTCGTAATGAGGAGAGAGAACTGTATTACAAATCGATTAATCTATGATTAAGTTTTGTAAAAATGCAGCATTATGAAAAAAATGCATATACTTTCATAATTTTATCCCATTGAAAAGTTAATGAAATAATCCATCATAAATTCTGTGTTTAATATTAGAAGTAACTTAAGTTGAATCAAAACACTTGGTTTCTAAAACAAATACCACAGTCACAATAAATCAAATAGAAAAGAACCACTACTAAAGAAAATGTTTGTTATTTGCCTCAAAGTGGTAAATTAAAGGAATTATTCAGTTTTAACTTCTCTAAAAATAACTCAAAATACTATTTCTTAGCATTAGTTGCATATCAACTAATTATCACCATGTTTCATTTGAAACACTTCTTTTATTAAGGTAACAAAATTCCGTATTCAATGTTATTTTATTTTTACTTAAAGAAACTACTATTTTGTTCTGAAAACTTCCTTTCCTGTTCCTTTTCTTTTCTTAGAAACACACATTTCTTAGAAAAAAAATTGGAAGAATAGTAGTTTCCTCAAAGAACAATACAAAGATATTCATCGAATAATCGAGCCACTCATGAATGATATCATTAGCAGTAAACAAAAAAATTCAATTCCTCCTTTACATCTTTAAAGTGAAGAACCTCGAGGATAAAAAAAAAGAAAAAGAAAATGAATGGTGAGAGAGAGAGAGAGAGAGAGAACAAGAACTCTAATTAGAAGTAGCATTTTGAAGAATTCTATTCAGTTCTTCTTTCCTTGCGGTATAGCTTGAAATTTCGAAGGATCGCAATTTGTAGCGTTTCTTGCTTTTCAATATTCTTTTATTATATGTTATTAATAATAAGAAGGAGAAATTGAAAAGATTGGCTAAGGTGGATAAATAGCAATAAGAACCTTCTTTAATTTGTATATCGCTTTTGGACTGTAGAGGATTGTGAGGTGTAAATTAGTTTGGTATGACGACAGCTACTGAATTAAATTCCTTGGCTCATTAATAAAAAAAATTAATTCCCTATTGACGAGTGGTGTAATAATACAAATAATTCGATGCATTAAAATTATTTCTCTAGTAATTCTTATTTTAAGGATACCAGGATATGCTCGAAAGAGTAAAATTCCAAAGATAAGACTATTTGTTTATTGGACATATATCTTTAAAAATTTCTAAGAGCTTAGATTTTTTTCGGAGGGTCTTATAATAAAGATATTTTAATCATTCTGTAGAAATAAAAAATAATATTTTTTTAGCTAGACAATTTTTTTTTTACTTTTTAGTTTAAGTTGGACATAATTTTTGAGATCTCACAATATATGCTTATGTTTAGGTGCCATTTTTAAACAGGCATCACTCAAAAATGTAAAATATTTTTTGCACATATATAAAATATAGGGAGCCTATCTTTTTTTAAAAAAAATATTAAGTTTAGTAAAATATTAAGATAATTCTTTAAAATTTATAAACCTTTGCAATTTTGTATACATTTAATCCCCCATCCCTTTTCACACGCAAAACTATTAAAAAAAACTCTGTACTTCTTCGACTAAAAAAACAGGTTCACTGTATTCACAGATATCATGAATAAAACTGTAAAAAATTTCGAACCATATAGTGCAATAATTTTTATTCAAATTATATACTTAAGAAAAAAAAATTCTACATTGGAGAAACAGTGAAAAAACTAAAGAATTAATTTGCTTAATTTTTTGTCAATTACTTTTTTTCATGTTTTTAGGTTATTTTATGAACGAACATATATAAGCGTCATAGATTTTTATATTCAGAAAAGTATTATCTATTTATTAATATTAAAAATAAAAAAAAAAAAATATTTTGGAATGTGTATGATATCTAAGATCTAAGTTCCCTTTCAAAAAGGCCCTTTTTTATTTAAGATATAAATATGACTAAAGAAATCCTCTTTTGCAATAAATTCGCTTTCTATAAAATGTGGTCACGTCTTTCGCAGGCTCCATGCACGTATGCAGGAGTAGGCTTTATCTACAACCTTTTTAAGTAGTCAATATAAATAGTAACAAACGTTATCAAATACTCGAGCAATCAGTAACCGCTAACAAATAAGTGTTTGTGATTCATAACCTCTTTACCTTAGACCAGTGTGTTTCTCAAACTTTCAATATTCATCACCCAATATTCAATCATAATTTTCATTGCCCTTCCCCGGTTGACTTTAACCCCTTAAATGCCACCGGTGCATATGAACGTCTTGCTCAGCCAAAGAGTTAATTACCCTGGACTTATATATACGTATTTTCGAAGAAACGATCAAACTTGGGAAAGACGTATACGCCCGGGGAATTAATGCTGTGACCGAGTGAGACGTTCATGTACCCCGATGGTACCTAAGAGGTTTAAGTCACATTGTAGCTTAAGTGTCAATGTGTATAATTGAGTTCTATACATCGTTATTGAATGGAGGGGGCACGATGGAAATTATATGATTGAATTTTGTGGTGCAAATATTGAAACAGAGAATCACTGAGTTAAGGGATTAATTAGAACTCGTATAAATTTAAAAGATTAGTGTTAATTGTGTATATACCTTTATATATGACAAGCCCATGGTCAATGGTCCGAAGCAAACTAATTAACTTGTTCTTAATTTATTACTGCTAAATCAATTATATAAAATACATTGTGTAGAACCGATACATTTAAAAGTGTATTTATATCAGTGTAAATGTGTGTTTTATTTTTTTATTACGTCAGAATGTATTTTGTTCGTTTATATTCAGAAAAATAATAATTTTTTTAAAAAAATTCTTTTGTTTTCAACATTTTAATATGCTCGCACCACCCCTCGTAAAGTTATCATGCCACCATAGGGGGTCACGCTCCAAAGTTTGTGAGACGCTGCCCCAAGCACAAACTAACTGTTTCCTTTTGATTAAATGAGCACTGATTATGGATAATTGTAGGCCAAAGCCTAATCATGGACGACAGAAGTAACATAATAATGCTGTCTTCCCAGAGTTTCCAGTTGGCGCATGCTTCACAGTTCCCAGTTTTTCGTGGAATATGTCGGGAATAACATTTTAGGATAATCCAATTTTTTTTATCACGATATTATTGAGGCTGAATCGAGGACGAGGTTAGTCCTTAAAGAAGCAAAGGCCCTGGGCCCGCCTAGTTGGCACATGCCTTAAAATGTTTAAAGAAAAAAGCATATTTATATATTAACCTTAGAATGCTACCTTTGGAAAAATTTTCAGGAATGGTAATCATTTGCCTTCCAGACGACATTAGTTTAAGCATGCTTAAAACATATTTTTAAAAATAATAACGGAAAATTAAACTACCTGCAGATGATTTCATGAGATGCAAACTTCATGTAATCAAGAAAGTAAAATTTATTTATTTTCAAAGCAGTATTTACACATATCAGCGTGAGGCTCTTTTCACATTGCTCTAGAACATAATAATCAAAATTTGAGTGTGATTCTACAAAACTTACACGGGAAAAAAGCTCAAATTATCTTTTCTTTTTTTTTCTTTTTTCCCCTTCTTTTTTCAGGTGATAAAATGTTCTGCTCCAATTTCAAAAGTTCACAGATAATTGTCCTTGTTCATCGCTGCAAAGTTGATGCATTTAGACATTTCTCCATCCATGTTGCAAGGAGACCACTTAGCTTTATGCCAAACTTTCTTCTAGACTAGTTTTTCTCAAACTGTGGAGTGGCTCCCCCTAGGGGGCGTGAGCATATCGAAAATAAAAGGTTAAAATAGTTAATTTACTGGAGTTAAGTATAACAAAATACTTTCTGACATAATAAAAAATACAGATTTACATTGATATGATTTATATATATCATCTGGCAAAATTACGTCATCAAAAATAAAAGATTCTATTTCAAACGCTCATTAGCTATCTTTGATCCTATAACCAAATTAAAAAAAATGTTTGCTTTGCTGTAATCCCACAATGAGAGATTTTTTATTACATTTCTTTTAACCTAAAATATTACTTTAGTTGACCTTTGAACTTACTGGTATAGTTATCTCCATCCCTTTTTTTAGGGAAGTTGTAAATATAACATATTTTTGTTTCGCTTTTTTCCATGTGAAAGAGTTTTATGATATATGGATAAATATAGTGAGCACTTTGAAGAATTATTTAGCCAAGATTTATTTTTATGAGTATTCTGAAACATATAATGCATAATGAAAAACATTGAACACAATTCCTTTTAGAACTAATATCCATATTTTTCTATTGAATATACTGAAGTGAATGTTAACGAAAAGTGTCTGTGATTTGTGTCCTTTATTAAAGTCACGCACATTTGAAACAATTAAATTAAGTTTTATTGGATTTCCTCTCAAATATTCGAAGACAAATTGAAAAGTCATTGAAATAGTAAGTATATATTCTCTTAGTTAAATTATTCACTGAAATTGTGATTTTTATTTTATATAGTAAAAATAATTATAAAAGAAAGGATTGGAGTGAGGCACTCCACCGGAACATTAACGTTAGTATCGAGTGCACACTTGATCCCGGGTAAAAACATTTTGAAGTTTTCTCGCTTTAAATCTTAAAAATAAAACAATTATTCCTTATTGGATTTTTACATTATTTTTCATTATTTAACAATAATTCCAAATGCTAATTCGGTGAGACTTAAAATTACAGTTCTTTCAAAACTATTTATAATGTGAGCATTCATTTCAAAAAATCATTTTACACTTTTGTATACATTATCATGCACTTGGTTTTACTCTCCTTACAATTAAGCTGTTATATCCAGAATAATGTATTATTTTTTTAAAAAAATAAACTCATGTGAAGAGTGGATACTTCAGCCAGTATAAGAAAAAGTTTAATTATTAATAGTAACTTCCATGGGCTTGTCTTGCAGAGCAAAGTTTTTCAAAGGAAGGCTTAAAATTAGAAATTGATTATTTGAGTTATTTTTCTATATTTAGCTGAGACCTATATTTTGTCTTCAAAACAGCCAAAGCAGAAAATCCGGTTTCACAAAGGTAGCATGTTGAAAATGGTAATAGTATATGAAATAATGTTATTTTCAATGCAGAAAATTCATCATCCACCTCCGCCCAAAATTCAAAGGGCTATTTATTTCAAAATTGCTTTTTAACTATGCCACTGGATGTGAAATGTATGAAGATTTCTTCTTCGGTAGCTGAGAGCCCATCTGAAGTATTGTGAAATGAGTTCCTAACCCATTCGTAACTTGCTATCAAGTTATCCTGAGCAAGAAAATACTTTTTATAATTCCATGTCAACATAACTAAATGATTTTCTATGGTTTTAAAAACCACTTCCGCATGTTGTTCTTCAGATTTGTAAGTTTTAACACATAGTAAGTATGCATGCCAGTTTTACCCAGGGTTTTCCAGTAATAGTAATATTAAATCCAAAATGCAAGTATTCTTTAGAATATATCCTTTATTTAATTTTCGGAACCATGCTCTTCTGTGTGTTATTGTTGATACATTATTGTCCCCGAATGTTCTCTACGACTTAAAAATATATCTATGATTTTGTTTTAATCCACTGCCGTAAATACTTAATAGCGAGATTTACAACTAACGCGTAAATTATAAAATGCACATTCAAGACAGATTCGGTAATTATAGAAGCATCGACTCGACCCAAACTGAATGGAATTGTACCAGGGACAGCTTTTTTTTTAAATGTTTTACGCAGACGTCCGATAGGTTGGCCAGACTCACGCAAGCGTTCGCCAGAATTTTTGCCAGATGTGTTTAAAGCCCTCGTGTAGCTGAACAGTGCGAAGTTCATATTCAATCAATCAATCAATCAATCAATTGCCAGATGTGATGAATATGATAGAGAGCAACATAGTCCAGACTATTTTTCTAATGATATTGGTACCTATATAAATGGATGATGAAGGGAATAAATCTTTATTTAAATATCATTTTGCAATCTGTTCTAATTTAAAAATTAAAGAAAGAAAAATAGCATAATAACTATCCTATTTTACTTAAGAAATATATTACTTAAAAGCAACATATATGTACAAAGTTTAACACTTATCTTGTGAAGATGTACGGTTTATAATTAAGATCGTACTGTAGTTTTAGAATCAAAGTGTATTAGTATTGCATTCAATACATTATTGTTGTATAAGGGGGAAGATAAAAATTATGATTGAAAATTGGGTCACCAGTACTGAAAGCTTGAGAAGCACTGTTCTAGATAATGCTTTTTCAGATTTGTGCGAACCATATTATGCCAATGTATAATGCGAGCATTCACTAAAATGATATTTATCAGGGCATAAAATACACAAAGAGACCATCGACGTGCGTTTCTACTGCATGTCACGCAGTTACACATCTGTTCTAATATGTCTACGGCTCCTTTTGTGTGTTGCATCGTAAAATATAATTATATCGGGTTTTTCATTTTCTTCATTTACAAGGTAAACAAAAAAGTTCTTGCCGTTTTTAAGGATCCAAATGAACATGACATACAAACAGCGTAGCCTATTGTTAGTCCTCTAAATAATCACTATCGGCATCCAGCACCTTTTGCGAAAGTGTCTCTAGATTTTCAATCCCCTTTCTGTAAAACTGGGGGGATGCAAAAAAGTCCGTGAGAGCTTGGTGCACTTGTCTGTTTCATTGGCGAAGGAATTGCCACGAAGATGATTGTTCAGGAAATGGAAGAGGGGGCAATATGATGGTTGAAGGTCAGGTGAGTAAGGATAATGGCACAAAGTCTCCCAACCAATTTGCTGTGTCATTGTCCTGTTCACCAGCGCGACATGCGACCTCGCGTTATCATGCAATAATAGTACACCCTTTCGATTAAACAGTGATGGCTCCTTCTGATTCACTGTATGTTGTACACGTTCTAATTGCTGTGAATACAGGTCTGCAGTGACCGTTTGGCCCGTTTGTAGCAACTCATAGTGAACCACTTCCCGACAAGTTCACCAGACATAAAGCATAATCTTGCGTGGGTGCATAGGTGGTCTTGCGGGACAGTATCCGGGAGTGACAACCAATGTTTAGAACACTTCGGTGTGTCATACAGGACCTATTTCTCGTCACTGGTCAACACCCGATTGAATATGGAGGCACTACGGTTGCGAGAAAGCAACGATAAACATGCAGCCACTCGTTGTTGCTTATGGATTTCCTACAAAGTGTGAGGAACCCACTTGCTCAGTCTGTACGTCTTACCTAAGCGGTGCAGATGAAGTATAACCGTTTCACTGGAAAGTGTGGAATTGTCTGGAAAGTTCACCATACGTTCGACACTGTTGTCCTCCTCAATGGGCACCTGCAGGGCTTCGCCATCCAAGGCCTGCGGTCGTCCTGTTCGAGCTTTATCACAGAAGGACAAATCTGCCGATCTGAATTTTTGAATCCAATGCCTTGTCGTACGTTCATTAACAGCACTATCCCTAAACGCTTGACATATTCGGCTGATAAGTCCACTTTGAAGTCGTTAAATAAACAACACCGAACGAATTCCTTCTATACGTCCATTTCGCTTCGCTACTGTACGAGTTCCGATTGATAAATGTGAGCAGTAAACCTGCGTCTATAACAACTGATATTCCTACTCTCGACTGACGGTTTCTCAATCACGTCATAAACGCATTTGCGTACTTATTCTCATTTCTTTCGATGTAAACGCGCAAACGTCAAGAACTTTTTTGTTTACCTTGTATATTCAGTTTTTCATGGAATGTAGATAGAAGAACAAAACATTTGTTTTGTTTTATACAGTAAAAGAGTCTTCACTTGGCAATAAAAAGAAGTTGCTTCTCTTCCAGATCACAAGTGTAAGATTTCAGGAGGTATCTTTCTTTTGTTTTTCCGAATATTCTCATCAACTGTGAAATCCATTGAAATCTTCAAAAATTAGTCAGCTAAAAGTATCAAAGTAAGCCAATTATACATAGTAATGCTTTGATTAATCCCTTGAATAATCCTTACTAACTGTTCGACGGTGTAAGAAAAAAAAAGAGTTTTCATTTTCCGATTCATACTCAAAAATGAAATTTTCATCATCACTTAACTCTTTTAATGATTCACCGATACCCTCAGGTTTACCCCAAAAGTTTGCTCCGCGGATACGTTTTGACATCATCTCGACAACGCAGAAAAAAAAACTAAGACAGAATCTCAATTCTAAACGTTACTGCTACCTATTCGTCTGTCAGAGTAACATTGTTCTGAAAGTACTACACGCGAAAATATTTTTAGAAAAAGAAATATCTTTTTTTCTAGAAGCCAAAATGTCTTATGAAGGAACTGAGTGACCCGATCCATTTCCTATTTTGGGGGAGGGAGTGCAAGGTTATTTTTATTAGGCCTAGTCTCCCAGAAAAAAAGTATCATGATAGGGTTAAATTTGTAATTAATTTTTATGTACTAAAGTAATAATTAAATTAGTTGTAATTAAAAAAAACTTGCGAAATATTTAAAGCGCGAACTACAAATACTGCGAACTTAAAAAAATTCACAGTTTCGGATCATTTTAAACTAAAAATAAATAAATAAGCAATCCACACATGTTTCACTTAAAATGATTTTTAGTAGCCTATATGTTTCGAAAATATTTCTTTAATTGTGAAGGAAAATTAAAATGAGAAAAGTCAAGTGCGAATATAGGTTATTTTTAAAGGTTTTGACTTAAAATGGAAGCAGAAAATTATGAGAAACTGCATAAACGAAGTTAAACGAGATAAATATTTTAGAAGTCTTCAGAAAACAGTTAAAACAAAGAAAATTACATTTAAATATTGTAATTAAAGCCAGCATTTCTTTTATTTTTACATGAAACAAGCAAATTAATTTCGTTATGTTTATTTAAATAAACTATGCATGTCAAAGAATTTATTCAGCATTTTTTAATCAGAATATTAATTTTAATTCATTATATGAATTTGAATTTCCATTTTACATTTCGAAAATAGAACCAATTAGATCACAAGAATAATAAAAATCTCATATATTAATTACAAGCAAATGAGTTGCTTTTAATAAAATCATTAGCTATGTACATAAATTACTAAACACAGTTCGTTTACTTATTTTCCCCAAATTTTGAATATCGTAAATTACGTTCCAAATTATCATAAAGATTTATCTAAGAAAACCAAATAC
This sequence comes from Trichonephila clavipes, assembly GCA_019973935.1. Lineage (NCBI taxonomy): Eukaryota > Metazoa > Arthropoda > Arachnida > Araneae > Nephilidae > Trichonephila > Trichonephila clavipes. Next base: position 468,151 of record BMAU01018720.1, read on the forward strand.
TTACTTTTTACTTAAAAAACATTAAATTTATTTAAATTCTATCTAGGGTGTTGCTAAAATATCACTCCTCTGTAGATACGAGTACTTCGTGATGCTTTGCTTCCGCAAGTAGAGCTCTTACTTTCAAGTTAAAGTTGCAATTAAAATTCCACAATATGCATTACCTTTTCAAATTAAAAGTAGCGGTAGGGTTTTCACGTAATTACGACTTAATTAAATGCGTTGATGATGATAGAGTTAAAGGAAATACTGCCAAAGAAAAGTGCAAAATCTAAGAGTTAGCTAATTAACAGCCTCCTGGAATTGAATTGAAACTTCCAAACGTGAATTATGAAGGGAAGGAAATTATTTTTAGAATGTTTTCTTATTTTTTTTTACTCTCCGGTAAACCGGTATAGCAATGGCATTTAAGTAGTTAATTTTAAGTTAATTTATATAATCTATTCTACATGAAAACAAACAATTGTATAGTACCGTAAAATCCGGTGTATAACAAGTACCTATACTTTAACCCTTTATCTACCGACGATACTTAGAAGTACTATTCCCTTTAAAATTACATAGAATAACCACTTTTACAAATACTCTGACGATACTTAGCAGGAATATTCTTTGAAATCCACTATTTTAAGGCATTCCGACTACGTTCGGAACCGTTATTTTGTAAAAGTATATAACTGTACTTGAAATATATAACTTAATTTGGGTTTATCTATGTTTTACGATAACAGAGGGGATCAATTTTAAGAAAAAAAAACCAATAATGATTTCAATGGATGGTAACTCTGAAAATAATGTGAATTTTTCAAAACTTCTAGTTGAGCCTCTGTACAGAAGTCTGAGCTATATACAGGCAAAATATTATTATAATAGAAGAATTTTTCACAAAAGGAGAATATTTTGAAAATTGGTTATTCTACGTTCATTTTTTGTCAAAATGTTGTACTTTAATAATATTTTAATGTAATACTATTCTTAAAACACTTTTATATACATTTTTTAATCTAAGTGACACTAAATATCATAAATATTATCCATTTATACGCTTTTGCAAAATCCCGGTTCCGAACGTAGCCGTATACTTTACGATATATAGCAGCACGAGTTCTGTGATGAAAGTCTTAGCGGGGAAGGTGAATAATTTTAAAACAGAAACTGCATTTTTAACTGACGGCGTTTTCAGCGGATTGTGAAGATTTTTATTTTTGTTCCAAAAAATTAGTTAACTTCAAAAGGGAAGCATATTATTTTTTTTGTGTGTTGATGAATACCCTAGAAAACGATTTGACTATTTATTTTAAGGGAATGGTGTATAACTAATTTTACAGTTGAATATATTTAATTCATTAATTAACTGTAACAGATTAAATTTTCCGAAGTTGAGTATTTTGTTTATATATATATCCCTTTATTTTCAATGTAATGATTTAAAAAAAACATCGCATGAAAAAACCTGCAGGAAATAATAATGCTGTGGATAAAGGGTTGAAGCTGCAAATTTAATTTTTAGGTATATTTGTCGTATAACACGCACGCTTTATTTTACAAATGAACCTGAAAATATGTGTATTGCAAAACTCTTTATAATGTTCTGAAGTCATTTATTCGAAGTTGTATTCAAGCTTTAGAAAAGAATACGATACTTCTGGAAAAATAAACGGCATTTTTGTTTTATGTAGGAGTTTAATTTTTTACTTTGCTTATCTCTCTTTTTAATTTTTAAAGCCTTTATTTTCATACCCGGCGTACAAGAAGCACCTGTAAACTTTAAAATTATTTTTTTGTGTTAAAAGTGAGCGTTATATACGTCGGATTTTACTCGAACGGTATATTTATTTCATTATTAGAATTATCGTTCTGTGTGTTCAAGATATTTCCCTAACATAATTGTTATTCAATCTCAAAACATTAATTTTTAATACATAACATCAAATCCCTTTCAATATCGATTTCTAAGAGATAAATAGCATTCCAAAATTAAATGTTTAGCTAATTTTCTTAAAATTTTGGCCTTTTATATAATATTTTACCTAACCATCATGCTTCCGCAAATTACCATTTTTATCAACAAACAATTAGTAAATCAATTATAAATTCTATCTTTGATATTAAAATTATAAAAAAGAATAAGAATGAACTATTTCTAGCTCATTCAGATTCATTAGATATCAATTATACTTCATTTAAATAAGATATAGACATCAAACTTGCTGAAATTAATCAATTTGACTTTTATTACATATATTTAATTAGCATAACAATAAATTACAAGCTAATAAAATTATGTCATTATTCATTTTTAATTCGTTAGTATAATTTAACTCTCACATCCAGTTTATTTTTAAGCCTAGTCTTCAACATAGTTATCTTTGCTATAACAAATATTCTGTATAAATTATTTCATCAAATTAAATAGTTCATAGCCACCCAGTCAGTATGGTGGATATGACCTTTGACTTGTAACCGATTGAGTTCGAATCCGGAGTAAGTCATGGATGATTAAGTCAGTGCTTCTCAAACTTTCAATACTGGCACCCCCCTTTTCGATTACAATTCTTATCACGCCCCCCCCTTATACATTAATAATGTACTGAATGCAATAATAATGCACTTTGACGCTAAAGCTACGATAGGCGATCTTAATTATAAACCACACAAATTAGTAACATAAGTATTAAATTCTGTACTCTACTTTTAGGCAAAAATAAATAAATAAATAAAATAATAGGATAATTATTATATTATTTTTCTTTTTATAATTTTTAAATTGAACATATTGCAAAATTCGGTGGCTGCTTAGAAGACAAAATATAGTTATCTGCTAAATATAGAAAAAGAACTCAGAGGGTCAATTTCTAATCATAAGCATTCCTTATAAAAACTTTGCTTTGAAATACAAGCCCAAGGGAAGTCATTAATACTTATTAAACTTGTTTTTAATTTAGTATTAATTAATTAGTTATAAAATACTCTGTGCAGCCCTGATACATTAAAAGTATACCAGCCGAAGTGCCTGCTCTTTGTACGAATTCATTTATAAGAAAATAAACATTTTTGATATAATATCTGAATTGTAAGGAGAGCAAAGCCAAGTGCACAACAATGTTTACAAAAATTTAAAATAATTTGTTTTAATGATTGCACAAATTATAATTAGTTTTAAGCGAATTGTAATTTTAAGCCTCACAGAATTAGCATTTATAATTGATGTTAAACAGTGGCGCACACAGAAATTTTGAAGGGGGGGGCAGGAGTCGAAAGTTCACCTATCTTGTATCAGGTTCCTTTTGATTTTGTCGATTTTCGGTAACAAAGTACAGTAAAAAACTAATTCTTGAATAAATAATAAGTATTAATGAATAAAATTAATCATTAATAACAAATACTTAATTAAATTACGCGTACTATATACTTATATACTACGTACTATATAATCAATCGGAAAAAAATGAAGGGCTTTGGGGGGGGGGTCCAATGTTAAATAATGAACAATAATATAAAACATCGATAAAGAATAATTACATTTTTTTAATATTTAAAGCGAAAAGACTTCAACGTGTTTTACCCCGGGAGCAGGCGCGCACTCGATACGGTCGAGCGGGGTTATTGAGTCACACCAATATTTTTTTTTATAATTATTTTTTGTACACAATTCAAATTGTGATTCCAGTGAATAATTTAATTAAGAGAAAGTTTACTTACTTACTTTCAAGGACTTTTCAATTTTTCTTTGGTAACAAATGAACAGTTTTGCCAGATTTAATGATTTCGTAATCTGTGTGTCCCGCGTGACCACTTCCGGGTAAAAGTATATTCATTATTATAATATGTATGTTACTGCTAAAAACATTGTGTAAGACGTTTTTCGTTTTGCTTTATATGATTGAGAATACTCTTAAAAATGTCTTGGGCAAGTAATCCTACAAAGTGTGTGTGATCTCCGTGGTTTTCCAAATATCATGAAATTCTTTTGCATGGAATAAAGCGCAACAGAGAAATACATTACTTACAACTTCCCTAAATAAGAAACAAACGCATAAGAGATGGGTCATAACTAACTGTACCAATAACTTAGAAGGTCAAACAGATTACAGCTATAATGTGCAGTATTTCAAAAATAATGACAGAGATGAATTTTTTATGCTCCTAAATTTTTTCGATTCTGGGGCTCTGATCTGTTTTTTCTCTGAAAGAGTAGCATGTTAGGTTCAAAAAGAAAGCGCGATAAAAAAAAACTCTCATCATGGGAATACAGCAAATCAAATAAAAGTTTTATTATTTGGTTACAGGATCAAAGAGGTAAGGAAGAAGTTTTTATTTTTGATGATTTAATATCTCGCGCGTGCGAATATAAATTATATCAGAGTAAAAGAGCATTTTTTTTATTATGTCTGAAAGTATTTTGTTTTAATTCATTCCAGTAAATTAATTATTTTTTAAATCTTTTATTTTCGATATGCTAGCGCCCTTCTCGTAAGGTTATCGCCCCCCAACGAGCGCGCTCCACAGTTTGAGAAACACTGTATTAAGTCATATTATCTTTGGGGAAGAAAGATGGAATTTCGCCTGTAATAGATTATCGTTTTGAAAGGAAAGCAGCGCACCCCTTCTGCTATATGCTGGGATCACTATTTGTAATAAATATCTATATACTTCTGTTTGTATTATATGTTTCTGTTCTCTTTCACTTGTAATCCATATGTATCCCAGGATAAAAACACACGACAACAACAACAAAAAGTTCCCAAATGTCATTTTTCAAAGTGTAATCTTTGATTTACACATGCAATCCTCCAATTTCAGAGGCTTTTGTTTTGGACTATTTTGTATCTTGTTCAGCTTGATGCTTTTGTAAGGAATGATTAACCCGGGAGCGGTCGCGTGGGGCGCACAGTACCCCATGCTCATGTGGCCGCGGTAGCCGAGTGGTATAGGTATCGGGCCGTGGCTTGCTTTGTCACGGAATCGAGCCCAGTACCACTAAAGACATGCCGTGTAGGGCAGCGATGCACGTTAAATCTGTCGAGAGCTGAAACGTCCTCCCGTTGGTGTGGTGTGGTAGTTAGGAGAGGGGGGGTGCCAGCTCAAGTGTCGTCCACGTCACTTGACCATGGTTCAAAATTACGTGGTCCGTCGCCAAAAGTCCTCGTGTAGCTGAACAGTGCGACGTTCATATTCAATCAATCAGTCAATCAAACCCCATGCTCATGGAATCTTTAATTCTTGAAAAACCGTTTGTTCCTTATCAATGACCTTGTTAATATCATCCTATATGATAGTTTTCATAGGAAATAAAATGCATTTGTGACGTATCCCTCTCTTTTGGGAGGGACAGACATTTTTTTTTTCCGATTTCAGGTTACTTGCGTTGACTGAGTTCCCTGGGTGACCACTTTTGTTGCAAAATATTTTCTATTAACAGGTTACATTTTTTCCCGGTGAACGACTTACAGGATTTGATAGCTGTGTTGCACGACTCATTGCGGTTTATAAATATAAATGGACATAATATGTGTATATAAAAGAAACTGGCATCCCCCCTCGATCTCTAATGGATGGGGTTGAAACTTCGAAAAAAGAAACTGATCAATCAAGCGAAGAACCTAATAAAATAATATGATAGTTTTCATGATCGTGTAAATTTGAGAAAAGCGATGGATATGAAATGTTTTAGTCGAAAGGAAGATTTTCAAATGCTACTAAAGAAATCCATCAAAAAATATATCAAACCTCAAGTGTGCGACAATACACACGGAGCCCTATCAAAAAGACCCAAGCAATTCAACATGCTATTTCTAGATCATCTAAGGACCTTAAACCTACACAAAATTGAACAAAATATTACAGTTTTGACCGCAAATATCAACCAGGCAATGTTAGCGTAAAGTGTCAGTGGCTTGTGTCCTTTATTGAAGCCATGCACATTTGCTTTAGTTTGATTGGATTTATTATCAAATTATCAGAGAAAAGTTTAAAAGTTCTGAGAAAAGTAAGAAATTATACATTATCTTACGTAACTCATTCACTGTAATTACGATTTTTATAATGTATTATAAAAACTACTTATAAGAAAAGGATTGGGGTGACCAATAACAACCTTGAATGTTAGTGTACAGTGTACGCCTTCTCTATGGTTAAGAATGGGGGCCACACACACACACATGGGTAGCCGAGTGGTTAGAGCCGGGGTGGGTATTGCGTCGATCGCGATCGACCGGTGGACCACCAAGGCATTTTGTGGTGACCGCCTGAAGATTTTAGCAGGTGTAATTATATACGGAAAATTCAAAATTAGCTGACAGAATGCAGACTGTATAAGTCTTCTACTGACTATAACAACAAAAACTAACTTTAGATCAATATGTTTTATTTTGTTAATGTATTTTGAATTGCTTCATAATAAATGCATCATTTGATATTATTATATTTGGGGCTATTATTATTTGTATCTTGAGTTTTGGTTTAAACGTTGGTTTTAAAAGAGTTGTTACAAAAGGTAAGTACATATTACGTATTTATTATAATAATAACCTTTTCCTACCTCACTATACTTACGACATTGGACAGTAGAGCACACAAGAATCTTTCAAGAAGAGGGGTTCGAGGGTCGGAGGTTTACCATTCTCGTATCATACCCCAATACGTAGCAAAACATATTTTTTTGATTTCGTCGATTGTTGGTAACAAAAAACAGCAAAAAATTAATAACTGAATAAATAATTAACATTAATTAATAAAAAATACTAATAACAAATACTTAATTACATTTTACTATCTCTTTTTACATGGGATTATAGTCAATAGGGAAAAAATTAAGGGCTATGAAGGAGGGTCCAGACCCGTTGACCCCTCCCCCCTTACGTCTGCCACTAAGACTTGGTTGACCGCAACACCTTGAAAAATCAGAAGTAGCCCGTACCCTGCAAAAGTCTGCCCACCCCTGGGTTAGAGCATCGGACTCCAAACCGGAAGGTCTGGGTTCTATGCCCGATGCCACCAAATATCATCCATTTACACACGGAGTACATGCACGTTAAATCAATGGATCGGAAAGTCTTGTGGGTTGAATCACGAGTGCAGGGGACTGAAGAATATTTCCCACCCCTTCAGTTCCATGTTTAAATTGTGGAGATGGAGATCAGTGGTGTCGCCATCTTTCGTCTTTTCGGGAATTTCATCCAGCTAAATCGTAATGTCACATGTTAGTGCTCAAGGCTAAGACCAACGACAAGCGTACTTCCAGCCCCTTGCCACGATGAACTTCATGAGTCTCGATCTGACTACGTGAGACAGGTGGCATTAGAAACAACGGCAACACGGTTAAGATGTTCGAATTAACCCAGGCAGCCAAAAGACGTAAACCTGTGCCAGAGGAGGTGGTAGCACATGCCACACATTTAATCATTGACAGATGACATGCAGCCATTGTTGATGCACATACACATACAGTTTGGAATAATCATTGTAAAATGTTGCGCAGATTGGATGAGTGCAGAGGATGAGTCTGAGATTGGCGGTCACATGGAATGTGATCGATTTCCTTGCTGGAGTAGTGAATATATGGAATAAAACAATACTTCGCAGTAATTTTGAAATAATTATAAGATTTTTGCTTATGACCTTTTGCATCGTACAATGCAATAAATAATCTTATCAGGGTGATTCCTGAAACTGAAAAAAAATCTATGGGACTCTAGTTCCAACGTTATCATTTGTCTCCGTTCTCCGTTTCATGCAATTTCGGTAGTTAGAAGTAACTACAGGTGGCTCTGAATAGTGCGAGTTAATAAAGATTCCCCCTTGCATTCGGAATGTAACATATACTCTATTGTATGGCCTGAACTTATAAGTCCCGTTTACATGCAAACCCAAAAATTGCAGGTGAATTGGGGTTGGAGAGAAAATCTTTTTAGCGGTATATTTTCTTTGCCCATTTACATGAGAATCTGGTGATTGTTTGACGGATTCACGTGACTTAACAATATTTATCAGGAAAAAAAGGAAGCCAATAAAATCTAACTATAATAAATGACATCCCCATGGCAACCACATCACCAAATGATAGAAATATCAAGACACTCTTATTGTAATGTTATCGCCCATCTTGGCGAATATAAACAGCAACTTGGTGCTTATGACTTCTATCCCAAATTTACACCGCAAAGATCCCATTTCAAAGTTTTTAATTTGCTACAAATTTGTGGATCTCTCTGTCCAAGCACATCCAATTTTTTTTTCAATTCGTTGCAAATTTTTTTATGCACTTCCGAATCCTCGACATTTTTATCAAATCTGTGTTATATTTTTCTTGACTTCCCCTGTTATTAATTAAAATTCTTGTTTCCTCAGTGGACTAGCGTGCACAATCAATAACTGCAGCCAACTTTGAATAATGAATCTCGGTCGCAATGCATCATGAGTAAATTTGAAACCGAACTAACTTTTCTCCACATAAACGTTGCTCCAAAGTGGGTAAAACATTTAAACCGGCGTAATACCAGTTCGTCGTGTAAACGGGCCTAGAGAGTTTGGTATTTTGCCGACACGTTTTGTCCATATAAAAGGGACTTTAGTTGATTTACTTATGGGTTTTCTGGTATACTTTTCCTGTTCGATACATTGATATTCTACTTTTTGGTATCGAATATGCAATCCTCATATAAACTTATAGGTAAGTCTGTTGAACGTTAACATATTATTCGTTTTGAGTTTTTTTAAGGAAAAATAATCGTTTTTCCATGAAAATGATTTTCTTTTTCATTTGTGCAAAATAAAAATTTAAAAAAAAAACCCCAAGTTAATCCTATAATAATAAATGTGTCTGTTAAAATATTTTAGCATTTTTCTCTGACAATTAAAATAGGTTTATAATTTTTCTTTTAAGTTATGAATAATTTCTCTCTTTCTCTCTGTAATTTTACAAGTACCATTTCTCTTGAAGCTCAAGACAAATACGCAAATCACATTACTTCCTGGCTTAAGTAATCCTCATCCGGTTGAGCGGCGTAGATTATTAGAGTAATAATTGAATTTAATCCCAATACCCTTGCCGGTAAGTGTAAATAAAAGGTTTAGTGGTTTCACAATCTCTTGCAGTGGTTAAGCTATCCAGACAGCAGTTATGACGAAATTACCTTCGTATCAATCATTTTCTGCAACATAGCAAGAAAGGCATAAATGAGCTGTATTATTTGTGAGGAGATGGTAAGGTTTGGGATGAATAAATTCAAAACGTTACCGTAAATTTGATTTTAAATATAAAATTGTATTTATTTTTTTGGGGGCTAAATATCGGGTTTTTAAAATATTATGAGATTTTAGTTTATGTTGCACACTTGTATTTTGTTGATTAAAACGTACTAAAGGGTGTTTTTCTTAGAGGTATAGAACTTTAAATTGCAATAAAACAACGATGTATTATTCGATTGACATGAATTTCTTTTATTCGAAAGATAATCTTGTGGCATTACATTTTGAATATGATTTCTGGCATAGGACTGCCACGGCTAGCTCGGATGTAGTCCAATCTGGACGTCTAATTTTCGATCACTTTTTCCAACATTTGTGGCCGTATATCGGCAATAACATGGCGAATGTTGTCTTCCAAATGGTAAAGCGTTTGTGGCTTATCCGCATAGACCAATGACTTTACATAGCCCCACAGAAAATAGTCTAGTGGTGTTAAATCACAAGATCTTGGAGGCCAATTCACAGGTCCAAAACGTGAAATTAGGCGGTCACCAAACGTGTCTTTCAATAAATCGATTGTGGCACGAGCTGTGTGACATGTTGCGCCGTCTTGTTGGAACCACAGCTCCTGGGCCTCATGATTGTTCAATTCAGGAATGAAAAAGTTAGTAATCATCGCTCTATACCGATCACCATTGACTGTAACGTTGTGGCCTTCATCGTTTTTGAAGAAGGATTCCACCCGCCCATAAAGCGCACCAAACTGTCAGTGTTTCTGGATGTAACGGTGTTTCGACATACACTTGTGAATTAGCTTCACTCCACATGCGGCAGTTTTGTTTGTTGACGTAGCTATTCAACCAGAAGTGAGCTTCATCGCTAAACAAAATTCGCTTATGAAAATCGGGAACAACGGCAATCACGTTTTAGGCCCATTCGACGAATCTACGCCTTGCTTTATGATCGTTTTGATGAATTGCCAAACCAAACTGAGAATAAATCACTTGACAGCTGTTAAATCGGTCGCCATCTTGGAAAGTAATGCCAACTTAAACTTCTACACCTGAAAAAAAAACAATCTTTATAATGCTCTTTATACATACAATGAAAGTTTTTTTTAAAAAAACTTTTTCAGTGCTTTTTCAGTTTTTTCAGTGCCTCTCAAAATTTCAATATTTGTGACCCAATTATCAAAAATAATTTTCATCTTGTCCTCTTAACATAAAAATAACAATACAGAAATTCAATAATATTTTGACGCTAAAGCTACAATACGAATTTAACCTCTTAAGTGCCACCGGCGCATATATACGTCTTGCGCAACCCGTGCGTTAAATTTCTCGAACGTATATATACGTCTGTCCTAAGTACGATCTTTTATGTGCAATGATATCCATAAAGTTATTCCGAATGCTTTGAAACGCAATAAAAATTCTTGATAATGTTTGCGAAGGATTTACACACACACACACACACACATACACTCAGGAACATTAAAATTAGTGACCCAAGAAAAAGCTAAATACAATCGCAAAACTTTGCAAATAAGTACAGCTTAATGTGATATGCAAATGATCCAAGTTTTGTGCCAATATGCATTCTCATACACGTCGAGGTGGCGCTACAATCAGGAAGAAGGTGCTATATAAGCCAGTGCAAATTCGAAGATTCATAAACGTGACGATTATCCGCCGGTTGTAGGAAGACTTCGGTAAGCGAAACATGCCAGGTAAACGTGCTAGAAGACATTTCTCACAGTTAAGCGAGTTTCAGAGAGGCCTGATAAAATCGGGATGAAAACTACAGGCTGGTCGACGCGCAGTGTTGCTGACCAGGTGGATCGTTCGGAGTGTGCCGTTAGAAATTGTTGGGAGCAGTGGACACGAGAAGGTACCCACGCGCGAAAAACCGGGTCTGGAGCGACCAGGAAGACCACGAGGTGAGAGGATCGAAGGATCGTGCGGCAAACACTTGTGGACCCCACAGTGACTCGTTCAACGATACGAGCAGACTTAGGCGTAAAAATGGCGCCACAAACAATTTCCAGACACCTTGCAGAAGCAAATCTTAAATCCAAGCGCACTTTCCGTGCTCTCTTCTTAACACCGGAACATCGACAACTGGGTCTACAGTGGTGCCAAGTCAGATCAATGTGGAATACCACAGATTGGCAAAATGTTGTGTTTAGTGATGAATCCCGGTTTGTTTGGAGACGGATGATAATCGTGTACGGGTGTGGGGCGCCCCCCTCCACACTGTTCTACGTCACACTGCCCGCACAGCTGGTGTAATGGTCTGGGGGGCATAGCCTATGATAGCCGGCCCCTATAATTGTCATGCGTGGAACCTTACCGGACCAACGTTACGTTGATGATATTGTTCGACTCTATGTAGGACCTTTCCTAAATGGTCTCCCAGGGGCAATTTTCCAGCAAGATAATGCTCGTCCGCATACAGCAAGAGTTGCTCAAGTCTTCCTACGTCATTTTCAGACTCTTCCACGGAAGGTCCGCTCCCCCGATTTGTCCCCTGTAGAGCACATGTGGGATCAGCTAAAATGGCAGATTCCATAGTGTCACTCTGTACATGATTTAGAGTTGGCTGTTCGAGATTTGGGAACCCATCTGCCTCAGGACAACATAAGTTGTCTAATCAACTCAATGGCAGACAGTGTGGTGGCATGTATTGCAGCTGCAGGTGGTCCAATGCTCTATTGAAGTTGCCCAGTATTTATGTCGTTGCACACCCTGTATTCGTTTAATTGTCTTACTTTGAGATGAAGTGAATCTCTCATCTGTGTCATTATGTGTATTAAATTTCATTTCAATCCGATGTTTTCTTCTTAGGTCACTATTTTCAATGTTCCTGAGTGTATATATATATATATCAGGAACATAAGAAATCATCTACTATATATATATATATATATTTATATATATATATATATATATATATATATATATATATATATATATATAGTAGATGATTTCTTATTTACTTATTTTTTCTTCCCTTTCACAATATGTCACATACGCATACGCACTCCTACCTGTTAAATGGTGGCATTGTGGAACGAATTGGGTAATTTTTAATCGGCAGATGAGGGATTATTTATAAACCGTAAAATTACCAAGATAAGTGTTAATTATATACATGACAAGCCCATGGGGTCACTGGTAATTATTAATCTTGTTCTTAACTTTATATTGCTAAAGTAATTTTCGAATACGTCGGGAAGTACTAATACCTTTATAAGTGTATTATATCAGTGTAAATATTAATTTTATTCTTTATTATGTGAGAATGCATTTTGTTTGCTTATTTTCAGTAAATTAATAATTTTTAAAATAAATTTTATTTTCGACTTTTCAATATACTTGTGCCACCCTCCTAGAGTTATCATGCCTTCTAGGGGGGCGCTCACAGTTTGAGAAACACTGTGTTACATTGATCGGGGTTCGATGATTTTATGCGAATCAGTCGCAAAGAACAAGACAACATTTTAAGAGCGATGGAAATTTAATAAAGAGTAAACAATTCTTGAAATATTGGATTCCATTGCAAAATTCACAGAATAAAATATCAGAAGGACTTCACATTTTCTACAGTACGCAGATACAATTTCAGAGTCTAGAGAGAGAAGGCTTGATATATTCACAAGAACCGCTCGTCCTACTCAACAGTCTAACTATAGATATTCGACTCTTCACGGTCAAAGAAGACTATTAATCGCTTGATAAAGCAATACACACCATCTCCGCTTTTATAGTACTCCCGGATTTATCCAGTAAGAGAGCCGCTTGCTTTGCAGATCGTGAAGTTAGCGGGTTTTTCCAATAATTTCCAGAAGAATTCATAGGGTGATGAATTCGCCAAACTGGTTACTATGTCACCAACTTTATCACCAATAATGATTACTACTTTGGTATATCTCCAAGATTTTTCCAAGTTCCCATTGGATCGCCATTAGAACGTAAGGGACGGCGTTGGTTGCGAATATTGCAATTTTAACATAAAACAATATAGCACATAGAGACAGATAAATTCATTACACATCCAAATGCAGATTATTTGCAATATTTTACCCAAAATTCGTAACAGTGAAAGACAGCAACATATTAGAAATGAGATTAATGACTTTACATCTTTGTAAAACGAACTAAAGGACTGAAACGAAACACGAGTGTTCTAAGATAAATTTGCTGAATATGCTTAGCTGTAAAGTACTTAAAATTTAAACAGATTTTTTCAACTGAACCACTGAAGCAACCAGTGTTTGGCACAAAATGTTCCAAAAAAGAGAAACATTTTTTTTCATGTATTTAAGTATAATACTTAATAGAATGCGACAATAGAAAATTTTTATTTTAATTCTCAATTTTAAAGTTTTTATTTTATTTTTTTTTTGTTTTAGGATTTTGGAGCAAAAACTCTACTAAATGATTACTTTATATAACTAGATTTATGCTATGAAGAATGTTTCATACACCCTTGAAACAATTTCTCTCACTTACAAAAAAATGTTTGCATATCTTTTTCAAATGGTTGAGTATTTTTATATTTATACATATACATATACACAAACAATTTAAAGCATGATGCAATACTAAGTCTTACATTACAATGAGGACATAGGTAATATCAGCGCGTTTTTTGAATATCTTTCCATCATCATTATTTCTCAAGCAACAAATTGCACATCCCCTTGCCGATCCCCTTATTTAATTTCAAAAATCTAATATCCTACATTAAAGAAAAAAGTCCCACTTTCACACCATTAAGAATATCCCTGATAATAAGGTTTTCAGTACACTGGACAAACTGCATCTCTTAAAAACACTAGGACTACTAAAATAACAGTAACAATTAAAAATATAGGTAAATTAATGATAGAAAGAAGAAAATGGGTAGGCCGGTATAGTGTACGGGCAAATCAGTCGGGACTATCTTTCAGTTTATCGTACAGTGTACGGCAATGTTTCTCAAACTGTGGAGCTCGGCCACTAGGGACGCGTGATAACTCTACGCGGGGGGTGCGAGCATATTAAAAAGTCGGAAACAAAAGATTATTTTTAAAAATTATTTATTTACTATAAGTAACAGACACACACACACACAAAATGCATTCTGACATAATAAAAAAATAAAATACGCATTTACACTGATACAATACATTTATAAATGTATCCGTCTATACAATGTATTTTATAATTAATTTAACTATACTAAGTTAAGGACAAGTTTGATAATTACCAGTGACCCCATGGGCTTGTATTAACACTTATCTTGATAATTTGTACGGTTTATAATTAATTCCTTAATTACCGAATAAAAGTTACACGATTTCCTACCCAATGTCACCGTTTTCCACGGACATACTCAATGGGAAGTTTTCTTGGAGGGGGAGAGGGAGCGGGTGAGTGAGTGAGTGAATATTAACGTCAGCTACACGAGGGCTTTTAGCGAAGGACCACGTAATTTTGAACCACGGTCAAGTGGCGTGGACGACACCTGAGCTGACACCTCCTCTCCTAACTACCACACCACACCAACGAGGAGGGGGTGAGGGGAGAAAAGATATTAGTAAACAAATCCTCTGAAATAAGTAAATCCTTCGCAAATACTGTCAAACTCCATGTAATGCATTACACACCCTTTGGAATACTTTTATTGACAGTAGGGCACAGAAAAAATCGTACTCCAGAAAGACGTATATATACGTCCAGAAAATTATTACTTTGGTTGAGCGAGACGTGTATATACGCCAGTTGCACTTAAGAGGCTAAAGTCGCACTATAGCTTTCGTGTCAAACTATAGTATTATTGAATTCCATGCATTGTTATTGTATGGAAGGGGAGGGGCGCAATGAAACTTCTGACTGAATATTGAGTCGCAAATATTGAACGTTTGAGAAGCACTTGTGTACGGGAAAACAATCTCTCTCTCTCTCTCAAGGCGTTAAACTCAAAACCTTTAATCTTCATTTTTTTATGCATAATAAAACTTTTTCACTAGTTTCATAATAATTATCAAAATAGAAATAGCATCAAAATTTTTGTATCAATTTCTTAGAAGCTTTATTTAACTATGACTTTTACTTAGAAATTCGTTCTGATCTTAATTTTTAAATGCATTGATTGATACATTTATTTTCTTACTTATTTCAAGCTTATGATAAGGCGCATTAGAAGTTGTCTTGTAAATATCATTGGTATGTACTTCAGAATTCAATAGTAGACGCTTGCGTACTTGTACAGTTTCATTGTAGTTCATTGTTGATATATCATCTTTGATTTCAATTTTAGAAAAATGCATTTTAAAACTTTCAGTGTTTTTAAAGATGTAATATTCTTCTCAATGCATGCAGGCGTATCATCTTAGACATAATTATTAGCACAAAAATAATCAAGTTATGTGAAGACAATTTATATTCTGCATGTTAAGGTATCCGACAACGTTCGGAACCGTGATTTTAAAAAAGCGCATAAATGGATACTTTTCATGATATTTAGTGTCACTCAGATTAGAATACACGCATAAAATTGTTTTAAGGAGATTTTGACAATTTTTTTTAAATATAATATTTTGGGGAAAAATTAACTTAGAATAGTCTTTTGTCCGAATGTTCTCCTTTTGTGAAAAATGGTTCTATTAAAATAACATTTTGCCTGTATATAGCTCAGACCTCTCTACAGAGGCTCAACTAGAACTTTTGAAAAATTCACATTATTTTTAGAGTTACCACCCTTTGAAATAATTATTGGCGTTTTTTTTAAATTGCTCCCCTCTGTCATCGTAAATTATGAATATAAACCCACTTCTAAGTTATTCATTTCAAAAATTCTAGTTGAGCCTCTGTAGAGAAGTCTGAGCTATATGCAGGCAAAATACACTGCTGGACAATTGCTAAGGACGGATCACAAATTGCTATGTAGCATAACATTAAGCGAGACATGAGGCCTAGTAGGATAAAATATACACACTGCCACACTGTTCAGACATTAGAATAAAGAATATTTATTGTTCTGGAAAGTACAAAAGCTGTGAAACATCTGAAAGAAAAAAAATGTTCATTTGATCTGCGTACGGAGAAATGGAACAATGTATCTAAAAGTCAGCAGGCACCTTAAAGAAAAGTATCAGTACGGGATATGTCCACCGTGGAGTGTGATGCAACATTCCACACGTCGTACCATACTTTGCACAACATTATCCAGCAGCTGTTGAGGCAATTTATCCCATTCCTCTGTGAGTGCACGGATGAGAGTGTTCTTGTTTGTCAGAGGATAGTTTATATCAGCAACTTGCCTCCCCAAAGCATCCCACACATTTTCAATTGGGTTTTGATTTCTAGAACGCGCTGGCCTTACGAGACGTTGAATACCCTCGCTGTCTAGACAATCCTGAACAGTGAGTGTTCGATGACATGTTGCGTTGTCGTCCATAAAAACAAATTTATCACCGACAGCACCACGGAAAAGACGAACATGAGGAAGTAGAACTTCATCAATGTATCGTTGGCCCGTCATAGTCCCATTCGCAACCACATGTAGGCGCGTGCGGCCATTGATCATGATGCCGGCCCACACCATGATACTGCATGTCGGATATCGGTTCTTTTCCTGGATATTTTCTGGACGATAAGCAGTACCACTCTCGCGCCAGATCAGTTGGCGTCTACAATCCGATGACAGACTGAACCTACTCTCATCTGAGAATAGTACGCATGCCCAGTCCTGTTCAGTCCAATTGTGATGCTCACGACACCATTGCAAACGGGCAGTACGGTGCTGTCTGGTCAATGGGACACACACAACAGGTCTGCGTGCGTATAGTCCTCCTCCCCTCAAACGTCTGGCAACAGTTTTTCCGGAGATCTGCTTTCCTGAGGCAGCAAGAAACTGATTTGCCACCTGCTGAGCTGTGGTGCGCCTGTTCCTTTTTGCTGATAGGACGATATATCTGTCTTCTGCAGGCGTCGTACTTCTAACACTACCTCCCCCGTGCCGTCTACTACACATTCCAGTAGTTTTAAATGAGTTACACAGCCGTGAAACAACGCTGTGAGTGATGTCGAACTCCCTGGCAACTTCTGTTATTTTTCGCCCTTCTTCGATCTTTCCAATAATTCGGCCACGCATAAAATCATCTATGTGATGTCGGGAAGACATGCCAAAAATTTTAAGTTCGTCTATTAAATCTTTCCTGTAAAACTTTGACTTGAAACAACAACTGTCCACACGCGTCAAAACCTTTAAAGCTCTTATGAACGCTATCACGTGATGAACAGACGTGGAAAAAAAATTTGCATACTCATACTTCTTCTTACTAATATCCCGCACTTATTCTAATTTTCCACATTTTTCTTCCTTTCATTTTGTGGTTGCTATGAATGATAGTGTTATCCGTCCTTAGCAATTGTCCAGCAGTGTATTACTATAATAGAAGCATTTTTCTCAAAAGGAGAACATTTGGAAAAAAAGATTATTCTAAGTTATTTTTTTGCCAAAATATTATATTTAAATAAATTTTGTTTGTCAAAATGTCCTTAAAATAATTTTATGCATATATTCTAATCTAAGTGACACTAAATATTATGAAAATTATCCATTTATGTGCTTTGCAAAATTATGGTTCCGAACGGAGTCGGATATATTACTAATTCATAAGTTGTTATTGTTGCAAATTTTAGCTATTGAGGTATCCGGTAACCCTAAGGCTGGGAATTTCGCCAAAAATTGACAATATTTTTATGATTTTATTTTATAGAGCATTTTATTAGCTTTATAAAAATACTAAGTTTATTATTTTCCGTTCACTAGAACAAAAACTACAAGTGTTTTAGTAAAAGCAGATGTCATTACTTTATGCAAGATGTCATACTTTAAAATGTGTGTTTTTTTATAATACTCAAACGGGGACAGCGATTGTTCAAAATGTCTTGAAATAATTCATTGAACTTTTTTGTTGTTGTATGTGTTCTGTATACATTAGTAGAAGTTTTTTAATCTTCAGACTTATCAATTAATGCTTTATTACAAAATTTACAGTCCTTTATGTGAATATAATCAGTGTTTTTTTATGCAATTGCATATAATAACTAAGATGATGTGTTCTAGTTTTTGTAAATTTGAAATATCTCTTATACTGCTTGTCATTTTAAAAAAATGATTAACATAGCAACACAACAGAATTAAAAAATTGAAATTTTGCTCATAAATTTTTGATACAGAATGGGCTCCATTTTTGTTAATTTTTGTCAATTTTTATCAATTTTTTCCCAGTTGAGTAATAATAATTTATTTTTCTCTTCTTAAATTTAGCATATATGCCTTAAAATGTGCTAAAAAAATCTAAAAACAACAAAAAATGTCTCCTCTCTCCATTTTTTTAAAAAGGTGTCGCAAGTAGTCGGATATTGATTTGCTTGTGTTTTCAAGAAACCCTCAGTTCAATTAACCCTTACTATGGGGGAAGATAGAAAACTGCAGTTTGAATAAGTTCTACCATTTGAATGGTAATAGTGACTGGATAATGTAGGAGAAAATGGTGGTTGCTTATATATATGATAGCTTGCCATGTAAAAGGGTTGTGAGGATGAAAATGAAACTGAAACAGGCCACATAGCTCTCGCAGGTAATCCCTTCAATCGGCTAAATTCATGACGGTCACGTGCTAAAGACAAACACGTGTCC
The DNA here is from genome assembly GCA_019973935.1 of Trichonephila clavipes. Lineage (NCBI taxonomy): Eukaryota > Metazoa > Arthropoda > Arachnida > Araneae > Nephilidae > Trichonephila > Trichonephila clavipes. The sequence goes on from BMAU01018720.1 coordinate 487,036, forward strand.
TGCATTAAATTCAAAAGAGACATTAAACTAATAGCACTTATTTGCAATAATAGAAAAAAATTTCCGATTTTATAATTGGATACAGATGTTGAAATGGGATGAAAAAAAATTCTTCAAAAGTATTTTTTTTTTTAAATTAAGACGTGTTGAAAAGCTAAAATCATATTTTTTTTGACAATTTGAGATTTTTACAATTTTAATTTCTCAGATTTTAATCTTTCTAAAATACCTTATTTTAACCTCTAAGGTAATTAGAAGCCCTTAAAATCTATTTTTAAATAATCCTTGAAACTGAGCCGCACCCATTTGAATGGCGAAAAATGTAAACAAAGCGCTTCGCTTTTGCATAAAAGTTGAATTTCTGGTTTAAACCAAAACGTGTATATTTTTTTGTTTATTGAGTCTTTTATTTTTTTAATTCCTAGCCGAACAGAAGTCTCACTGTATACGTTAAAATCAATTTGTCTCAAAGGGTACATTTGGATGTTAGATGTACCTTTTCTGAGAAACTACAGTTCACAGGTAAGTAAATTTTTTATTATATATTAATAAGGATGGCTAATATATACTAAAATGTGCTTTTTGTTATAAACTCAAAATTTATTTTTTACAATTTTTTATGGGAAAAATGGGTCAAATTTTGTAAAAAATGTTCGATAAAATATTTCGTAAATTATTAAAAAATTCAAAATTAGTTAAAAGCTCATTTCAGTATGAGGAATGTGTACTTTAATTGTATGAAAAATTTCAAGCACGAACATATAACAGATTTTGAGAAAAGATACATCGAAAACAGACAATTTAACATTGTCAGTATATAGAAATAGAGAGGTTTCCAACTCCTCTTAAAATAATCCTTATTTTATGCATATACTTTTGATTAAAATTCATTATGTATATAGAGTACTTTTTAAGCCAAATTTTCCGCAAAGAGCAAAAGTTGGCAGCAACGGAGCGCGTTAGCTGACTAACTAGAAACACAAGATAACTTTTATTGTGTTACTATGACGCCATGGGAGTTTTTGAACTGATTGGCTAGAATCACGCAGTTATCATTATTATGTGACTATGACATCACATGAGAAATTCATCGAGAAGGAAGTAGAGCAATATATCCTATTAGACCGAGAGCCAACATCCAAATGATTATGAATGTAACTGATTAGCATATGTCTATGTGCGAAAAAGAATTTACAAAAACTGTTTGTGTTAAAGAAGTGTGTTCCAGAACAACTGATTACTTTTTTTAGGAACAGAAATGGCATGAGCTGTAAAAGCAGATGGTGAATCTGTAGGAGAAGTTAGAAGAATTTTTGTGTGCCTGATAATTGTTAACCAAACTTGGATCAATTGATATTTTAACAATTGTACCCCATTTTTGTTTCAAAACTCTTATTGTATAAGTGCTCGTGTATTTTCAATATAGGCTCTTATGTTAAATGATAATTTTATTGTCAAGTAATTACTGTAGATATATAAAAATGAGGTTTATTTTATCGTTAAGTAGAAAAAATAGCCGTAGGGAAAACGGAATAGTTGTTTTGTATAAAATAAAATAAAAATAGAAATGAGTATTTATATATATCATTACATCATTTTGTATAAAGGAAAAAAAATTATTAATTGTATTTTGAAATGTAATTTCCCATTATGGAGTTAATTATCATTTTGCCAGAATATTTTAAGATGAACATTATTGAATATGTTTGTAAAAGTTTTCTTACATGATCTACATTAAGGAATAACTTTAAAAAATTATAATGCAATTATTTTCATATTTTATTCTTCAGTTGCTAATTTTTTCAAACTTATCAATAATTTGATTTGAAAAAGTAGAGTATACGTTTGTCTTTTTTCCTATGAAAATGCCGATACATTTTTGTTTAATATATTTATATCATAAGACATTTTGAATATCTATTTGTTAAATTATAAAAAAAGAAGAAGAAAAACATGTACGCAAAAAACGTATAGGAATTAACATTCAATGGAAATGTAATTATATTTACATTATGGCAACTACATTCTCACGGTAAAATTTACGTACTAAAGTGAAAAATTACTCAGAATCAACGAAATATTTATCATCCAGGCAAAACTTTTCATTATTTGTATTTATTTTTATAAATATTCTGCTTTCAAACGTAATTCTAAAACATTGTTAAAATCTGCTAACCCTAAATATCGACAGAAAAACTTCTGAAAAAGATACATTTTGCTTTTTAGGAAAAAAACAAAGATAAATTACATACATTAAGACAAAAGAACCATTTAAAAGAGCCAAAAGCGAATTATGCGGTAGTGAATTTTATGAAACAGTTCTTGTGCGGAACATATTTTACCAAAAAAAGAGCTGCTGGGCATCATTAAAAGTGAAATAAAATAGATTTTCTGGAACTTTTATTACATTTACAAAAGTACTCTCGAACTATTTCTCGGAGAGAATTCATTAGCTTTAACCTAATATAATAAGAATTCTCCTGAAGAAATACTGTTTCAGTTTTTGATAAACAAACTAACGCCATTTCTTTGTTCTTTAAAAATGATAATTCTTTTGTTGCATTATCGTCTGGTGGTGAAAGTTTGAGTTATTTGTTTAAATCAAATTATTCTTGGCAGGTTACCAAAAAGCTGAAATAAAATCCCTTTTACGAGTCTAATTATAATAGTTGAAAATAAAAGCGCTATTATATTTTCATACTTAACCGTGCCTTACTTTTACGTGAAAAATAAAAGTTCATTCGAAAGACTGTTTTTCGCATTTATTAATACAATTATTCCTTTACCATAGATATGATTTCATTATTTTCACCTTTCAGCATTTCATCATTCAAAATTTTAATTTCGTTATCCATCTCTCGAATACAATTTAGTATTCTGTTGTAATTAAGTAGAACAAATGGTTCAAAGCGTAAAACTGTGCCTAAAGTTAGAGAATTTTCAATTCATTTTGCTTAGATTATTACAATTAATTCATTAATCTAGTATACATCATATTTGCTATTTATAATTAAATTCTATGTTTAATCAAAAGTCGAGCACATAAAATTGAAAGGATATAGTAAATCTTACATAAAATAATGGCATAAACGATGTTTTTTTTAAAAATAATTTTTAAAATAAAATGAAAAGAAAGAGATAGCTAAGGCTAATTTTTCTCATTTGCGAACTTTGGAGTATGCACATTTTGAGTATGACTGCTTTGACAGCAGAGAATTAAATCTGGCTTTCAACATAATGAAAGACAAAGCAGAAAAGACGATCGAAATTCAGTAAGTACGCTCTTTTGATGAGTGCGAAGTCTCAACGAAGACATTGAATCGAATCAAAAGGTTGGAGTTGGTCCATTGGAGGAAAACCAACTACACAAACCAATAAATCGGAAGTCACTGGAGTTTTGCAAAATGTGATTTCCAGGTACTGATATTAGAAATATACAGGCTGATGGAAAGGGGAAGGTTGTTGGTGCAACCACCCTCAATGTGAAGTTCAATATTTAACACAAACAGCTCTTAGACACCGAAATATGAGTATCACTCTTCTTTAACACCTTCGCTCAGTTACTAAAACCACAGCTTCAAACACAAATCTTCTACACGTAGTAGGTCTTCATGTTCACCTACCAATCTTATGTGTTACATTAACAGTAAGACACCGTGGCGCCCACAGGGAGTGGGAAACAGTGAGCGTTCGTTTGAGGAAAAACGAATGACATCATATTTTTTTCTTTGACTGGTCCCTCTATTTTGTTCATCGGGATAATAGGTTTATTTTAATTTGAAGTGTACGGGGCACTAGAAACAATCATATGTTCGCGCTCAGAAGTGTCGGATTCGGGCGGTGCTGCAGTAATGATCTATGATGATATCTCTATTGATAGGCACACTGATATTCACGTCATTCGAAATGAAGCGTTTACCGGTCACCGATATAAAGATTAGATCATCACACCTACAGCAGCCTTTTACGCTGCATCAATTGAGGATTACTTCATGATAGTTAATGACCACTGCGGTTCTCTACGTGCTAATTTAGTGGATGATTTCATTTTCGAAGAAGAAACCATACTAATGGAATATTATTCGGGCATGAATCCAAAAGAGGATGTTTAGGGCATTCTAGGCAGCCGAGTTCACCGCCTTCCCTCGTCTAATGCAGTAATATGAATAAATCTTAGTTATATATATATATATATATATATATATATATATATATATATATATATAGAGAGAGAGAGAGAGAGAGAGAAGGTGGTAGCGTTGACGGCACATGGTCCGCGATTGAAATAAAGAAATGTGATACGTTTTTGTATCTAAAATAATTTTTTCCAGTTGAAATTCATCAGCAATCGACAGAAGTATACGATGCAAGTTCTAAATGACAAGGACAGGCGTGTTTTTGTGGTGCACATACTTCGACAAAGAAAGACAAGATGTAGAAAAGGCATTTTCAGCGGTAGCTGTTGGACCACTCCTCCTTACAATTCTGACCTCAAATCAAGTGATTTCTATTTGTTAGGACCTTTAAAGAAATACTGAGAGGTAAACATTTCCGATCCGATGCTGAGTTTCGGCAAACCGTCTTGATGTAGTTGCTCAGACTTGACTCTAATTTCTAAAATGCTGGTTTCAATGGTTTTGTGTACCGATTGAACAAAATGCATCAATAAGTGTTGTGACTTTGTAAGTAAGTGGTACAGTGCTTCTCAAAATTTCGATATTTAAGACCCAATATTCAATCATAATTTTCATCGCACCCTCACACCTCCACACAATAACAATGTATTTAATTCAATAATACTATACTTTGGTGTTAAAGCTACAATACGACTTTAACCTCTTAAGTGCCACCGGCTTACATAAAAGTCTCCATCAGCCAAAACATTAATAAACTAGGATGTACATATACGTCTTTCCGAAGTCAAGTAACTTTTAATTGGTAGTTAAGGTACTAACCTTTTACACGCCAATGTTCCCCTAGTGGAACATCAATTTTGGAATTTTCTGAAAAATTCAATTTTATTCATATTGTTCCGTAAAAAATTATTTTGAAGGTAAAAAACATGGATTATTTTTTTTTGTAATTGAAGTACTGTTGCTAAAAAGTCAATTGTTTTTCCTAGAATAAATCTTAAATTATGCATTTTTTTTTACTTTTGATCGGGCGAAGTTCAAAATTTAAGAAATATTTTTTATTTTTTAGTAAAAGTAATTAAAATGAATCATTTTAACTATAGACAGCAGGAAATCATAAAAAATATCGTTTTTTTTTTACTATCGGGTAGGAAATTTCAATGTTCCAAAAATGGAGCATTGACATGTAAAGGTATACTTTTTAACACAATACAGTTACTTTGTTTACAGTTTACACAAGAGCGGTGAAAGATTTCTGAACGCTAAGAACTTTAAATATGTGTCCCAAGAAGATATTTATGACTTTTTACTTTCGTTTCGGCCCCCTTCCTCAGCTCCCCTCCCTTTCACCCGTTTCTGGACAATATCAAGTCAAATTCTCGGCTGCAGCAAAACTGCAGGTGCGTTTGTATATATCTTATTTGGAGGAACGTCACGTGAAAAGATCTTTGATTACTTTCTTCTTTTCTGCGCATTTTGTGTTTCGACAGTTAGTGAATATCCCTTACGCTGATATCCCTTACGCCCATTCAAAGCCATTCCGGACTGCAAAATAGGCTTTGGAATATTTGTATACACTATCAGATGTCGAAGAACCGATTGATATTTGTCAGTTGCTCCCAGAAGAAAGTGGGTGTTTGACTAGCGAGGAAGATATTTATGAAGATTCTTTTCAGTCTGTTCTACCAACACATGTTTGTTGTAAAATAGAAATTTCTACAAACATATATAATGATGAAATATCTCATGAAGACATGTTTGATCCTGAATGATCTTCAACCACAAAGGGAATGTCAAATTTGAAGAGAAAACTGAAGTCAAATGAAACAAATGTTGAACTTCGTTGGAGAAAAAAGGTAAATTTTAACAAAATCTTAAAAACTAGTAAATGTGTGTGAAAAATTTCCCGAGTTATTTACCTGATCTCCCTTTGAAATTTTTACAAGTTTATTCCCACATAATATCTACTTCATTCAGCCAATATGACAGGATTATATGCAATGCGAAAAAGAGGAGATTTTTCTGTAGATGAAAATGATATAGGGCAGTTTTTTGGATTACAGTACAGTCCCGTTAATCCGAACACGGCTAATCCGAACGGCTCCGTGGAAAAATTTTTATAATTTTAAGGACGAAATTCGGTGAATATTTCAATATATAAAACAGTATAAACCTTAATTCAAAGCAGTTCTTTATTTAATATTCACGCACTGTACATCAAGTTATGGTACAAATTTTAAAATGGAATAAACTACAGAACAGAACCACTAATGTTTAGTATGAAAAATTGTACAACATAACCCGTACTCCCAGTTCAAATAGTGATTTCGCTGTTACTCCGGCTAATCCGAACAATAACTTAATCCGAACAGGGGTCGGTCCGATATTGTTTGGATTATCAGGACTGTACTGTACTTTTATTTAGTGGACATCACCAAATTCCTGGAGAAGATGTAAACTGGAGCACACAAGAAGATTAATCAATCCCAATTGTTTTTACTGTAATGCCTAGAAGTAATTCAGAAAGATAAAAAAATTCTTTCATATTATCGACAACAATACGTTGTCCTCTGGAGATAAAATGGGAAAAATTTCTCCTTTTTATGCAGAACTTTAAAAAAATTTTCAGCAGTTTGGCATCTTTCATTCTAAACTGAGTATAGTGGAATCGATAATCCCTTATTACGGTCACCATTCAGCCAAAATGGTTATCAAAGGCAAATCAATTAAATATGGATACAAAATATGGATGTTGTGTTCTAGCACTGGTTATCCTTACTCTATTAGAATTTATAGTGGAAAAAAAAACGGAAATAGAAAACTCTCCTCTTGAATCTAGAGTAGTGTGGGAACTTTTATTTAGTGTTGAAAGTCCCGACAAGCATGAAATATTCTTTGACAATTTCTTATCACATAAACTGTTAACTGAACTGTCTAAAAAGAATTTTAAGGTAACTGGCACAATTCGAGATAATCGCATTGGAAGATGCCCTTTGAAATCTCCAATGGAAGCAAAAAAAAGGCAAAGATGTAATTTCGATTACCGATGTGACGAACAAGTATGCATTTTCCGTTGGAAAGATAGTGCTGTAGTAACCATAGCATCCAATTACGTAACACATGAGCCTGTCACTCAAACCAAGAGATTTTGCCGTACACAAAAAAAAAAGAAAATTGATATACGTCAACCAAATCTTATAAAGTATATAATGAGGGAATGGGAGGTGTTGAATTACTAGACAGACTTCTTGGAACATATCGGCCTCTGTTAAGAAACAAAAATGGCATTGGAATCTATTTAGCAATGCGCTAAACAGGGCTGTTGTGGATGGCTGGATATTACATTAGCATTTGCACAAAGGTACTAAAGCAGAAAAATTCCATCTAAATTTCCCTGGAGATGTAACTTTAAGTTTGCTTCACATGAAACCGAAAATTCACTCAGTTCCAGGACCTCGCGCTCATAGCTCTAAATCTTTGAGACATTCACATGCTCATTATCTTGTTCCATCAACACAAGGACGTTGTGCTGTATGTCAGAAAACGCAACAAAAAATGTCTCGATTGCGAAAAAAGAGTGCATGAGAAATGTTTTCCTGACTACCACGGACAGTAAAAATATGTTAGGACATAAAATAATACATATATAAAAAACAATAATATACTTTGTCTTTATTTTTCATTTTAAAGAATTTTGCTAAGTCTGTATTTTTTCTAGTATTTTATACTATTAGCTTTGTGAATTTTGATATGAAGGTTATTTGTGTATTTATTTGCCCTACTGATGTTTTCCTATATTGAATGTATTTCTATAACTGATTGTAATTTTCTGTAATTGTGTAAATTTCTGTTTATCAATTATATTTTCAGATAAATCTGTTTTATTTTGGAACGGTATTTAAAGGTTTACTTCAGAGGTGGCGCAAGCAGGGGACATCCATCGTGGAGCCTGCCTCTCCCCCGAATCGGGGTACATTTAAAAAAATCTGAGGGGAAAAAATTATAGATTTTTCTCGTTCACAAGCAAAAGTTCTTCTCTTCCCCCCCCCCCATTTTAATTTTTATATTTTTAAAAGTTTCAGTTGTTTGTCGGGTATCATGCCCCTACCACCCACAACGGAGAATGATGAAACCCCGTGGAGAAATGTTTAGTGTCAACTCTGGTTCAGATACTACTTCTTATAAAAATGTATATAATAATTGATTTTCGAATTAAAATGCCAATGATCATACTTTTAAAAACATGTGAAAAAACTAAAGGGTACCCGCCAATGTTCCATTTTTGGAACATCCTAAAAATCTTTAAAAAAAATTGAAACTTTTTTTCCTATAGATCTTATGCTTCTAATTTAATTTGATTTTTATCAAAATTTAGTTTACCTCTGAATCATAGCGCGGCGTTTAAAAAGTTAATTATAAACCGTACAAATTATCAAGATAAGTGATATTTTTTGTATATAATTTTATACATGGCAAGCTCATGGGGACATTGTTAAATTAATTATAAAATACAGTGTGTACTATTGATATATTTATAAGTGTATTATATCAGAGTAAATGTATGTTAATTTTTTATTATGTCAGAATGTATTTTGTTTCTTTACACTCAGTAAATTAATAATTTGTTTACATAATCTTTTCTTTTCATCTTTTCAATAGGCTCGTGCCCCCTTCGTACAGTTACCATGTCCCTTAGGGAGCATACCCTGCAGTTTGAGAAATGTTGTACTTTTGCCTTCCTACATTGTATATATCTTTTTTATTTCATGAATAATTATTTACTTTGAATGGGCTTGTTACCTTATTTCTTGTAACACCATTTACATATGGTGACTATTGTATATTTATATATAATGATTTTAATATTTTAATATGTCTTTAAATAAAGGGTCACTAACTTCATATGCACTTGCATCATCTAATTTAAATTTATTTTTGTGCTTATATTTTTTTAAAAAAATATTTGTGTCTATTGTAAGACACGTTTCTGGAAATTCAAAATAAATGGCATCACAAAAAATAAATATTTTTACTTTAATAAAATTGTAAATAAAAAGAAACAAAATAATACAATTCAACTATTATGTGGCTTAAAACGAAATATTAATATGAAGTTGAAAATTTCTTTGTGTTAAAATAAATGAGAAAATGATTTTATGTAAGTCACGAACAAGAGAATTTTTACAAAAGAATGAATGAATAAACTTAACAAATGTTTCGTTATTCAACATAAATAAACTTTAACTATTCCTTTACATGGTACAAAATATTTTCTTTTAAAAATTGTTTGCTTTTTTTTATTAATTTTTAACTATTACAAACTGATCATTATTTGCAAGTCTGCAATAGAAATATTCCGGTTCGCTGCACTTAAGCAAAACCATTACAATGAGGATCGAACAAAGCAATTGGAATTCTACCGAAACGAAACATTATATTTAAGAAAAAGGCATAAATGCAGTTGATTGCTTTTTTCGATGCATTCCAGAACAATTTTATTGTTTCAAATTATTTCTTTTAAACTGGCAGCAAAGAATTCAAATTGAGAGAACAAGAAACAAATAATTTTTCTTCTTTTAGTAGCTAAAAAAATAATCGTACCAAACACCAAGCGATAAAAAATCACAGATTTTCTTGAAAAATAATGATATAAACAACTGATTATTTTTTATTTGTAAGTTGTACGAAGAATAATAATCAGAATTATTAAGATTTTTATAAGAATTCAACACTATAAATGAAATTGCTTATAATTTGAAGATGATATAAATTGAATTTATATTATCCATAATTTTAACCCAAACTAAAAGTTCTATCAAACTGATGTATTCAAGAATATATATGAAAAATATTCTGATTTAAATTGGCTGAATTCATGACTGCCACATTATAAATGCAATCACGCATTTTCTGCATTGAATTCAAAGCTGCCATTATTATTGAAACAGTTGCTTTTTCTAATCGTAAAATTCACTTAAATTTTCAAATTTCATAGTTGGTAAAGACTTTCAAATATTATAATCCTTCAACACGTGATTTTTTTCAAAATTTAAAAAACGCTTGTTGAGTTATATTTGTACTTTTATGTCAAGTATGATTTGTTCACCTACATGAATTATTATTACTGACAAATATGCACCTTTTAAAAGAGGAAATTTCTGTAAAAAGCAGAGTTTTGGCAACAGTGAAGCATCTGAACAAACTAGCTAGAAATATGTGATTGCATTCACCATGGAAAAATCATATCATATGAATTTTGTCCATTAACCACAGAACAAAACAATTATATTATTTTACACTTGAAAGCAGAAAATGTCTATAAATTTCCTGTTTCTATCATATTCGATTCTTATATTTTACAACCTTAATTCCTTTGATTCACTTGGCGAATTTAAAAGAGTTAATTACTTCCTACAAAAAAGGTGTAAACATTTGTAATTGTTTTTGGAGAAAATCCTTTTTCTTTTGAGAACATTCAGAAATTTCTTTTAGAAAAGTAGCAATGGACTTTGAGAACATTTAAATGCAAATATTTTTTAAACGTGTATTTGTATTTTATGTTGTATGAAGTTTGTTAAAATACTTTTTACCAATCAAAACATTTCTTTCTCTCTACGCGTAATATCACAACAACAATAACTTATATAAAACACACACACACACACAAGTAATATATAAAAAAAATTAAGTCAATTCCTACTTAAATCAACAAAGAAACATTTTATTTTAGCTGATTTTTAATAAATAGTTACAATTGATATGATTATGTATATACATAGGACAGAATCACAACACTAAGTGGTATTTAATTTTTATCAATTATCATAAAAGTATCGTATTGTCATCCAAAACAACCAAGCATATAAAATTTCAGTTCAGCTGAATGCTTTAAAACGTGAGAAAAAAACATTTTCAAGTTTTGAGACAAGTTTCCAAAAGGGTCACTAAGTCACCCTAAATGATAAAATGATGCCATTTGTGGCAGTGTTTGTAATTCTTTAAGTAAATAGTTTTAATCAATTAATTTTTATTAATGATAAATAAATTAGTGTATTGTCAACAAAAACAATCATGTAAATAAAATTTCTGCTCGATTGAGCGCTTTAAAATGTATTTTTTAACGATTGAAAATTCCCCCAAGAAAAATTAACAAATAAATATATAGGGAGTGTGAGCTAATAGTAGGAATTGAAAAAAACGAGAAAACTGATTGATTGCTTACACAAAATACTTACCTTGAACAAACATCATTGCGTACAAGTAATGGTGTATACATTACTCTTACATAAAATTATAAAATCTCCGTCACTCAATGCTTCTCAGACTTTCAAAATTACCGACCCGATATTCAATCATAATTTTCATCGCACTCTCCTTCTCCATACAGTAACGATGTATTCCGTTCAATAGTACCGCACTTTGACTCTAAACCTACAGTGCGATTTTAACCCATTAAGAGCCGCCGGCGTAAATAAATGTCTCGCTCAGACAGTGTATTGATTGACCCGGTCGTATATATAAATCTTGTCGACGTACGATCTTTTCTGTGAATTCTAATCATAAAATTATATTCCGGAGGCTTTGGAATGCAATAAAATAATATCGACAGTGTTTGCTAAGGATTTCACTTAATTCAGTGAGGATTTGCTTATTTATTCTGTTTCTATCCCCCAATACACCACATCCTCTTGCGTACTTGTTAAACGATGGTATTGTGTAGAGAAATGCGTAATTATTAATCGGCACCTAAAGAATTAATTATAAACCATACAAATGATCAAGATTAGTGTTAATTGTTACATATAATTGTATGTGTAACAAGTCCATAGGGTCACTGGTAATTGTTAAACTTTTTTAACTTAGTATTGTTAAATTAAATATAAATTATATTGTGCAGTACTAATATATTTATAAGTATTTTATATCAGTATAAATGTGCATTTTATTTCTTATTATGTTAGAATGTATTTGTTTATTTTCAATAAATCAATATTTTTTTTAAATAATCTTTTGTTTTCGACTTTTCAATATACTCGTGCCCCCCTCTCGTAGGGTTACCACGCCCCCTGGGGGACGCCACACAGCTTGAAAAACTCTTCCGTGACTCTTTCCATTTTGACGACAAAATTGAAAACTTTAAAAAGTAAAAATGAAAAACACACACACACTCATTCGCTAATAATTTTTTTAAAAGAATGACTAACATCGAATCAAAGAAAAATAAACCTAAATGTGAACCATTTAAGAAGATGTATATTATATTCAAACTTTAACAATTGTTTGAAATTAGTCTTGAAATAACCTTGTTGAACTTTGTAGGACGGACAAGCAATATTTGAACAAAAACAAATAGTCTTTTTAAGAATAGCATGGTTAAAATATCAACCAAAAAATTTCTTCACTTATCAGCTTTGTGAACAACATAATGTCTCTCAAAGATGATTGAGAGCAATCATTTGAGGATTCAGTTCTTCAAAAGAAAAAAGAGATGCGAAATTTATTTATTTATCCTTTAAGATCCCCATGCATCAGCAGATGAATAGTTTATTAGGAAGACTCGATGTCACATGGTTCGTGCAAATTATTGATCAAAAAATTGATAGGTAGCAAACTTAACCCCTTTCAGGCTCATTTTATTTTTGGAATTTTTGATCAAAAACTGTCAATTTTTTTCAAGGCATATTTTCAAATATACATATCTTTTTCGATTGCTCTAATATTCTTTCACTCTTTCCCTATATATATTTATTTATATATCATGTTCAAATTTCCAATCGTTAATAAAATACTTTTATTCACCTACACACGTTCAAATACATTTTTTAAACTTGTAATACACTTGTTGACACTTGATGTTAATACAGGCTTTTTGAACATTAATCCATTAATTAAATTTAGTTAATTGATTATTTCGCAAGACATATATTTCAGTCGATTATTCCTCTAAGAGGAAGTTCCATAGGATAAGACAGCTTTTGTTAAATTTAAAATGAAGATTTAATTTAACCTAAATATATAATCATACGAGGTCTGGCTATTAAATAACGAGACTGGGCGCCTACATGACGTTCTAGAGGAGCGGGGGAAAAACAAGTAGTGTGTTGGGTATCTGGAAATCTTCTCTATTCACGTACCAAAACAAGTTTTTGTCACTATTATAGTATTTGTGCAGTAGCGTTTTGAAACGAACGTGTTTTTTCCTCGTGCCGAAAACCATGTGTGACGAAAAACAGGAGCAGCGTATCAATCTCAGATTTCTCGTTAAGTTGAAAAGAACTCCGACTGAGTGATATAAATTGTTGCAAGAGGCCTATGGGGATAATTCTCTATCTCGTGCGCGTGTTTTTCAGTGGTGTAAACACTTCAGTGTGGGCCGAGAGAGCACTGAAGATGACCAACGCCCAGGTCGCCTTGTCACTGTTTCCGGAGTTGAAACAGTGACCAAAATCAACCAAATTGTGCGTGCAGATCGTCGAATGAGCATCGCGATGATTGTGGAGGCTGTAAAAGCCGATAAAGAAATGGTTAGATAAATTTTACACGAGGAATTATTACACATGACAAAAGTCTGTGCGCGAAGTTGGTGTCAAAAACCTGACTCCTGACCAAAAGCTCTTGCGTCAACAGGTCTGCTCAGATTTCCTTGAAAGATTAGAAGAAGATTCCTGATGGATGAAAAACATTATTACTTGCGACGAAACGTGGTTTTTTTCAATACGATGTTGAAACAAAGCGGCAATCGATGCATTGGAAGACGCCTGAATCACCCAAAATAAAAAAAAGCAAGTATGTCCAAATCAAAATTCAAGGCAATGTTGATCTTTTTTTCTCTCGACATTAACGGTATCGTGATGACTGAATGGGTTCCTGAGGGTCAGACTGTCAACCAGACTTACTATTTGTCAGTTTTGGTAACACTGCGAGAACGAGTTTGTAAGAAATGGCCCGAGTTGTGGAAGAACAACTCGTGGATTTTGCACCAGGACAAGGCACCTGCCCATAACGCTCTATCTGTGAAACGGTATTTGGCTGATAAACGCACTCCAGTGCTCGAACACGCACCGTACTCGCCAGATTTGGCACCGTGCGACTTTTTTTTTGTTTCCGAAGATAAAATCTGCTTTGAAAGGGACCCGATTTGAGTCGATGGAAGCAGTAAAGCAAAAACCGGAAGAGTTCCTAAAGGCCCTCACCAAAGAAGACTTCCAGCACTGATTTGATCAATGGAAAAAACATATGGAAAGGTGTGTAGCGAGGGGAGGGGAGTATACGAAGGGGAGCATTCGAATGTAAAATCATTTTTATAATAAAACCCTTTTTTGTAACCAGTCTCGTTATTTAATAGCCAGACCTCGTATGATAGTTAGACGTTGGCATTCCTTTTACACTGGAAAATAAGTAAAATAAGTAATTTTTAAAGTAAATTGTTACTTATTTTATTCAACTTTTATTAAAAAATGAAATTATAGGTTTAATGTGGTAAAAAAGTTTTTAATGTTGGTTTAAAAGGTGCTTAGCTACTTAATGATGTGATTCTGACATATGTAAGTATATGTTTATTTTAATTGTAACTATATTTACAAAAATAAACAACATTTTTCTTTGCTGACTTACGTAGAAACTTACAAAAAAAAATTACTTGTTAAGGTACCTGACTAGCGCAAAAATGTCAATTTTGATGTAAATGATGATTTTTTTACTTTAAATTTTATATAGTTGAATTTTCTGCTGTCTAAAAATACCTTACTTTTGTTTGTGCTTCAATTATTTATGAAGTTATAACAGTTTTTATGTCAAGAGAGAGGAGCAAAACCGAACCGGAAGTGTTTGCATTTTAATACTTTTTCTTACACTTTTTTGGTGTTTGTCGAATTTATTTAAAAAAAAATATTAACTTACGTAAGGTAATGACGGGATATGGTGATATTTTTTATAAAATAATTTGTTAGTTTTAAGTGAAATTTGGCAAATAAATTCGTAAAATTTTTGTCATTTTTTGAATTTTCGTATGCTGTCGCTTCTCGATATTTTGTTTCAAATTTAACTTTTTTTTATATATTTGATAGAAAACTATGTTCTTAAAACCAAAATATCAATTAATTATGCCTAAAGCTAGGTCTGAGAAGCCTAAGGAATTTGCTTCATCATTGGTTCTAGCAGTAATGAGAATGTTGACACAGAGCTAATCCCAATATTACTTAGTCAGCTAGCTGGTGACAAAAAAGTTGTAATCTATTCAAAAATGTTTCAAAATTTACTAAGAAATCCTTTTTCAGTAACTTGTTATGGAGTATTTTACTTAAAGATACAATTATTAAACTTGGAAAAAATTTCTCTTAAGTGCATTATTAACGTTAATTCCTTTTAATTTGTGATATACAGGTTTATTATCATTATAGATATATAATTAGAAATGCAAATACTTCCCTTTCGAAGATCTTGTACATGGATTTTGCAAGATTTGATCTGAAACGCATTTTAACTTCTGCGGACACCCCTTAGGATAAAGAAAATTTTCTCGGGAAAAAAAAGGCTACATAGAAACCAAAATTACCAAGGATGGAAAAAATTCAAAGTGTATTCATATGGAGGTTTTAAAAACTGATCTTTATATGCTTTTCATTATAATTTCTTATAACCTTTGCGATAAGCAATATTTTTAAAATAAATTTTCGGGAAAATTCACTGGCAAAATAACACACATTAATATATTTTATATTACAATTTTCTTAAGCTATAAGATACTTAATGGAAATATATACCTATTTTTCCATATAAAAATATTATTTTTTAATGTGGTAAAGTTTTTCAAGTGTGTTTTTATATCTGTAATTTCTATTAATAAAACTATGTATTTAGACATTAAGAAAAGCTCTATAAAATTGGTGACAAAATTAAAAAAAAAAACTTGAAACAAATATATAATACTGATATGGGCTTACAAAAGGTTTATTCTTTTAATGTAAAGAGGTTTTAGGTTGTCTTAGCTGCATAATTTTTTAATATTTAGATTTTAATTCTTTAAATGCGTTTTTCTCCAAAACAGATTTTTCCATATTTTATCGCATGACAAACATGATATCTCAAAAAGTCCTTGAGATAATTGCATGAAATTTAGCATCATTGTCTATTAATATAGCATGCATGCACTAGAGAATAAGAAAAAAACAATATATTTACCTTTTTTTTCGATTGTTTATCTTTGGGATAAGTGAAAACTTGAAAAATTTTCCTTTTGTGCACTTTTTGACTCCTTATTTTGTGATAAATTGAAATTATTCAAAGACGATTGAGCAAGACATAGGTAAACGCTTTCTAAATAAAATTCAAAGAGCTTTTTTATCTTATAGATTATAATTTATTTTACAGTGTCTGGCGCGATGTGCAAAAAATGCCTAATTTTAACCTAAAATTGTCCATTTTCTTACAAAAATATATTGAAATTTTTTTCTTTGTTATTTTTATAAGATTTCAGTTTTAATCAAACAAAAAATGAGTTTAAAAATGAACTTTTAGCATTATTTCAAAAATATGTTCCCGCAACTAGTCAGACACCTTAAACATATTACTTCAGCGTTTCTGAAACTGTGGGGCATGCTCCTCTATGGAGGCATGATAACCGTAAGTGGGGGGCGTGAGCACTTACAGTTAGTCGAAAACAGAAGATTATTTTTAAAAAAAATATCAATTTACTGAAAAGAAGCAAAAGAAAATACATTCTGAAACATTTGCATTGATATAATATATTTAAAAATGTATCAGCACTGCAAAATGCATTTGATAATTAATTTATCAATTGTAAGTTAAGAATATATACACTGCTGGTCACCGTAAATGCAACACCAAGAAAGAGAAGATATTGCACAACAAAATTTATTTTGTAGATAATATGTTCACCAAGTATGAAATGAATAAATTTATAGACTCCTGTGAAGTGTGGTTCCTGCTAGAATCAGTAGCCTGAGTAGCCGCCATTGTTGTAGATCACCGCTGTCACACACCTCGGTATTGATTTAAAGAGACTTTGGATGTACTCTTGGGGTACAACAGACCAAGCAGTTTCCAAATATTGCCATAGTTGATCTGGTGTGGCAGCTGAGGGTGTAATCTGGGTCAATCTTTGAGCAACCATGGATCACAAGTTTTTTTATCGGCGAAAGATCCGGAGAGCAAGCTGGCTAGGGAAACAATTAAATCTAGTGATTGACGAAGAACCTTTGGACAATACGTGCCACGTGTAGTCGCGCATTATTCTCTTGAAATATGGCTGTGGCCAAGCCCTGAAGGTAAGGAAGGACAACTGACTCCAACACCACGAAGATGTAGCGCTGGCTGTTTAACCCTCTAACCGGATAGCACGGAAAATTCCGTCAGTGTAAAGATGCTTCGAAAATTCACTGCACGGATTTTTCTGCCTTCAAGTAACGTTTTCAAAAGCGGATTAGCCGCACTTTTCTGAAATCCTTTCCCCCTTTTAAAGGTTTAACATCTTGAAAGATAATTGGGGACGGTGGAAGCAACACAGCAGGAAACTAATAGGAAGTTTTATGGCTCGCAGGAAACCTCGTGTTTTGACCCTGAGGCAATCGTAAAAAATCGAGCGGAAATTTCTTTAGACCCCAGGAAGTGTTTATTTGTTACCTCGTTTTTTTAAAGTTTTGAAAAGTCCCAACGCATAAGTAAAATATCTTACAATTCCCTTTTGGTTTCATATTAATTTGAAACTGTAACAAGTTGGGGCGTTTCAGTGCAACCTGCTATTTTATATAGTTAGACAAATTATCTTTTTTTAAGTATATTCTTTCGCTTCATTTTTCTTATCTTAATCAATGCTTTCAGTTTTTGAAACATGATTATTTCATTATAAGATACCAAAAAAATTAATAAAACACCAAACTCTTTAAAATTTGAAACCTTTTCAATTTTCCAACCACTAAAAATGAATAAATTTAAACTTCATCAAATCATTTGAAACATTTTCTTACACTTTGATAAAAAAATAACGAAAAAAAAAAAAAAAAACTAATTGAGATTTATTAGTTTTTTTTTTTTTAGATTTCAAAGCCCAAGTGTTCAGGGAAGTTAAGTACAGTGTCTTGTTATATATTGTTAAAATACACCGAGTTATATTGGAATTTTAAGTGCTTGAACTTCAGTTTACATCAAAGACAACAGGAATGAAGATTTCCACACATTTTTTTTATACCTTGAATGTTTGAATAAATGGTAATCAAAAATATACGGAAACATTTACAGTAGACAATTATGCATATAAATAAACATAAAAATCAATTTTAAATTCGAGCTATTCAAAAACATTCGAATTATTGTTCAAAAATATCTATTTATACAAAATACCTCAACATTTATCTTTTTTAAAGACTAACTGAATAAGTAATTAAAAACTGAATATTTTTTGAAATCTCGACCGTATAAAGCTAGAAATTTTATGTTAGAAATTCCATTTGAAATTTCGAAAAAAAAATGCATCGCAGTTAAAAATTATTTACCATAAGTTTTAGCAATTGTTTGAGTATAATAAAAAATTCAAATTTTATTATATAGCTTCTTTGGTATCTATTTCGAAGATTTCATACAATTCAGTTGAAAACTGCATGCTAAGAGCAAAAAATATACTTAAAAAATTGATGAATATACAATTACAATAAATTCTTACATGGAAGCAAAACTGAGAAGCTAAAGCGTAGGAATGAAAAATTTTGAGTATATCTGAAGTAGTTTTCGAAAATATTTATTTTAAAGTTCAGAAAATTTGTGTGCGTTATGTTATACTTAATATTAATTAAATGGTTAAAATAATATATATGTTAATATTAGTCATGTAATCGTTTGATGACACATTCATTTACTAATAAAAATTATCATGGTCATTGATGCGAATGTCAAGAAGTTTATGTAATTTTAAATTCAGACATTAAGATATTGATGTAGAAAATATAAAACGACCATCTAAAATACATGAAAAATGCAGTCTGCTATAAAATGATCTTAAACAAAATCCGGCATTTTCACTTACTGTGGCAGAGCCGGCTTAGTCAGGGGCGATCTGGAAAAACAGAGAGAGAACCGCAGTTTTGATGGATGTCGCTCTAGCTTTTAAAAAGTTCCCAGGAAAAATTATATATATATAAATTACAAATGCAAAAATAAATCTTGTAATTTTCCATACATTTTTATAACTACGAATTGTGGAATTGGCTTCCAATACATTGTTGTGTTTGACATTATGTAAGGTAACCAACCCTATACTTTAGATAGATTTGTACTACTTTTTCGTAACCGTATTCCTTTTAAAATTAATTCGTGCAGCCGAAATACACCTTTTGCACCCTTAAAAATTTATATAAACTATAACGGTTAATTTTAATTTATGCAACTTGTGAAATGTTCATAATTAACCATTTCCGTCTAAACAGTTTACATGAATAAAAAAAGTTTGGACTCCCTCATTCATTAGGGATTTATATAAGACTCTAACATTAAATTTTATTTTTCACCGAATAGGATCGAGTGGTAGTGTATAGTGCTTCCACACCACAAGTCTGGGGTTTTATTAACGGGCTGCGCAAGGTCGACTCTGCCTTTCATCCCCGCTACATTGGGTCGATAAATGAGTACCAAGCTTGCTTCGGGTCTTAAACACTGAAGATCTCTCTTTAGACAGACCACCAAATCGGGACATCTGTTCATGCACCCTAGCGTCCAATGGTCACTTGTATTATGATGGGCACAGTAGTTCCTGGCCCTCATGGATTGTTGTGCCACTGAGTTTGAGGATTACTTCACTTTGGGGATACCCCTTAGATAAACATGTATTTCCACTCATTTGCAATTAAACATTTTTCTTTCAATTACGTTTATTTCAGAAGAAAGTTTGATTTTTCAAATGTATTTACTTAATAACATGTATATTTGTGTATTATATTAAAAATTTGATCAATGCAAAAGTACATGTTTTTAGCTCCTCTAAAAGCTTTTAGGATTTTACAACTGATCTTACAATCCATATACATTTTATAGTAGTATATTTAAACATGATAAAGACATTTTTACGAGTGTGTGAGCTGTTATGCCACGTTTATAAATATAAAAAATTGCATTCAGCTACAGTTTTTAAAATGTACAGAAATAAGTGGAGAAATAGGATACTTACATATTATGAATATTTTTGACTGCAGTAAGATATATTTATATTTCAGTTTCTTTACAATTTAAATAGAAGTTGTAAGCCATTTTGCGAATAGTTTGATATTGAGTATAAACCCATAGGCTGTTTACTATTATAAAGTGTTTTACTTTGATACCAGCGCACATTAAAATAAGTCTTATTTGCAGTTATATGATGAGCTTCAGTGATATTTAAATTTTCAAAAATAGTCTATACGTACGAAAACATTCTTTCACAACCGCACACCACATCTCTCATACTATATCTTCCTTACAGCAGGAAATATTTGTGTATACTGACAAATTTAACCCTCCAAGCGGACAGCACGGATTTTTCTGCCCTACTAGAGAGGCTTCGAAAACGGACCACACGGAATTTTTCGTAAGGCCGGGGACTCACCAAAAATGAACCAAACGGATTTTTTCCCTTCAAGTAATGTGTTCAAAAACAGTAAAGCCGTTTTTTTCAGAATTCTTCCCCTTTAAAGGTTTAGTATCTTGAAAGGTAATTAGAGACGGTCGGGGAGACACAATGGGCATTGAGGGGAAGTTTTATGGCTCACGGGGAGACCGGTTCTTCCCCTGCAGCAATCGTAAAAAACTGGGAAGAATTTCTTTAAACCCTAAAGTGTACGGAAATAATTGCAAGTCAACGAGTTGAGAATTCTCATTTTTTTCTTTACCTTAAAATTTTCAAATGAAATTAAATTTTTATAATATATGTCAAAGTTTTTAAAAATATCTGTAGTATTTAAATTCAAATTATATATTAAAACATTGAGGAAAATTTACTGTTTCATTTTTCTTATTTTAATCAATACTTTCAGGGATTTTTTTTAAAAATGATTATTTTGTTATGTGTCAAAATATAAAAAAAAAAAAAAGGTTCAAAATTTAAAACCTTTTAAATTTTCGGACACTTCTAAACATGAATAATTTTTAAGTTTCTGTATTACATTATTTGCAAAAACTTTTTATGCATTGTTAAAAAAAAACCTATTTAAATCTTTTAGTTTTTCATAATTTTGAAGCCAGGTATTCAGGGCAACTTTTATAGAATCCCTTGTTTTGTATCGTTCTGATAACAAATTATATTTGAATTTTGAATGTCTGAACATTAATTTCATTCAAAGAGAACTTTAACTACAAGCTTATATTTTTGAACTTGAATCTTCAAATAAAGAGTATTTAAAAGAATCTGGACGAATTTACAGTTAACATTTGCGCATATAAATAAGTATCAAGATCCTTTTTAAATTCAAGTAAAAAAAATATATATTTATGCATAATCCCTCATCATTCATGTTCCATTAGTGGTTGACTGAAGAAAAGGTTATTAAAATTTGGACATTTTTATAATCTTAACCATGCAAAACTAGGAATTTCGTATTAGCTCCACTGAAATTCTGCATTGGAATTTCGAAAAAGATATTTATACGTGTCTCACAGACTCAGTTGATAAACATATATTTACCATAAATACTAATAATCCTTTGGATATTTAAAATTATCATTAGAATAATTTTTTAATATATATATTTGACTTCTAATATTTTTTCAAGTATTCCTTAAATTTCATATAATTTAATTAAGTGAGGGGATATTAAAGTCGCATTCTCTCTCTCTTCTCTACTCAACTACTTGAGGGCTTTTGGCGACGGATCTGTGGCGGGTTACCAGGTGGTCAAGGTATCGAATCATGGTTGGCATGTCTCGAGTTCGAGCCCAGTGCCACAAAAGACCCGCCGTGTAGGGCAGCGATGCACGTTAAATCTATCGAGAGCTGAAATGTCCTCTCGTTGGTGTGGTGTGGTAGTTAGGAGAGGGGGTGCCATCTCAGGTGTCGCCCTCGTCATTTGAACATGCTTCAAAATTACGAGGTCCATCACTAAAAGTCCTCGTGTAGCTGAACAGTGCGACGTTAATATTCACTCACTTGGCGACGGACCTCGTAATTTTAAACCATGGTCAAGTGACGAGGATGACGCTTGAGCATCGCTCCCTTACACGGCGGGTCTTCAGTGGTGCTGGGGTCGAACTCATGACACGCCAGCTACTAGGTAGCCATTAGGCTACCGCGGCCTCACAATGTGGTTGAAAACTGCATGTTATGAGTAAAAATATGTTGAAACATTTGATGAACTTATAATAGATTTTTGCATAGAAGATAGATGTGTGATATGCTAAAATGACAATGTGTAAAAGTTATGAGAATATCGATGACAATTTTTGAAAAATTCAATTTAAGTTTCAGTTTGAAACTTATTCGTTTTTTTTTTCGCATTTAATATTAAATAGTCGCGGTAACAAATTAATAGTTTAACGCATTCATAGATTATACAAAATAAAGTTATAAATGACATTGTTGGGAATAATAAGTTTTATAGTTTTAAATTCAGACTTCTTAGCAGGAGTGCAGACTATTTAAAGGCTGATGTAGAAGTTAGAAAACTAATATTTAAAATATATGGAAAACAATATCTGCAATTCCATGATCTTGACGAGCAAAAGACGGCATTTTTACTTAGTAGGGCAGAGTAAGCATAAGGTAGGAGCTTGTGGAGTAAACAACCAGGCCTTGGCAGTTTTGGCAGGTACTGAACTCCCATTTGTTGCTTTCAGTAAGGAATATAAAACTAACAAATACAAAAATAAGTCATGTATAATTTTATATATTTTAATAACAATGAATTGTTAACTTAATTTCCAATTCATTGTCACGAGTTGGCAGTAACTACGGTACTCTATCGACCGTACTTCTTATATATATATATATATATATACACTGGAGTGCAAAAATTAAGGACGAAGTCGAAAGATTAGCATATCAGCTGAACGAAGAGGCAGAGCGGACAGAAAGACCAATCAGGAGATTAAGTAAGGTGATGTACGGTAGCACATGCGCAGATATGCAGGTAGACGTAATGGGGGAGTGTCTGAGTAGTATAAAGCATGCTGTCGGTGTAAGATCAGTATTTCTGGCAGAGAGATTGCACGCCGTACAGCAGTAAAAATCCCACCGAGTTGCTGCCTCAGCGAGAAATGGCGAATAATCAATCCGTTAGACGACATCTGGATGCTTTTACCCGAGGTCGAATCATTGGGAAGTTGGAGGAAGGCCGCAGTGTGGCTGCAGAGTTCGGAATTGCTCACAGCATCGTTTCACGACTTTGGAGACAATTTCAAACTACAGGAACAGCTATCCGGGGGTTCA
The DNA here is from genome assembly GCA_019973935.1 of Trichonephila clavipes. Taxonomy (NCBI): domain Eukaryota; kingdom Metazoa; phylum Arthropoda; class Arachnida; order Araneae; family Nephilidae; genus Trichonephila; species Trichonephila clavipes. The sequence continues at coordinate 510,571 of BMAU01018720.1, forward strand.
GTAGTGGTCGTCCACGAGGAACCACACCCGCAGATGACCGGTACATTGTCTTACAGGACAGAAGAAATAGGCGGCAGACAGCGAAATAAATCGCTAGACACACGACCCAGGCGACTGGACGACCGATATCGCGTTTTACCGTGGCCAGAAAACTGCACGGTGGTGGTCTGTTTGCACGACGCCCTGTACGGTGTGTACCTTTGACGCCTGCCCATCGGAGAAGGCGTTCTCTGTGGTGCCGGGAACACCGGAATTGGAGAGACAATGAAAGGGGACGAGTACTCTTTACAGATGACAGCAGATTCAGTTTGAGTAGCGATTCTCATCGCATTCTCATCTGGAGAGAGCGGGGAAGCCGCAATCATCCCTCGAACATCATTGAAAGGGACAGGTATGGAGGTCGCGGTGTTCTCGTTTAGGAAGGCATCATGCTTGGTAGTCGTACAGACCTTCACATCTTCGACGCAGGTTCAGTCAACGGGACCCGTTATTGTAACGAGATTCTTCTTCCATATGTGCGTCTTTTTAGAGACGCTATGGGTCTGCAGTTCCTTTTCCTGGACGACAATGCTCCATGTCATCGCACAGTAGCTTAGAGAGTGAGGATATTGAACGTATGGATTTGGCCAGCACGATCTCCGGATCTCGATCTCATCCAGCATGTATGGGATTTTCTAGGCAGACGCTTGGCAGCTCGTAACTTACCACCAGTAACAATTCGGGAGCTTCGATTGGCGCTGCAAGACGAATGGGCAGCAATGCCTCAACAACTCATTGACACCCTCATTCTCAGCATGGGCAGACGCTGTGAAACCTGCCTAGCACTCAGGGGAGATCATATCCCTTACTAAAGACCGGGTGTTTCTTGCTGGACACCCATCACAGGAATGTTTCGGCCTTCAGTCGCATTGCGCTCAATGCTACTTTTTCAATATAAAGCTTTTTTTTATCCCTCTGATTTCTCTTTTAGTAAGTGTTGCTTACATTACACATGTCCTTACGTATCGGGGATCTTACAGTATTAAATGTGTTGATTTGGAAAGCTTTTGTACAAAGTTATATTGAAAAAACCGTCTCGTCCTTAATTTTTGCACACCAGTGTATATATATATACTAGCTGCAAGTACCCGGCTTTGCCCGGGTTTAAAATAAGGTTTTCTGTAGAAGCTTACAAAACTGTTTATTTGCATACCATAAAAGGGTACATTTATCTTAAAGCAATGTGATAGACAATATTTTTGGCAGCTCCATTTGGAGTGTGTACAAAAAGATTTTCCTTTCAGCCCACTGTAGAGCAGGCCACATACAACTGCCCATGAGAAAAGCATGGCGTCTGCAAGTCTATACTCTCCCCTTTTTTCTCAGAGGCATGACTGTAGCAAAAAATGACAATGCATTCCTATGAATGAAGGAATGGAATGGAATGTAGTAAGTAAATGTGATATTTGTTGCAGTATTTGCTTGTAGTAAAGTAAATATAACAAAGAAGTATTGCAAATTACTTTTACCGCTTTTGTTTAGTAAAGTTTTCTCTAAAATGAACCCATGGCTCAGAACATGCACACATGGAGCACTCTTTTTGGCTGGAGGAGGCCAGAGTGAGGTTAGGATGGAACGAAACCTATTTAAGAACCTTCCCCATGTAATTTTGTGAATGTGTACCAAATTTCACGTTATTTGGTTGTCTGGATATTTAGTTATAAGGAAACAGACAGACAAACAAATGCGTCATATGTATATATAGATATAGATATAGATTTGTTTGAATTCTTGTGTATTACTTTTGTAAGCTTCATGGCATATTTTATGGTGTACCAGTCTTTTAAAGCTGACTGAGCCACAGCAACATTTAGCTAGATATAGCTATTTATAACATAAAATTAAATATTAAAAAGTTATCAAAAATAAAAGAAGGCTCAATATTTTGATTAAATCAGTATAAACATTTTCGTACAAACATAATATATATACTGTAAAATATTTAGTTTGCTACTTGCCTTTCAGACAGACATCAAACAAAGTTTTAAAAATTGTCAAAAACAGATAAAAAACATATTTAAGGAAAATACCACTGATTAATTTTGCCAAAGACATCACAATATGTAAAAAAATATTTGCAGTACATAATCACCAAAAAAATGTAAGCACTAAAATATAAAAAAACAAAAATTATATATTGAATTAATTAAGGATTAGTGGAGGGAAAGGTAAAACAGGCTAAGATAATACTCATAATAATTTCATATCGGTAGGCTACTCATTTTTTGCATGATTTTAAAATCACGCCAAATTGGTGTTGTGGACAGTCTTATGTTATAGTAATGTACAGAATTAAAGGTACTTATGTATTATCGCAACCTATTGGTGACATTATACAAAATGAAACACATGATTGCCAATTCAACGCACACAAAGTTTGGATTGTCAAAGTGGCGAGTTGTCTTGAACGTTGGCGATTGTGAAATAATACGTAAGTACTAAATAAAAAAAATATCCAAAGTATATATATACCGATAATAAAAATAAATTGAAAAAGGAAGTACAATAGTAACATTAACTGACATAAAAAGAACTGAACTAACTTTATCAATGCAAAAGCATAATTTGAAAAAATAAAGTATTTACATATAACCACAACCTATTGGCGACATTATATGAAACGAAGCACATCACTCACAATTCAGCATATATATGACATGCGAAATCGGGGTTCAAACTTCGCAAGTTATTTTGAACGCTGGTGATTTTTAGGATAGTACATAAGTACCAAAAATAATTTATCTTCGACTACCTGCTTCCTCAACAGGTATTTAAGCCATTTGTCTGTTTTGCTCATTCTCTGATGCCTATTCCAGTTTGATATGTAATTACTACCAACACTGCTTTCTCTTGGGCAGTATAATTACCCAAGTTTGATTTTCTGCATAGCAATTTTATACACTGAAAAGCCAATAGTATATACCCTTAAAGGTTAAAATAAAGACACATAAAATTGCAAAATATTATTAATTTCGTACTATCTAAAACAGATAACGAAAACGGAAATACTATATTTATGTTAATCACAGTAATAAGAACTGAAATACCATTATCAATAAGAAGTTTTAGTTTGTCAAAATTATAACTTTCGCATTCTAAAGAAATAAATAAATTCTCCGAAAATATACTGAAATTGTAAGTTGTAATTTTTAAGCAAAATCACACACATAAACATCCCGCGATAATACCTAAATGTTGCCAAAACAACAAAACAAAATTTTAGTTGTTAAAAGAAAACTCCTTAAAAAAATGATTTATTCGAAAAATAATCCTAATTAAATATCAAAGAATAGAAAAATTGAATAAATATTCCAACCAATTAATATAGCTACAGTAAAAATATGTAATAATCTTGAAAAACTGCATGTAAAGTATAAATTGTCCACTTAGTGAGAACCATGACATGATATGACGTCATAACACTGGAAAATCACTTAAAAATTAAATTTTAAAAAATTCGGAAAGAATTATGAACGCCAAACCTATTTAAGAACCTTCCTCGTGTTATTTTGTGCTCGTGTACCAAATGTCTCGTTATTTGGTTGTCTGGATCTTGAGTTATGAGGGAACAGACAGACAACAAATGCGTCTTATATATATATATAGATATATATAAAAGAAGTACGGTTGATAGAGTACCAATAATTTTAACGCAATTTTATATTTCGTTCTCGTAAACTTTACTCGTTTTAAAACATGTATTGCCAAAATACTCTCCTTTTGTATATTTATAAAATTTTAAAAATATAATGGTTATCTTACCCAACATTTTAAATCAGGGGCGGCAACTATGTAGCTAAGACGTGCCAAACCAATCTGTGAGTATCATTCAGCGTGCCACATAGTAGGAAATTTTTGAAATCCTTCGATTCTTACGGTAATATTTGCAGATTTAAAGAATAGAGTTAAATAATTTAGATTTACAGTTTTATTTTATATTAATTATGGATCAATAAAGTACATTTATTAACATAAAATAAACAATATAAAATGTTACTATTTCTTCAACAAAGATAAAAAAATTAAAAATGTATGTTTACAACATATTTATTTAAATAAGAAATAGACAAAGTGAAATATAAATTATTCCCTTCATTACAGTTAAATAAAAATTGTCACCACTCTTCTTTCATATCGCAAAACCAGGGGTATAATGTGTGACACGATTCTGAGCATTCAGTTGTTAAACAAATTCTTTGCGGAGTCGAAATATTTTTCATATTAGGAAAGATTTTTTACTTTGATATGCCGAATCATAAGTGGAAAGCAGAGTACATGCAATTTTCTTTTTTCAACAATTAAATCCCCTAGCAATAACATTCAATTATTTACAAAATAGCTGTAAATTTATCCTTAGAATTATCTTTCAGATTATTTTGTAGTTTTTTAAATGTCCATAACTCAGAAGATGTTTGTCAAATAAGGTCTATTATCAACTTCCATCCACTCAAGAATTGACAAATTTGTAGAGTAGTGCTAAGTACCACTAAGAATTGTACCACGTGCCACAGGTCCGTAGATTGCTGACACGTTTTAAATGTTCTTATTAACTAACCATCTCCTATTCAAACACAATTTATATGATAACAAAGGGTTTTCATTCATTTTGTAGGGAATTGTATTAGATTCAACCATAAGTAATTTTGTGTATAAAAAAAATTACATTGTTTCGGGGATCCCCTTAGAGCAAAATGAAAGGAATTTGACATAATTATAGTAAGTTTCTCTAAAAGGGGAAACGTTCACTTTCAAAATACACTGCATTAAGTGATTTTAGGTGTACGAAGTTATATTCCCTATTATATCTAAAATAAATGTTGATTTTTTGGTTTTTCATTAAGTTTTGAAGTTATTCCTTCACAAATATACTTCTTCGTTACCTTTCTTTCAAACTTGCTATTTTCTTTTGCGGCCACAGTAGCCTGATGGTCATGGTTATGAACTTGTGTCCAGTGTTCGAGCCCTGGTACCACAAAAGTTTAGCGTTGAAGAGGAGCTGATGCACGTTAAACACGTCGAGGCCAAAAGTCCTCACGTTGGTGTGATGTGGAAGTTTGGAAGAGGAGTTATCAACTCAGGTATCGTCCTCGTCACTTAACCGCGATTTAAAATTACGTAGTCGCTCGTCAGTAGCCACCGTGTTCTTAGAATGCAATATAAACCCTTGACGTGTGCACTTGTGTTAATTCGAGTACGCTAAACAGTTCCAAATATGCACATTAGGTATAATTCAAAAGAGGTCGCATTTTATGCTGCTGTAATTTTCTCACTCAAATATCAGCGAGCGCCGTCTGCACGCGTGATATTTGACTGTTGTTTCTTATATTTACGATTTAGTCGAGAAACATCAAAAACTTGGATAAAATATTTGTATAAAAAATTAAGGGAAAAGAAATACTTAGATTTTAGAAGCAAATTACTAGAAAATTTACATAAAATTATTACTATGAAACAAATATTATCCAGTAGAATCCGAAAAATTTGCCATTTCATTGCGTATTCAAAGATTTGAACGTCGAGATAGATAAGCTTTGAACATAAAAGATTTACTGACGTGTAAATTTTAACTGAAAAATGTACACGGCAAATTTACTGGCAATTAACCAATTAAAAATTGACACGGCACTGATTGAATGTGTATTATGTGTGCAAATGCTGACGTAGAGAAGGAGATTTTCTCTCAGTGCAAGTTGTTATGTTGATTTATAGCGAAAAAATCATTCAACAGAAAAATATAAAGATAAAGATATAAATTTGAATAAATTAAAAGTATTGAAATGACTTTTTATGTGTTATTGTTAATTAAAAATATAAAAAATTGCAGAAATCCTAGTTTTACTTTACAAATTTATTCAGCATATATAATGCTACTACATTTATTATAATTTTGTTAAATAAAAAAATAATCACTTTTACATTTTACCTCATAATTAAAAAAATAAAAAAATAACAGGAAAATATTCTTGAGTTTTCTTCGTCTGATATTCAACAATGATTACAGAGAGCTTCTGTATGGTTAAAATTGTAACACCCCGAAATAAAAATGTTGCTTTTAAAAAAATTTTGAAGCTCTTAAAAATAACAGGAGAAAAAAAATTTCTTTTGCTTATACATGTATTAAAAATATTTTTAAACTTTGAATGAGTCATTTCTTTAAAACTTTATTTTTTACCTTTTATTTGCTTGTTTGCAATAAATTGGGAGAAGTTTCTGTTGGCCGTGAAGTGTAGAAAATGTCCATTTCACAATCCTCGCCCTAGGCCACAGCTGTGAATGAGAAACCTCCCGTTTCGAACAACACAGAAACCGAAAAGCAATAAAATCATCCCCTGCAAAACTCCGCAGTTTTAAGGGGGAAGGCATAAAACTGTGGTGCGCTTTCGAAGCAGTTCGCGAAATTCAACAAAAACATTTTCGCTACCACTAGCTTTGAAAAAGTAGACCGCTTTCGAAGTGAAATTCAATTAGCGGGTCATCCACTCAGAGGGTTAATGCAGGATACATTTCCAAGTGTTAAATTTGTTTTTAAAATTTGGTATGATTACATTGTGGAACTGTCGGTTAACTTCACTGAACAAAATTGTTTTAAGTGTACTGTTTTGAAAGACAAAATTAATTAGGGAGAACTTTTCTCACAAAAGAATTTGTAATGACTGAATTGTGTGAAAAAATGTAGTTATCGATGTGTGACATTTTTCCTTGTAATAAAAGAAACAGAAAGATAAGAAATTTAACTTGAGTAGAAAATGGTTAGAACTACTGTCATGCGCATTTGAAAAAGTATATCCCCCATTAAAATTAAAAATTATTGACTGAATGTGTGTTATGTCCATCACAAATGCCGATGTAGAAAAGATATTTTTATTTAATACAAGGAGTTCGAAAAGGAGAGCACTAGGAATGAAAATTTAGATTTTTTCCGAAAAATATTCAGTTAACATAAAAATATCATTTATATGATTTAAATTTAAATAAATTAAAAGTATTGAAATCATTTTTTATGTTATTCTAAATTAAAAATGTAATTGAATAGAGAAAGATCTGTTTTATTTCATAAATATATGCACCATTTATTGTCTTATTGTTTAAAAAAAAAAGATAGGGCCTTTACTCTTTTTACCTCATTACTTTTTTTAAAAACAGGAAAGTGAGCGCGTTTTCGTACTCTCATATTCAAAAATGAATACAGGATGCTTTTTTCTGGTTCAAATCGCAATACCAATTTTTTTTTTTTAATTTTTAAAAAATGACAGAAAAAAAAATTTGTTTGAAGAAAATATAACTATTTTTCAACTTTTAACACGTCATTTAACCTTTTAACACGTCATTTAATCATTAACCCTGCATTTTGTTTTAATTTTACTGTGATTGAATCTATGCGGAAAACGACAGAATAGAACTACGGTTTTCATACAAGATTGCCCAAGGCAACTTAACAGCTAGCTGTAAACGATTGCTATCCTGGTTCTCACTGAACAAAGACGCCTTACTTGACAAAGGAACCGAATTAGGTCATAAAATTGTCCCCTTTCGACCTAACAAGCTTTAAAAGGGGGAAAGAATTGAAGTCTGTTGCATTTTTGAAGGGAATAATAAAATAAGAGTAAAACGCTTTCGGAATAAATTTTCAGGAGGAAGGTATCCACTTAGAGGGTTAAAGTACCGGCAATGCGTACTAGAGGAGTGCGAGAGTTATATCCAATACCGCCCCATACCATACATCCGGTGCAGGACCAGTGTGGAGGTGCATAACGCAGCTGTTCAGCATCCTCTCTCCACGGTGTCTCCAGACTCGAATCCGACCATCGTGGTGTTGCAGACAGATGCATGACTCGCCAGTAAAGACAACATCATTCCATTCTGGCACCCACATCCTTCTTTCATTGCACCATTAGCGACGGAGATGTCTGTGGTTCTGCGTCAAGGGTAGATCAAGCAATGGACGTCTTGCGGACAAACCACTCTGCTGTAAACGGTGTCGAATGGTACGCGTAGGCACTGGATGACGTTCACAGATGGTTCATGATGTGACTTAGCGATCCGTCAATACCATGCGTACAATTTGCTTGTCCTCACCTGAAGTGGTGCACTGAGGTGGATGCGATAGACCACGTCGATCCTTCGTACCCTCCTTCATCCAAAGGTCACATATCCACATTACCGTTGTTTGGTTTCATCCAACAAGACTACTGATTTCCCTGAAAGATAATTCACAATCTCTGTAGGCTACTATCCTTCCTCTGTCGAACTCGGATACTTGATCACAAGCTGACAGCTGTTTTCTACGAGACATAACTGATCGTTTTTTTGAAAGAAATCACAAGAAAAACACAATTGTCGAACTTTAAATCGACGAAATCTCCAAAACTTAAATATCGCTTTGAGGTGGTGCCACGGGCACGCGTGATGTGCGTGTATAGTGAAATTCTAATCTCATTTGCATAACTCACCTACGCTAATGCATGTTGTAATTTTCATGTTATTTGCATGCTTCCTTCAGGGTGTTGCATTTACGGTGGCCAGCAGTGTAGGTTTAAAACTTACTAGTGACTTCCATGGGCTTATCGTACACAAAATTGAATTCCTTCTTGTTAATTTGTGTGGTTTATAGTTAAAATCGTATTGTAGTCTTACGCCATAGTACATGTTTATTATATTCTATATATTGTTATTGCACGAAAGGGGGAGAGCGGTGAAAATTGTGACTGAAAATTGGATCGTAAGCATTCAAAGTTTGAGAAGCACTGTATTACTTATTTTACTATTTGTTTTTATATTACTTGTTAAACATAATATCACTATTCACTATCAGAATTTTCTAAAAATTAATGTTAGAAAATCCATTTAAATAAATTAGTAATTTACTTTTAAAGTTTGTTTATTGCATGACACAAAGAAATTAATTAATGTGCAACACCAGTATATTTCGAGCGGTTTTTTGGACTCTCAGAACGCTGGTCACGCTCAACTAACTTGAGACCAATTTTGAATCGATTATACCATTTCTTAAGGGTACTTGGTACTCCCAAAATCACAGGCCTACCGTTTTTTTTATTTTCATTTAATCTTATTCTTTGCATTATTATCTTTCGATTGATATATCACTTGTGCATGTCGGAAAGTTAGAAGTTGAATAAAACTTCATTTGAAAACAAATTAGGCAATTATGTCACGCCCCCTTTTTGGAAAAAAAGCTAAAAAAATGCGCTATGATAAAAAATCTATTTTATAAATAGAAATAATAACTATAAAAAAGAATGTGTAGTATTAAAAGCAGAATATTTCCGAGGCAATACAATAATGTATTTTTCTTCCTTGTGAAATGTGTGCATGTAAAATTTTTAAATTAAAGCATTTTATATTAATAATTTTATATAATTTCAGTTCTTATTCCTGATATACTTTTCATACAAATTTAATACTTTAATATTATAAGAAGAAAAACAGCTAAAATTTCTGTCGTGATAGAAAAAAAAATTTTTTAACGTTTTTCTTGAATTTTCTTGTGCAATTAGTACTCTCTAAAAGTTGATCATTTATAAAAATATGTGGGTTGAAAAATATGAAAATGCAATTATTTTAAAGAAAAATGTACAAATATATCGTAAAGTGGTATTTTAAGTTTAATTAAGCATATAATAATTATTTTTTCAGATTTTGTGTTTTTCGAAACCTTAGTGCATTCAAAATGCTACTCCTTCGACAATTATTTACCAATCACTTCCATTTTTTTCCTGTGTGTTAAAAATAAAGCATGTAATAAAATTAGGGATCCGTTTTACTATAAACTGAATACTTTTTTTAAAAAAAATAAAATGTACGACATGTTGGCTTTTTCATTGATTTTTAGCCTGTATATCAACTTTTTATTTTTTTTCTCAAAAAGGAATACAGTTATTCTAAAATCGATCCCTAAAATTGTTTATAACATCCATAAGATTATTATAAAAAAATTCAGGTCAAAAAATTAATTTTTACACAAGGAGTAGGATTTTAAAATTTACCCAATTTTCTTCAAAAAATTTAAATTTTTAAAATTGTGTGAATAATATATGAAAATTTTCAACTGGTATTATTTTATTGAATAGAAACATTGTATAAAATGCTAGAATATAATTTTTAAATACGTAAATAAAGAAATTTGCTCAAAGGGTACCAAGTCGCCTTAATTTTTATGATCCCCTTAGCACCATTTTTAAAAACTTGTCAAAGCTTACAAATTGTTTATTTTTATAAAGTTGATGCAGTACTTCTGTTCAAGTCGTTCAGCCCATCTTTAGAGACATCCAAATCTGACTAAGATGTAAACTGCTGGAAACGACTGGTACACTGAAACGAAGGGGAAAAATCAAGCTTCCACATTAAGCTGTCACGTCCCTCCGTGAACAGTGGCAAGCTTCAAACTCTCTTTATGTGAGTAAATTCAAGGTCAGTATTTTTTTATGACAGAAGTTATATGACAAATTGTAATTATGTTGAATTTGGGGGGGAGAGAGGTTATACAATATTCTATATATGTTTCTCATTTTCGTTTTCACGAAATATTTTTTTCATCGCAAGAAACTTTACGTGTTTTACCGAAAAATCAGTGCAAAAAAATCAATATAACGTAAAAATGAAAAACTTGATAGTGTAATTAACAAACGCTAATGACAATTTAACAATTTTCATTTTATATGCAGTACTGAAAACTTAAAATGTTCGTAAGTATTTATGAAACTTCCCTATCTATGTTACCCAGGTTCTGTTAGAAAACCGCTGAGTGAGTGAGTGAGTGAATATTAACGACGCACTGTTCAGCTACACGAGGGCATTTGGCGACGAACCACGTAATTTTGAACCATGATCAAGCAGAAAAACCCTGACCTCATAATTATTTCGTTCTACGTTATATTTGTGGAGAACATGATTCAGAAGGCTGCTGAGTAGAAAAACAAACAAATGAGAAAGGTAGAAGGTGGCTTGTGGGTCACTTTTTCATTCATTTGCATATTGTAGAAATGTGTAAAGATCACGAATTTCACTTTGTGCTGAATTTGATAACTTTTAAGTGTTACAGACTTAAGTTGTTCAATACCTACTATTAAATCACACTCTCTATATATTCATTTATTTATCTTGGTGGAATTTACAATCGTTAATAACACATGTTTTAAAGCCCTTAATTGAGCTGAAATTTTATATACATGATTATTTTGGATGACAATACAATAACTTAATTATAATTAATGAAAATTAATTGATTGAAACTAATTTTTTAAAGAATTACAAATACAGCCAAGTTGGCGACTTAGCGATAATTTTGGCGACTTGTGTCAAAACTTGTAAAGGATTTTCTTACGTTTTAAAGCATTCAGTTGAACTGAAATTTTATATACACCATTGTTTTGGATGTCAATACGATACTTAAATGGTAATTAATAAAAATAAATTACCACTTAATGTTGTGATTCTATCATATGTATATACATAATTATATTAATTGTATTGTTTAATAAAAAGTAGCAGAAATAAAATTTTTCTTTGATCTAAGTAAAAATTGACTTAAAACAATTTTTTTAAATTACTTGTTTTTAAATAAATATGTTTGAATCGATCAATGTTAGTACTCCGTAAGTACATAAAATCAAAATTGAAGACAAACTTGCTCTCATCTGTCTCCCCATTCAATTATAATTATACGTCCGAGTAATGTACTTTTTCTTGATTGAGGCTTTCAGGAATGACCAATATTGATACAAAAAATATCACTTATTCCTACTTTCGGTCAGTGTTCTATGTTGTATTTTAAGTGTTCTGCAAAACACATGTCAGAGTTTATTGTTCTCCTACTTCAAAAATATCGCGCAATTCATGTGACGTCATAGTTACATGATAGTGAAAGCCACTTGAATCTAGCCAATGAATTCAAAAACTCCTGCAACGTCATAGTCACACGATAAAAACTATCTAGTGTTTCCAGCTAATCAGTTCACACGCTCCGGTGCTGTTAATTTTTGTTCTTTGCAGAAACTTTCTCTTAAAAAGTAAATATGTATACAAAATGTATTTTATTTAAAAGTATAAACATAAAAATACGATTTTTTTTTAATTTAAAAAAATATTTTTGTAGAATTTTTTTACCTAACATTTAAACATCTTAATCCATTTATAAAATTTGAAATTTTATCTAAGTTTTACAAAAGTAGAACAACAAGTGCAATTAGTTTCTTGTTTGTTTTTAATTCAATGATAAACACGTGTTTGTTTTTATCATGTGACTTCATGAATTGAACCCATACATGCCTACATCTGAATTTGTGCATGGCCTACCCTACTTTCTCAATATGATGTCTGAAAAAGTATAATGGCATAGTAAAGTCTTCTACATTCAACTAAAACTCAAATCAATTGTTCCCATCAATTACCTTTCCTTGAAATTGCCTCTCAGTTGATTTTGAGAAGAACTTTACGCCCAAAAGCTGAACGACGGAATTCATTTCTATTTGTATTGAGAAAATGAGCCAATTGAAGGAAAAAGAATCGTAATAAATTATAGAAGAAATGAAATCGTATTTTCCGTAAATAAACTATCTGCAAAGTACAGGATATAGCAGCAAAATTGTCAAAATAAGTCCTAGATGGTCTTTGCACCTTCTGTAGCACTCATATAAAACAATCAGTGTCTAAAAATACAAATACGTAATGATAAAGATTATTCGCAAGCATCTCTCAATTGTAGCAACCGAAATAATACTGACTAAGTATCAGCGAACGACTCGTATTTATAGGCTGATCGGAAATGTCTCGAAAGATCGCGTCGTAGGTCATGATGTTAATAGATATCCACAGTAATTTCGAAAAGCATCTATAAAACAGCCAAGTTGCCAAAAAGGATCGCCATCCCGCCAAAGTGATAACCTACTCGCAAAAATTTGGTAGACAAAAAGGATGTCAACTTGGCTGTATCACTAATATATAGCCAAGTTTCGTTTGAAAACGCCATCGCAATGTAAGAGGCAGCGTAACTTGCAAATATTGCCATTTTTAACATAAAATAAATACAAAAGAAAGTAATATTAACGTATTAAACATCCAAATACACAAATTGTTTACAGTATTTTAAGCATTAGCTACACACTATTCGTAAGAATATTTTCATGTTAAATATAGTTAGTCGCCTAGTGGCAGTGATCGCGATGCCGTAGGGTCTGGGATCGAATCTCGGGTAAGAAATGGATGTGTGTGTTGTAATCCTTCTCTTCATTGTGATGCGTGCTTCATACTTACTTCTACGCAAACGCCCGTGTGATGCTTTGTGGTGCACGGGGTTATAAATGTTCTCAACGAAATAAAACTATAGTTATACTGCCTTCCTTATTTTTTCTTAAACCAAGCGTGATAATTGGTTTGATAACTAGTATTTCTGAGCTATTAAACCGACCCTTAAGACTTAATGTTTTCCAATCTAAAATTTGCACCATGAATATTCTGAAAAAATTGGTGGATATTGCTAACAGAACTATAAATTTGGGGTTTGTATAAAATATGCATGAATAATACCAGTATTTGTTATATTAAATTTCCTCTTTTCGTAGCCGTATTTAAGTATTTTTGATACTCTTGTCTGAATTACTACTTTAGAATGTGAGTTTAAAATAAAACTGAAAAACCCTTTTGAGGATATCGGAACTTTTGTTTGACTGTCTGAAGATTGACTTCATACCTTAAAATTTTATTTGAATTCCTGGAATCCATTGATATTTAGCACTAATTTTTAGGATTCCAAATCTTACAACATAACAGCTTTCACAATAAAAATTCTAAATTGAATTCCTACTTCGTTGGAAAAACGTACTGGCACCATCAGTTGCAGCTAGTTGTAACTTTGACAGAAATAACGTAGAATAAATTCAAATTTAAAAAATAAGATTTAATTACTGAATTAATATGTGAAAAAACTGTATTAACATCAATTGTCATCCACTGCAGGTTTAAAACAAAATGTATTTGAACTTGAATGGATGAATAGAATATATTTTATTAACGACTGAAAATTTAAATAATATATATATAAATATATATATACAGGGAGAGAGTGAACATTAATACTAGGAATTGAATAACGAACATTTATCTGATGAAATTATAGTTTTAAGCATTCAATATTGACATGAATTATCAGTATCAAATTACAATAACAGAACTAATGCCTCTGTCAAACCTCCAATATCAGCAATCTCATAAAACCTTCATATCGAATAAGCCGTTTACTATATTTATTAATGATACATAAAAAAATGACTCCAGTGAATACCATAAAAGTATCTTTAGTTGCATATAAGAAACCTAATGAAATCGATATTACCATAGGGAAAAAGTATGGCAAGTCAAGTGCTTATTTGGATCGAAATATCAAACTGAGAGCTAATAATATTGAATAAATATTTTAGTAGGTAATATATTCTGTTTCGTACAGACACAGAGCCCGATAAATTTATGGTGTTTTTAATAAAGGAGAAGATATTACCGTATTTACTCCAATCAATGTAATCTGCACGTTTTTGATACAAAATTAAAATTAAACGTTTGAGTTCCTTAACATTTGATTCTTAACTTTTTTTCAAAAAACAAATCTTTCAATGAGAATTAAAATTTTCAAAAAATCCCTATGAAAATGGGCATTGAGCTTATAAAAAAACCATTTATAAATTAGAGAATTTCAACAAATTTAGAAGCAGTAAAGCATTTTAGTTTCAATTTTCCTTACATCCAACAAATTAAATGTAAAGGTCATATAATTTTGCTTATTTATATTATATGAACCGTTTTCTTAAGGTTTAATTCATTATTTAAAAATCATATTAATATACTGATATCGTAATATAGTTTGTGGCTTCTGCACCTATAAGACATGCAATTATAACAAAAGAATTTGGAAGTATGTAAAATGAATCAAACTAAGAATTAGCACTTAAAGGTATCCGACTACCCTAAAATCACAATTTTTTTGTAAATATTGAAAAAAAATTTTTGATTTTATTTCATAAGCCATCTCTCTCTAATTATCTTTCAAAAAATAGTTTTTTTTTTCATTTTCCATTCACTAGAACAAAAACTACAAGTGTTTTAGTCAAAGCAGATGCCATAACTTTACATAAGATGTCAAACTTTAAAATGCGTTTTACTTGAAATGTCTTTTTTCGAAAAGTTCAAACGGGAACAGCGATTGCTCAAAAGGTTTTTTTTAATAATTAGCCAAAATTTTGTGTGTATGTCCTGTATAACATTAGAAGGGGTTTAACCTTCAGATTTATCAATCACTATTTTATTACAAAATTTACAGTTCCTTACATGAATAGAATCACTCTTTTTTTAAGCAATTTTATATATCAGCTAAGATAAAATGCTCTAGTTTTTTTGGTCGTTAACTGAAATTCGAAAGACGTACTGACTTTCGCTCCGCATACGATTTCCAGTGGACAGGCCACGACCTACAACTTCTGCGGGCTGAAAATTATTTTTCAGTCTGGCGCCGGCTATTCCATACTTTCTTTGCTGCTGAATTACTTCAACTGATTTCTTCATTATGGTTCGGAAGAAACCAAAAACGATTCCCGAACAACGACGTGTGAAGAATACTCCGACTACCAGTCGCAACGGCAGAGACTCTGCTGCCTCGGAAGAGCCACCCGGAGTGACCGACATGGATATACCACTTCCCGCAACACCTCAAGCTTCACGGCTCGGAACGCCCGAGAACGCTGGCCCCACCTCTATGCACTGCAAGAAACTAAAGGACTTAGCCCACCTCATCGAAGCTATTTCCGTGACCATTGAGATCTCTCAAACTCTTCTGCAAGGAGCCATCGATAACGGAATCACAGTTCCAAACCACCCCATAATCAGGATGGAATCAAGTTACTTGGAACTTAACAACTCAAGACTGCAAAAAGCGGTAAGTGAGTGCGCCTCTCTTCCCCCCTGTGACACTCCCAATTGTACGCGACATAACTTAAAAGACACCCCGGCTAAAACTAACTCACCCGACCCATCTCCCCCACCTACACCGATCCAGACAAAACGTAAAGAAAACACCGAAGGATTTACTTCTCCCCATCTAGAAAGCTAACAAAAAACACACACTCAAATTCAAACCCCGATTTAAACTTTAAACTCAATTTAAACAACAAATTTAACGCACTCGAAAACACCGTACCCGAAGCACCAATAGAAACCGCAGTTCGACCTTATAAATCACCCGAAAGCACACCTCTCACTACAAACCAGACTAGTCAATCACCTAAGCTGCCTCCTCCCATCATGTTACTGATAACCGATGACCTTAGATTACACACAAAAACTCTTACTGATAAAATACCCGCATTACGAATTAAAACGGCAGGAAAGTACGTAAAATTATACACAGACACTCAACCACAACATGACACGCTTAAACAACTACTCGAAGAGCTAAAATACCCATTTTACTCTTTTACACCCAAACACGAACGACCCATCAAAGTCGTAATCAAGGGCCTTCCCCGAACAACAAAAACGGCAGAAATACAATCCGACCTTCTTGATCTGGGCTATACAATCAATAAGGTCACACAACTAACAGGCAATATCACGAAACAATTACTATCAGTCTTTACAATATCACTCCCCAGAAACACTTTTAATGAAAATATCTTTAACTTAAAAACTTTAGGCTACCTATCTATTACAGTCGAAGGCTTTGAAAGCAGAGGAGTTATCCAATGCTTTCAAGCAACCAATTCAACCACACGGCAGAACGCTGCCACTTAACACCCAAATGCTTAAAATGCGGAGATAAACACCAAACCAGGGACTGCCAGATCAAGAGGCTGGAAACCCCTTTCTGCATAAACTGCCAAGTTCACGGCCACATGGCCAATTACAGTAAATGCCCCCTCTTCCCCAAACCACGCAAAGGCTCTAACATTAAATCAAACCCAATCATATCGAATAACTTTATCAGACCCAATATCTCATATGCACAAGCCACCCAACAAACTTCTCATACCGACTCAAGACAACAGATGGCACCACTCGCGACTACCCCAATCGACACTCAAACTTCCAAGGAAATACTTACCCCCATTATTTTACCTACTCAAAGTTCTGACACACAATCAGATTGCCTTAGTTTAATCACTCAAACGCTTCAACAAACCATTCATGCACTTTCAACACTAGTACAACATATCACTAGTACAACATACCATCAACACCCTGCCACAACACAATCACTCCAAAGACCTCACTTACTAAAACTCAAATTGTAGCACAAATTAATAATCTCCTCAATCAATACGACGGAGCGAGCGACTAAGATTTTCTTAGTCTATTATATTAAATTTCTGTATTTAATTTCAATCTTACCCTAGCATTGTTACCCCTCCCCCTTGCAACGGCTGTGGCACCCTTGCAAATCCAACAGAGAGGCCTATTCACTTACCTTCTAGACCAATTACAGTGCTTCTTCTCCCTCTACGACGGAAATTTTCTTCACCTGGACTGTTGGACTCTCCATCTCGATGGCGTCATCTCCTCTGCACCCTATAAATCTTCATGACCAGAGCCAACCGTTAAGTGTCGCACGGCTCCCAGTGAACTGTCGCGTGCATCAACCATGGACTTTGCTACTTTGAACTTTAAGTGAAAAACTGTGAAACTCAAGGGACTCTTTACAGACAAGGACTTTATACTTTGAGTTTTACGTATTTTTTAATTGTATGTTTTATGTTGTAAGATTTTTAAGTGCATATCAATACCTCCCAAAAACCACGTTAAGGAAACGTAAACCTTATGACATGGGACGGAGGGTTAACCTATAACCCAGTTTCCCAATTGACCTCCAGCTTTCTAGTTTTTTTGTGAAAATTAAAATATCTCTTATCCTGAAAGTAATTTAAAAAAGGAATAGCAAAATAATACATAAAAATTGAAAATTTGTTCATTTACTATTTGTACAGAACGGCCCACGTTTATGTAATTTTTTGTCCATTTTTAGACATTTTTTCTCTTTTTAGTAGTAATAATTTATTTTACTCTTCTTAGATTTAGCCTTTTTTTCTTAAAGCGTACTAAAAACCACATGAAAATCTACATTTAAAAAAAATTGTCGCAGGTAGTCGGACACCTTAAGGAATTCCATTATACGAGAAATAAAAACGAAAATGTATCTCGATAGAATTTCTCATTGTGTGTGTGTGTGTGTAAAATGTTTAGTTTTATTTTTTAATGTATTTATTTTGAACTTATATTAACTGTTTCTTTCTACATAGTTGTTATAGATGTAGATTAAGTTAAAAACCCTCTTCCAAATTATTATCGGTTGCTTGAAATTAATAATTCATGTAACTCTCATTTCTGTGTAGCTGTTTAATTTATTTGCTAATATATAATCCTATGCTGTTAAAGTTGTGTTGCTTAAGTTGGCATCTTTTGAAATTATTCTAAATATGAAAGATGAGTCGGAGAGAGAAAAAGGATTTTAATGCGTAATCAACGCGGTTTGAGCTTCATATGCATTTAATTTTTGTATATTTTCCAATTATTTTTTACTTGGGAAACTTTTTTATAGTTTGAGTGTTTATAACAATGAAAGGCATCTGTGGAATAAAGTTTCGCTGTTATTATTCGCATATAGTATTATAGAATCAAAAAGTAAGTAATGCATTTTTATTACAAATATGAAAATTAAACTATTACATTTATGATGATTTAAGAAAACGACATCCACTTTAATGTATAGAGAGTGACAACGGCCAGATTGAGTTAAATATACATTTATATTAAGGGGAATTATTTACAAGGGAGGGCTAAAAGTTAGTAAAAAATAATCGAAACGTCATTAGATCGTTGGATTCCACGAGGCGTTTCGTTCCTGCGCTCTCGTCATCGTCTCCTCGCCTCTCTCGGTCGTCTCTCGCGCAATCGTTCTATTCGAGTCTGGTTTACTCGTTATCCTCGAACCGCCTTGTCAGATAGGTGGCGCTCTCTTGGCATTACGTCATTAAGGAATATAGGAGGGATATGATATGTGCACATCCATTCCTACAAATATTTTATGTTTTCTTTTCCCGCTCTTTCTACAAACACTTTAACTGAAATGTTATATATTATATTTTGGTTTGATTATAAAAATATTCTTCGTTTTGAAGCTAATATATTTTATTTCCCTTTTCGAGATTTGAGGTAACAAAGGTATGTATCCGACAATGACATTAATGTTAAGTGATAAGTCTTCACGAATATTCTACTTTACAATTTATATATCACATAAATAGATAACTAATAAATTCAGTCTTTTATTTGGAATATCTTGTTGTGCATTGTTTTGCATTCGGCTGAAGGTTGTATTTCTTTTGTATTTACATATTATCCGACTGTCAATTTCGTCTTTATTAGAGTGAATTATACAAATTTTCGCTCCCTATAATACTCTGTCTGTTATTTATATTAGAAATTCACCTATGAATATTTAAAGCAGTTCTCATTATACTTCTAGTTCCTACTAGAAAATTATTTTCTAAATTTAATGAATTATATCGAATTGTATATGAGAACTTCTTTGCAATGCAGGGCCTTTAGAATAAAATACTAAACGAAACACTGGTTATTACAAGGGCTATAGGGAATATAAAAAAAGTACAAATTTCCGCCAAGAAGTTATTCTAGCTTAAAATAATATAAATTGACATTAATATTGTAATGTATTTTAAATTATTTTTAAGAAAAATCGATCTTGCGTTCGCTGAAATTCAGACAAAGATAATGCACTAGAGGACAATAATTACAAATACTTTATATAAACCTGGAAAAACTACAATTATTAAACAAAAGCTGGTACATATTAATAATATTAAACACTTTTTCAAGTAGAGGATGTCCAAGGTTTTAAAAAATAGGTGATACATATTTTACACAACCACGCTTTAAGTAGCATGATATTTCTAGAAACATGATTTTTTCTTTTCTTGCCACAATAGAACTTTACAATCACAACACATCCATTCTGAACGAATCAGGATTGCTTTTGTGTTGAAAAGAGTACATCATCTTCTCGCATTCGTACATTTTTAATTTTTTTAATGTAATGCTGAAAGCTTAATTTTAATTTAGTCTTAACTTACAGAATGTTAGTTTTAATTTAAATCTGCTATTATATGCATTATTTTGTTTTAAATAGTATTTGTTTAGCTAACATATATAAAAAGTGTATTAGTACACTCAGGAACATTGAAAATAGTGACCCAAGAAGAAAGCTTTGGATTGAAATGAAATTTAATACACATAATGACACAGATGAGAGATTCACTTGATCTCAAAAACAAAACAATTAAACGAATACAGGGTGTGCAACGACACAAATAGTGGTCAACATCAATAGCGCGTTGGACCACCTCCAACTGCAATACATGCCGCCACACGGTCCGGCATTGAGTTGATTAGACACCTTATGTTGTCATGAGACAGATGGGACCAAAAATCTTTAACAGCCAACTTTAAATCATGTATAGAGTGACACGATGGCATCTGCCGTTTTAGCTTATCCCACACGTGCACTAAAGGGGACAAATCAGGGGAGAGGGTCGGCCATGGAAGAGTCTGAAAATGATGTTGGAAGTCTTGAGCAACTCTTTCTGTATACGGACGAGCATTATCTTGCTGGAAAATGTGGCCCCTGGGAGACCATTTAGGAAAGGTCCTACATGGGGTCGAAGAATATCATCAATGTAACGTTGGCCCGTTAAGGTTAAGGGAATTGTACATCTCACCAGGGCACCTCCACACCCGTACACGGTTATCATCTGTCCCCAAAACAAACCGGGATTCATCACTAAACAAACCTTTTGCCAATCTGTGACATCCCACATTGATCTGGCTTGGCACCACTGTAGACGCAGTTGCCGATATTCCGGTTTAAAAGGGAGGGCACGTAAAGGGCGCTTGGACTTAAGATTTGCTTCTGCAAGGTGTCTGGAAATTGTTTGTGAAACAATTGCTACGCCTACGTCTACTCGTATCGTTGAACGAGTCACTGTGGGGTCCACAAGTGCTTGCTGCACAATCCTTTGATCCTCTCTCCTCGTGGTCTTCCTGGTCGCTCCAGACCTGGTTTTCCGCGCTTGGGTACCTTCTCGTGTCCACTGCTCCCAACAATTTTTAACGGCACACTCCGAACGATCCACCTGGCCAGGAACAAGGCACATCGACCAGCCTGCAGTTTTCATCCCGATGATCAGGCCTCTCTCAAACTCGTTTAACAGTGAGAAATGACTTCTAGCACGTTTACCGGGCATGTTTCGCTTACCAAAGTCTTCCTACAATCGGCGGGTAATCGTCACGTTTATGAATCTTCGAATTTGCTTTGGCTTATATAGCACCTTCTTCCTGATTGTAGCGCCTCCTCGGCGTGTATGAGCATGGGTGTTGGCACAATACTTGGAGCATTTGCATATCACATTACCCTGTACTTATTTGCAAAGTTTCGCGATTGTACTTAGCTCTTTTCTTGGGTCGCTATTTTCAATGTTTCTGAGTGTATTTACTTCTTCCTGGACAGGGGCTATAGCTCATTCAGAACATTTGTATATTTTTGTGTAAGTACTATTATTTAATAAATATTATTATTATTTAAAATTTAATTATATTTATTAATTTTAATAAATATAATTATTATAAACTTACAACATATCTAACTGGCACAATAGACTTGTCCATTATTGCAATAATATAAGCGGTATTCATTTTTTATCTGTAAAGAAGATGGCCAATAATGTGGTGGCATATTTTTTGGTCTCACATTTTCATAGTAGCAATGCACATGTAAAGTACTCATTATCGCTATATTGACTCATTTAATCACATAATATATGCACTTACCTTATTTGTATCAAATATAACAAGAATCAATTTTATTCATACTTAAACATACACACAACACTGACACTTCCAAAAAATATCACTCAACAGACTCACAGCTGATCAAAGAATGAACTGCAGTATAAATCAATTACATGCAATTAGCCTCTGACAT
The DNA here is from genome assembly GCA_019973935.1 of Trichonephila clavipes. Lineage (NCBI taxonomy): Eukaryota > Metazoa > Arthropoda > Arachnida > Araneae > Nephilidae > Trichonephila > Trichonephila clavipes. The sequence continues at coordinate 532,661 of BMAU01018720.1, forward strand.
TTATTGGAAACTTGAGTAACTGCATGGTGTTGACCACTGAGATAGTTCAGAGAGTGTGTCATCTAGCATCAATTTCGGGCCGCGGTAGCCGAGTGGTATAGGTATCGGATCGTGGCTTGCTTGGTCACGAGATCAATCCCAGTACCACTAAAAGACCCGCCGTGTAGGGCAGCGATGCACGTTAAATCTGTCGAGAGCTGAAACGTCCTCCCGTTGGTGTGGTGTGGTAGTTAGGAGAGGGGGGTGCCAGCTCAGGTGTCGTCCACGTCACTTGACCATGGTTCAAAATTACGTGGTCCGTCGCCAAAAGCCCTCGTGTAGCTGAACAGAGTGCGACGTTAATATTCAATCATCTAGCATCAATTTCTGAGGCATTCGAAAAAGTGTATTGTTTATGTAATACTACACAATAAACGAATAAGAATTAGAGGTACAACACATGTACCACCAAGCACTCAAGTTAATATCCGTTAATTATTGATTAAGGAGCTTGTCAGAACATGATTGATTTATTTCATTATACTTTTAACCATTTACCGTTTTTATGCGTGTAAGTGATTAATATATGTATAACAATTATAAAGTTAGTTATGGATATTAGTACATATGTACGTATTTATACAATATTAAAAAATAATAATTTTATGCTGCTCCTTATAACATTTAAACGCTATCACTAATATGCTATGACATGGTGGCAAAATATTATTTTGATTATAAAATATCTTTATTTATTAGTTTAGGGATCCATTTTTGACGTAGCACATCTAATAATCTCTTATGCATACATATTTAAAAAAAACTAGCTGCATGGCCCGGCCTTGCACGAGCTTTCTCTATTTTTATAAATTTTCCCTTTCCTAAAATATTTGTATTGCAATGATGTAATTGTTTTATAACATTGGAGATATTTACATAAAATAATTGGTATCCCTAAGTAAAAATTCCCGGTACATACGTATTATCGCAACCGTATTGGCGATATTATATGAAACGAAGCACATGGTTGTCAATTCAGCGCATACGACACATACGAAATTGGATTTGCCAACTTGGCGAGTTATTTTGAACGATGGCATAGTTGTGATATTAAGTAATTACTAAAAAAACTTTTCAGCATCATTTCCTGCATCTATGAAAACTAATTAGTACCTTATTTTCAACACGAATTAAATAAAATTTATTCATTTTAATTTTCAAAAGGCAATTTGACTAGAATAATTGACATTGTTGCGATAATACGTAAGTACCAAATCTTCTAAGCATATTTATTATTTATAAATGTTAGCATGCCTTCAGGAAAATTCTTTCCATATACTTCTAAAAAAAATCTAAAGGAAGATAAAAGTTAATTCTGAATAGTTAAGGAAATCTGCATTTAAAATCGTTATCCTGATAATTACTAGTAATTATACCTTGAATTAAAATAAATGATCTGTAAACATTGTACTTTCATTGGCTTGAATCTACATCTTAATGGATATATATTCCGTTCCCTTAACTTTAAAATCAATAGCAGAATTTAGTAATTTCGTTGCGATTAACAATTCTTGAATCTGATTAACTTTTTAATTGGCTATCTAAATAACTTAATTAAACGAAATAAATCTCACTGAAATACTGTACTGTAAATGAACCAATTTGTTAGGTGATATCACAACTCTAAAATAGTTGTACTAGTATTGTTATGTACTCGCAATGAAAAAAAATGTGTTCGAAAATGTTAAGGGCTCCATAAAGTATACTTATTTGAATTTTAATTCAGTGATTTCTTTTTTTCAAAGAGTATATTTTTAATTACTAAACTAACGTTTTTTTCTGCTATAGGAAAGACAATTTAATGATAATAGTAAACTCAGTAATCCTAAGCCATTTAAATAATTAAAATTTTACTGTAACTTAAATATTAATTCCAAATTAATTAATATTAATATTAATTCCAAATATAATAATTTAATATTAATTCCAAAGTTTAATTTGTAACAAACTCTAAAAGCTTCACATAGAAGTAGCGTACGGTCTTTGTCCTTTTCAAAAATATGGTTGTTTTAAAATAAAAGTTGAGGAAATATTGACTGCAATATAGTAAATATATTGTCACTAAATTGAACACAATAATTTCATTGGTTCAAACTGGAATTTTTTCTAACATATGTAGTATGATCCAAAAGTTCTGAGTCAAGGTGTAGGAAACCTTACACCGAAAAGTTCACAGCACCGAAGCACCTCCACCTTCAAAGTAATCCCATTGCGCGATGATACGCTTCTGCCAGCGGTTATATAACTTATGGAAGCACAGCTAGAAGCCATTTTTTGCAACCTCCGTAAGGTATTCTGCTATGGTCATTTCAGCACATATGTAAATGTTTCTTCATTGATGAGAAAATGCAAAAGTCACTCTGGGTTAAGTCTGGTGAATAGGAGGATATGGAACCACATGATCGGGTTTTGGCGAGGAAATTTTTTACCATTTGGGATCGATGTGCTTGCGCGTTTTCGTGCAAAATATACCATTCGTCACCCTGCCAGAACTGGGCCGTTTACGACGAATGGGTTCCCTCAAATGACGTCTTTGAGAAGTGTGTATCTTGCGATTTGTGCAAGTGGTTCACGACGATCTTTTCGAACACATTCAGACACCAACGCAACATTTCCCTTGTTTCGTGAAGTTGAAGATCGTTCAACACTTTCATTGTATTCGATGGATTATCTACCTTCTTTAAAACACCCATGCCATGCGCAAACATTGAACTTCGCTATGGTAGCTTTACCATACACCTTACTTCAGTGTTTCTCAAACTATGGGGCGCACCCTGGGGGCGCGAGCATATCGAATATAAAAGATTTAAAAAATAATTAATTTACTGGAATGAATTTAAACACAAAATACTTTCAGACATAAAAAAAAAGGCAATTTTACTCTGATATAATTTATAGGCGATATTAAATCATCAAAAAAAGTTCTTCAATACTTAATTAGCTATCTTTGATCCTATAACCAAATAAAAAATATTTTATTTAATTTGCTGTAATCCCATGATGAGAGAATTGTTATTACGATTTCTTTTTTAAAACTAACATTCTATTCTTTCAGAGAAAAAATAGATCCCAGATCCAGAATCGAAAAAAATTTAGGAACATAAAAAATTCATCACTGTCATTATTTTTGAAATACTGCACATTAAAAGTTATTGGTACAGTTAGTTATGACCCCTCTCTTATGTGTTTATTTCTCATTTAAGGAAGTTGTAAGTAATGTATTTCTCTGTTGCACTATTTTCCATGAAAAACAGTTTTATGATATTTGAAAAACCACGGAGAGCACTTTGAGGGATTACTTGGCCAAGACTTAAACCAAGATGAGCATTTTCAAACATATAAATCATAACAATTGTTTTTAGCAGTAACATACATATTATCATAATGAATACATTTTTTACCCGGAAGTGGTCGCGCGGGACACACAGATCACGAAATTGTTAATTCTGGCAAAACTGTTTGTTACCAAAGAAAAATTGAAAAGTCCTTGAAAGTAGGTAAGTAAACTTTCTCTTAGTTAAATTATTCACTGAAATAACGATTTGTATCGTGTACAATAAAATAATTATAAAAAAAAGGATTGGAGTGACTCAATAACCCCGATCGACCGTATCGAGTGCGCGAATGCTCCCAGGTTAAAACATGTTAAAGTCTTTTTGCTTTAAATATTAAAAATAATACAATTATTCTTCATCGAAATTTTATATTATTGTTCATTATTTAACATCAATTATAAATGCTAATTCTGTGAAGCTTAAAATTAAAATTCGCTTAAAACTAATTATAATTTGAGCAAACATTTAAAAAAAAACATTTTACATTTTTGTAAACATTTTGTCGCGCACTTACTCTCCTTACAATACAGCTATTATATCAAGAATATTTTATTTTCTTATAAACGAACTCCTGCAAAGAGCGGATACTTCGGCCGGTATACTTTTAATGTATCAGTGTATTTTGTAACTAATTAATTAATACCAAATTAAGAACAAGTTTAATAAGTATTAACGACTTCCATGGGCTTGTCTTGCAAAGCAAAGTTTTTTTAAGGAATGCTTATGATTAGAATTTGACCCTCTGAGTTATTTTTCAATATTTAGCAGATATCCATATTTTGTCTTCTAAGCAGTCACCGCATTTTGCAATATGTTCAATTTAGAAATTAGAGAAAGGAAAAAATAACATAATTATCCTATTACTTAATTTATTTTTTTGCTTAAAGGTAGTATTCAAAATTTAATACTTATGTTATTAATTTGTATGATTTATAATTAAGATTTCGTATTGTAGCTTTAACGTCAAAGTGCATTATTATTGCATTTAGTGCATTATTAATGTATAAGGGGGGCGCGATAAAATTTGTGATTGAAAAGGGGGGGGGCACCAGTATTGAAAGTTTGAGAAGCACTGCCTTACTTAGTACTTCTAAAGGCTCCACGGCGTTTTAACTCAGCGTTGACAGAACTTAATGTTCAACTCTGTTCAAGAAATTCCATCTTTTTACATCGCAGAACAATGCAAAATAGTTTCGCAGGGACATGCGGTTCGGTCACATGACATGAACAAAATTAATCTGGCAAGGTAGGGGAGGGGAGGGAGAATCTATTTCAAGTGGTTTAAATTTAGGTACTTTCGTCGTCAGAACGGCAAACGGTCCCGTAAGGCATCCTGCGATGCTTCTTTCACGTCATCTGATGACACAAAAGGGCATCCCTGAAAATGTTATTTCATTGTTGGGAACAATTTATAGTCACATGGGGTTAAGACGGGTGAATATGGGAATATAGAAGCACGTCAGTGCGAGTTTTGGCGAGGAACTCTTCCCCCAATTACGATCGATATGCTTGCACGTTGTCATGCAGGATATACAAGTCGTCACTCTGCCAGAACTGAGGCCGCTTACGACGAATGGATTCCCTCAAACGACGTCTTCGAGCAGTGTGTACCTTCCACGATTTCTGAAAGTGTTTGACGACGATCTTTTCGAACACATTCAGACACCACCACAACATTTTATTCATTCCGTGAAGACGGTCGCCAAACGTGCTCATCGTGTTCGATGGATTATCGCCCCTTTTTAAAACTTCGGTACTATTCACAGACATTTGATCTCGCTTTGGTAGAATCACCATACTAAGTATTTCCAAAGTCTCCATTAGGGTTTTACCTAAGCGTTGACAGAATTTAATGTTCAAAGCTTTTTGAGAAACGCCATCTCTCTTACATCGCAGAACAAAGCTAACAGCTAGACATTCAGTTCGGTCACATGTGACTTGAACTAAACTAATCTGGCAAGGTAGGGAAGGGTTGGGAGAATCCATTTTAAGTGGTTTTTAAATTTAGATACTTTCATCGTCATCAACGGTCCGAGTCCTTGAATTTTTGGATCATACTATATATTTATAGAGGTTATAAGTATTGAATTATATAAGAAACATTTATAAAAAATTGTTTAATGTTAATAATAAAAATATTGAAATATACAACAATGATGAAATATTCAAATCAACATTAAAAATTTTTTTTTAAAAAAATAAACATGTGCAGAGTGATAATCTAAGGTACGAATGTGTTTACATGGAAAAGTCATTTAGCCTTGGTATCTTCTTGAAAGATAATAATTTTATTAAACAGAAACAAGTTGTTCTATATAATATATATTTTAAGCAACAAATTTTGATTTTTTAACTTACAATACTCAGCAGTATTTTCTTCTTATTTTCCGTTGTAAAGAATAATTCTTCATCTGTTCTCGAAATTTTACTATACTCACAATTTTGTATACATAATTACAAAATTTTATAAATTTTTCTTTATCATTGTATATTAAATTATACATATTTTTTTACGAATAGTGATGTAATTTTTATTTTACTTATTGTTACTTTATTATTATTTTTGAATTTTTATATAAAGTTACCAATTATTTTACTAAAAGGCCTTCCTATTTCTAGTTTTAAAGTTGTAGTCAGATCACTGAATCTGCCAATAACTAGTGTATTGTTCTTTAATTCCTGCAATGCTCTAAGCATTTTCGAATACTAGTCATGGTATTGCTTTTTGTTAGTAATGAATTAATATCATCAGTTCATTATATTCCACAGAATTTCACTCATCAAAATAAGCGAAAAGTAAATTTTGTTAGTCATAAATTAGTTCTAATCCCACGTAGAAGTTTTAGTCTGCTCTGTAAGTACTATATATTGCATACAAATTTTCATTTCCAAAAATTTGATATATTAATTTTATACACACACACAAAAATATTTATTATTTCTCATCGAAAGTTAAATGAATCAATACATGTTTTAATATCATTATAATAAAATAAAAATATATGTGTCTGTATTAACGAAATTATATCCAATATATACTTATTTAAAATTTTTTTTATCTTTCTGTATATCGTTGTTTGAGTTTTAAAAGAAAACAAAAAACACCACAAATACTCGACTCAATACCTAATGTGCATTATCAGATGATCTGTTATGTTTGTACTTAACATTTATGAAGGTCGAATTTATTGTTATCATATTTTTACCTGTAATTTTATATAATCAGCTGATAATATATGTATTTTTTTATTTCACTTTCTTTTTTGTTTGATTCTTGTGGTTAATTATCACGTGTTTCTAAGTCTAAAAAGTAACATCCTAATTTGTTAAGAAGAGTTGGAAACCTCTCTCTATCTCTATACTGACAATGTTAAATTGGCTGTTTTCGATGTACTTTTTATCAAAATCTGTTTTACGTACATGCTAAAAATTTTTCATACTATTAAAGTACACCTCTCTCATTGTACAAAAATGAGCTTTTAGCTAATTTTTAATTTTTTAATAAATTATGAAATATTTTATCAAACATTGCGAAATTTGACCCATTTTTTACTTAAAAAATTTGTAGAAATTAAATCTTTGAGTTTTTTACAAAAGGCTCATTTTAGTATATATTATATATATATATATAGACATCATTATAAATAACTCATACAAATTTACATACCTGTGATCAGTAGTTTCTCAAAAAAGGTACATCACACATTAAAATTTACATTTTGAAATTAATTGATTTTAATGTATACAGTGAGACTTCTACTCGGCAAGGAAATAAAAAAATAAAAGGCTCAATTTAAAATAAAAGATACATGTTTTGGTTTATATCAGTCGATACACTTTTTAGCAAAAGCAAAGTAATTTGTTTACAATTATCGCCATACAAATGGGCGTGGCCCAAATTCAACGATTATTTAAAAATACGTTTTAAGGGCTTTTAAATACCGTAGAGTATAGAATAAGGTATTTTTAGAAAGGTTAAAATCTATACAATTTGAAAATGTAAAAATCTGAAATTGTCAAAAAAATAAGATTATAGCTTTCCAACACCCCTTAACTTTTTTTTTAGTTCTAAAAGTGGCAACAAATTTTTTGTGCATTATCTGGTGTTGCGTTTTATATTTTAGACTCAATATTTTTTTAATACTTTCATGGTAGACAACTTATCTATATTCTTATTCTAACGACTTACCCATTTGCTTAAGAAAACTGTTATTCAAAAACCATATTATTCTTAGATCTCTTTACTTCAATGTTAGGATATTTGAGAAAGGAGATAATTCTACTTTTATTTCTATAATGTTATTACTTTAAATAAAATCATGTTTGAAGAAATAGATTATTTCATGTAATATTTTGTGCGCTCTAATTGAAATCACAGAGGGTAATTTGCTTTCGTTATATTTGTTATCCTATGCAACAGTAACCTATGCAACAAAACAACAATAAAGTATATACACTCAAATTTTGATTTGAGGTATATATACAGTCAAACCTCCATGTTACGATCCTCTATATTGCGTTTTTTTTTATATAGCGAACTTTTTCCTGGAAACAAGAACATATCGATATTTTCCTCGTAATATAGCCTCCTAATAGCGAAGTGCATTTTCTATCTAACGAACGTTTCTCCTGTGATTCAATTTTTTTCTCCCTTTTTTTGAAGTATTTCTGGTCATTTGAAGTTGTTCTTTTTTTAATTTATTTTATGTTGGCCATACATCTTAAACTGGTTTTATTAGATCCTAACTGCCCGAGAGCAATATATTTAGTTCTGGACGTTTTTCATCCAAGATATGCAACCTTTAATCCCCCCATTGCCCAGTTCACTAGGAACATCTTCGATATCCCCTTTTACCCTCATGTTCCCGTGTCTTTGAACCAGTCTCCATTCATTTGTAGTGCTGATTAGTCGTACTGAAAACTTCATTCCTTGTAATTCAAAAATGTCAAAACTTAAGTGTTTGAGCATCAAAGAAAAAATGAATTCTTCAGGAAGTGGATAAGGACATGAAGAAACTGTTACTGTAGTTTTTCTTTCATTCCTTTCGTTTTTTTCTTTTGATATGTGAAATATATAAAATAAATATTTTTAATTTACAAAATGGTGTGGATAATTACTTTGTTAAATGTATATTGTTTATGAATTTAAAATTTGTTTTATGTGGTTTATAAAGAAAATTGAAAGAGAAGCCTCTGTATAACGAATTTTCCATATAATGAACATTTTTTTTCGGAATTTAGATCCGACTGTAATTATACTATGTAAGGAGTTAAGATTTATTTTATTTTAAAGGGGAATCAATATTCCATACATAAAACTTCAAACAATTAGTGAACATTTCTCGAATTTTTATTATTTACAAATGAGAAGTTACTTATAAATTTCTTTTTGCTGATTATTAAATAACAATTGCTGTAAAATCCAGCGTATAACACGCACTGGTGTATAACGCACATCCACACGTTTGGGCTGCACTTTTTTTATTTTTAGGTATATTCGCCGTATAATAACGCTCCTCCCTCAATTTTACGAAGATACCTGAAATATACGTATGCAATGCTGTTATGTTCATTTATGCGAGGTATTTTCCTAAGCTTTTGCAAAAATACACTGGTGTGCAAAAATTAAGGACGAGACGGTTGTTTCAATATAACTTTGTACAAAAGCTTTCCAAATCAACGCATTGAATACCGTAAGATCCCCAATACGTAAGGACATGTGGAATGTAAGCAACACTTACTAAAAGAGAAATCAGAGGGATAAAAAGAAGCTTGATTGAAAAAGGAGCATGGAGCGCGATGCGACTGAAAGCCGAAACATCCCTGTGATGGGTGTCCAGCAAGAAACATCCGGTCTTTAGTAGGGGATATGATCTCCCCTGACTGCTAGGCAGGTTTCACAGCGTCTGCCCATGCTGAGAATGAGGGTGTCAGTGAGTTGTTGAGGCATTGCTGCCCATTCGTCTTGCAGCGCCAATCGAAGCTCCCGAATCGTTACTGGTGGTAAGGTACGATCTGCCAAACGTCTGCCTAGAAAATCCCATACATGCTCGATGGTATTGAGATCCGGGGATCTTGCCGGCCAATCCATACGTTCAATATCCTCACTCTCTAAGAGCTGTTCGGCAGCTACTGTGCGATGACATGGTGCATTATCGTCCATGAAAAGGAACTGCAGACCCATATGGAAGAAGAATCTCGTTACAATAACGGGTCCCGTTGACTGAACCTGCGTCGAAGATGTGAAGGTCTGTACGACTACCAAGCATGATGCCTCCCTAAACGAGAATACCGCGACCTCCATACCTGTCCCTTTCAATGATGTTCGAGGGATGATTGCGGCTTCCCCGCTCTCTCCAGATGAGAATGCGATGAGAATCGCTACTCAAACTGAATCTGCTCTCATCTGTAAAGAGTACTCGTCCCCTTTCATTGTCTCTCCAATTCCGGTGTTCCCGGCACCACAGAGAACGCCTTCTCCGATGGGCAGGCGTTAAAGGTACACACCGTACAGGGCGTCGTGCAAACAGACCACCACCGTGCAGTTTTCTGGCCACGGTAAAACGCGATATCGGTCGCCCAGTCGCCTGGGTCGTGTTTCTAGCGATTTCTCCCGCTGTCTGCCGCCTGTTTCTTCTGGCCTGTAAGACAATGTACCGGTCATCTGCGGGTGTGGTTCCTCGTGGACGACCACTACTGAAACCCCGGATAGCTGTTCCTGTAGTTTGAAATTGTCTCCAAAGTCGTGAAACGATGCTGTGAGCAATTCCGAACTCTGCAGCCACACTTGTCACACTGCGGCCTTCCTCCAACTTCTCCCAAAAATTCGACCTCGGGTAAAAGCATCCAGATGTCGTCTAACAGATTGATTATTCGCCATTTCTCGCTGAGGCAGCAACTCGGTGTGATTTTAACTGCTATACGGCGTGCAATCTCTTTGCCAGAAATACTGATCTTACAACGGTCACATTATTTATACTACTCAGACACTCCCCCATTATTTCTACCTGCATATCTGCCTATATGCTACCGTACATCACCTTACTTAATCTCCTGATTGGTCTTTCTGTCCGCTCTGCCTCTTCGTTCAGCTGATATGCTAATTTTTCGACTTCGTCCTTAATTTTTGCACAAGAGTGTAGTATTCTTTTAGATCTATTTATAACTCTTTTAGTTCATAAGGTATGACATTTCTTTTAAATAAACTGTATTTAGGTATGCGTAAAAGAATGTTTTTTTATGTTCATCTCTTTTGTCATTTTTAAAGCTATCGTTTTTATACCAGGCGTATAACGCGCACCTTTAAATTTCGATCTTATTTTTTGTGTTCAAAGTGCATGTTATACGCCAGATTTTACGATATTTCCTATAAACCAAATGGAAATTTTGTGGAGCAGACTATACCTTCAGGCTCTTTTGCGATGATTACGTATTAAATTTGCTTAAGAGAAACCATTCTGAAGTTGCTTATTTTATCCTTCATAAGAGAAACTAATCAACCCAGAACTAAAAACTAATCAATTATTTTATCAAACCACACACAACAACAAACCCATAAAACCTTATCGAAAATATCTACCTCTTATTTATATTTACGGCGATTTCGTCGACCACATAAAGCTCTTCAATGTAAGTCTCCAAAGTACTTTCAACCCTTGACAGTCCTAAAACAACAAAGAAATTTCCGAAATCGATATTCTCGTGAGAAAAGAGATAGCGAGTGCGTTCATTGGGAAAATACCATGAGAGGCAGAAAACCAGTCAGGTAGAAAATATACAGTGTTGGTAATATCAAGTGAATCTGCCCACTCTTAAAATGTGGTGATGTTGTTAATAGTAGAGGTGAAATTGAAAAAGAATACTTGCATTTGTGTTGAGAAGTTTAAAAAATACTAAAATTTTATTACTTATTTATAACAATTATTACCTCAATTACAAAAGGAGTTTCAATTTTTAGGATAATTTTTTCGTAAAACATTCCAGGAATAATTTCATGGAACAACTGATGTAAGCTGCATAAATTAAGCTATATAGTGCAAAATACATTAAAAAAAGAATACAGTCGAACCTATATATTGCAAATTTTTTATATAGCGAACTTTTTCGTGGAACCTTGAACATTTCACGATTTTCTTCATAAAATAACCTCTCTATAGCGAAGTACATTTTCTATATAACGAACTCTTTCTTTTGTGATTCAATTTTTTTTCCATTGTTAACGTACATTTCTGAACACATTTCAAGTTATTCTCTTTTTAACACATTTTATGATAGTCATAAATGTTGAGCTTGTTTTGTTAGATTCTAACTAGGCAAAAGCTTTAGAGTTCTGGAAGTTTCATCCAAGAAGTACAATCTTTAACACCCCATTGTCCAGTTCACTAAAAACATCTTCGATATCCCCTTTCACCCTCAGTGGAGTTGTGTCATGCCCCTGTGTTCTAGTAATGAAATAATGTATGTTTAATATTACTTGTATGTTTTAAACTAGAAAATGTCCTTAAAATTTATTAATTCTATTATAAAATTATTTTCTTAATATTGAAAATACAGCGTATTTTTCGACATTCTTTTTTTTTGTGTTCCTTGCAGTTTTTCTTTCTTTCTTTCTTTTTCATGAGTAAGATATATAAAATAAATTAATATTAATTTTTTAAAAAAAGTGGGAATAATTTATCTTTGTAATATATAGTGTTCATGAATAAAAAATTGTTTTATAAGGTTTATAAAGTACATTGAAAGATGAACCTCTATATAACAAATTTTCCATATAACGAACTATTTTTCGGGATTTAGTGACTTGGTTATATAGAGGTCCAACTGTATTTCCTAAGTTATATTAAAGTATTTGTTTCCTTAAATAAAGGATTGCTTACTGCGGATGATAAGTAATATCATCCGCCTGATTTTTAAATCCTCATGAAACTAGTAAAGATGAATAACTCCATATTTATATTGTTACGTAGATTAAGACTCGATCATTTTATGCTATTAGTCTCAAAACGCAAAACTGTGTCTCAGGATTGATGAAAATTTATTGTCGAAAAACAATTCTTAGAAATAGAGGATACAACACTAAAAGTTGCAAGTAAATCCCTGAAGGTTTTCACAAACTCTACTGCACTCAGACACATCTATCAGTGTCTATAAATGCAAATAATGAATTCGCAAGCAGTCACTCAATCGAAGCAACTCTTGAACAGCTCACGACAATGCTAACACTTCAACAGTCAAAACAATACTAATACTGTTTCGGCGAGCGATTCCATATTTATAGTCAACACGGATTTTTCTTCAAAAATCCACTTACACTCATGTCCAGAAATTAAGGATAATTCAGAATCACACAGAAATTGAACTCTAAAATAAAAATTTCACTTGTAGAATTATCACAAACATCTTAAAGAAGAATCTGCAAATTACAGCAAACCACCAGATGGCGCGGATAGTACGTCACAAAGACGAGAGTGTAGGAGAGGGGTATATAAGGAATGGTGGCAAAAGAGTAAACTTGTTCACAAGCGCTTTAAAAGCCTTTCAGTGTAATAACTACATAGTTATGGCACAAAGGAAGCATTTGGATGTTTTTTACGTGGCAGAACTATTGGATGACTGGAATGTGGACATACCCAGCTGGAAGTATCCGAGGTGCTTGAAATCGCCCAGAGTGTCATCTCCAGGCTTTCGCGACGATTCCATGATGATGGTAATGTGAGTAGATGTTACAGCACAGGTCACCCCGAGTTACAACGCCGAATGAGGACCGGTATTTGGCAGTTACAACCAAAAGAAACAGACGGAACACAGCATCAGTCCTGTCTCATCAGCTCTCTTCAGCTACCGGTATGACAGTTGCAAGGCAGACCGTGTACAGACCCTTAGGGCACATTAGTTTATATGCTCGTAATCCTGTCAGATGTGTTGCCCTTACCACAACTCACTGTCGCTGGTGATTAACCTGGAGTAGAGAGCATGCATTGTGGACAGCACAACAGTGTTGTTGTGTGACGTTTTCCGACGAGTCCAGGTTTAGCTTGCAGTCTGATTCTCGCCGGACTTTAATATGGAGAGCGCTAGGTATCCGTTACCACCAAAAGAACACCATTGAACGACACCGTTACGGTGGTGCAGGATGGCTCGTTTGGGGAGGAATTATTCTTGCTTCCAGAACTGACCTGCATGTTCAGAGTGTAAGGATGACAGGTCACATCTATCGGGATGACATTCTGGAACAACATGTACGTTTGTTTCGGGGCATCATGGGTGCTAAATTTCTGTTTATGGATGACAACGCCCGTCCTCATCGTGCAAACATTGTAGACGAATGCCTTCAATCGGATATCACCCGCATCTATTGGCAAGCATACTCACCGGACTTGAATCCAATAGAGCATGTGTGGTATGTGCTTGGCCAACGAATTGCAGCCCGTCAACCCTCTCCCACCTGTCTACCGGAACTTCTGAGGGCATTGTTTGATGAGCGGTGTAATTTTCCCCAAGATGAGATTGATAATTTGATACTCAGCATGCCTAGGTGTTGTAAGGCTTGTATTGCATCGTCCGGGAGACATACTCCGTATTAACCATCATAGTAACCATGTTATACTGTTTTTTGTAAGTATGCTCTTTTTTGAAATTTGCTCCAGGGAGTAAAAAAATCGCAATTTTAATTAATTATATCAAACATTGCATCTGTTTTGCTCTTTACCTTTTGTTTAATAAATGGACTTTACAAATAAGTCAAATTCGTTTTGCTTCTGTCTCTTTTATCGCCTGAACTTCATAATTGCAGTTTAGTGGAAGCTTGACGAAACTTTGGACATGAGTTTATGTCATAGATCGTGATATTAGTTGATTTCTTCAGTAATTTCCAGAAGCACCCATATCGTCATCAACTTGCAAAATAGGCCATAATTTCGCCAAAAATGGTCATTGAGTCACCAATTTAATGCCAAAGTTTCGTCAAGCTTCCACTAAACTGCAATTATAATGTACGGAAAATATCATTTAACATAAAAAAGTACAACAGATGGTATTATTAATTTATAACACATCCACATATAAGTTACTTACTCTATTTTAAGCATTCATTAGATAAAATTCGTAATAATAAGCTTAAAACAGAGATGACAGCTTGGATATATACAAATATTTGTTTTTTCTTTTCCATTTCATCATGTTCTATAATTATTGAATTCTCCGAACATTTTGAAACAACTTTTAAAGTCAGAAAAATAAGTATTTTACATTCGAAGCTATTCGTATTTTTTTACTTATATTTATGAATAGGCAAGGACAAGAATGGCTACACGAAAAGAAATCGAGGTATATGAACAAAGCAATATTATTAAATATTGAAAGCGCATTTATTACTTACAAGCATTATAGCGTTTAGGAAAAATCTTTCTGTAACGGATAGACTTTCATGCAGACTATTTTTAAACAGAAAAAGTCTATTTCTAATCGCATTCAATGCGCTAGAGCAGTGGTCTTCAAACTTTATCGTATAATGGAACACTCAGACTTGTTAGGAGTTTTTAGGGAACAATATCGTACACTTAAAAACATGTATCTTAAAAAATACTTAATTAGATCAACATGTTGTATGCATTTATATATAAATGAAAATTACAGTATTGCTTGCAAGAGTTTTAGCTTAAAATTTATGTAAATTGGTCGTTAATAGCGTTATTAAGTTCTCAGGTGCACCTTCCCTTGTATATTTTCTGATAGACGTATTTTTATGTATATATATATATATGCTTTCATTTTTTTCACAAAATACCAAATTCTAGCTCTGTTGAAGCTGTCTGCTGTCACATTTCATATTCTGCATTTAATTTGATTTTGTATTTATTTTTGTTGTCATATACGTTAAAAGACTTTTCAAGTGAATTTTTGTTAAGAAAGACAGTTAAGTGCTCGGGTTCGGTGGCGCAGTTGGTTAGGCGCTGGCTTCCTGAAGCCAAGTTTGTGGTTTCGACCCCAGCCTAGGTCGGTGTATTTCCATGATGTAAGAAATCGACAACGTCCATGCTGTATGATTATTTAGCATGTTTTAGATTCGTAGAAAGCCTGTTTTGCCCGGTTGCTATCAATGAAATTAAATTCATAGTAAAATTTACCATCGTCAGAACTCACATGTTCCCTTTTGGTGGGAAACTGGGCTTCAAAATGAAAATGGGGAAATGGGTATAAACTTATGTGATGCCATATTAAAAATTCATAACAGTTCTCGGGGAATGTATGAGGTAATTACCAATCTGCAGCTCGATTTGAAAGGAAAAAAACATTTAAATGTTTATGTATGCAGAAGGCTTTCTGATTTATTATAAAACTCAAAATAGTTTCTAATTCATCCATGCTTAGCTTTCTGTTATGGAAAATATTCTGCTACATTTTTTTTTAATTGAAACGTTGTGATCCATCATATATGTTTGATAATGTCCTTTAAATTCAGTTTATTTTCATTTAAATTCATTTATTAGAAACTTGTTAATTTTGCAAAACATTGCCCATCATTTTGTTGGAAATAAAGATTGCTGTTAATTCTTATAAAACCAAGGAAACTCATTTTTTTTTCTTTATTTTTCATAAAATAGACATTCAATACATTTACTTCATTTATAACAGTAATCCTGTCTGCTCCGCAGTCATATTTCATCACATAAGTATAGCTCATTCTTATCACTTGATTCATTGCAAATCAATCTGAATTCCAAAAGTAAGAGCAGGGTTCTATATTTTTTCGATAATTCAGATCAAAATAAAATAAATAATTTGGAATTTAATTATCTTGCTTTTATAAAATTTATCTTTTTCATAGCATTATTTTAAATATTTTTAATAATTTCTTTATTCATTTTACTACCGTGATACACTATTCCAAATAAGACGTTATGTGATTAAAATTCTTTTTTTTTCTCTCTATTCCTTTGTATGCCTATTAAATAGAAAATTGACTCTCATGTGCAAAAAGAATACTGTTACGTAGATTCGAGGGTTGGAGGATTTTATGCAAAAACAATCACAAAGAAATAAAAATAATCAGTTCTTTAAGAGCGATGCGAATTTATTATCGAAAATCCAATCATTTCAATACAGGATTCATCGGCAATATTCACTGGGTAAATATCCGAAGGTCTTCACACCTTCGACAGCAATCAAACACAAGAACAGTGTTTAAAAAATACATGTACGTAAAGATTATTCACAAGCACAGGCGAGCTAGTCAATACAATCCTCACTACTCGCTGGCTTAATCAAGACTCCTCGCCGTATCGGCGAGCATCGTTTTTATAGGAGCGATAGAAACTTCTAGAAATATAACCGCTCGTGTCATTGAACGTGACACTAGTGGAGAGATCTACTACTTTCTAGAAGATTCCAGAGGGTTCCGAACTCGCCAACAAGGTCACCAATGACGCCAAAATGGTCGCCAAAGTCACCAAATTGGTCATCAAAAATGATGCCAACTTGGCTCTACCGTCAAGATTTCGCCAAGTTCTCATTCAATCGCCATTATAACGTAAGGGGCGGCACTGCTTGTGAATAGTACAATTTTAACATGAAATAAATATAACATAGAGTAATATAAATGCATTAAACACTCAAATACAAATTATTTACACAAAACTCGTAACAATACGATTCCAACAAACTATTTACTAGCTGTTTTATCTCTTTGACTTGGAGGAATGTAAGTATAAGTTTTAAATTCCTTGGTCTCACATAAAATTACTTTCCACAGAATGGCCCTGTAAACCAGCTGATATGAGTACTTGTCCAGTAGTTTCAGGTGAATTTAAAACACTATTGATTGAATTTCATAGAAATTTTTGCAGAGCTCATACGTAGATTCTACACATTTGTTTTAACTATAAACTATTTATTTTTTTGTGAATTAGCTTTATCAGACGGACAATTTTACTCTTATTACAAATTATATGTTCCTTTCCCAAGAGCGCTTTATAAACAAACAGTAAACAGTCCAGCAGGATAAAATTATTAATTTAGCAGGTGCTATCTTAAATTTATAATAAAAATTTAAAAAAAAAATAATGCAATTTGTGGTTTCCTTTTATTCTATTAATCTTACTCTACTTTGCTACGTGTAAGCAAATAAAATTACCTCAAACTATACTTTAAACATCATCTGAACACAACAATAAGAAAGTTTGCTAAATATATTATTTAATAAATTTATTAAAACAATGAGAATCAAAATTCTAAAATTAAGTGTTCTATTACCTTTGTGTGGCACTCTTTTTCCTTCTTCTGCAGTGTCTCTCAAAAGTGTTCGTGCACTTGCAATTTTCTAAGAGATTTAATGTTTTCGACTATAATAAAAATTACTACATTGGAACTGTAATTATTTAAATAATATCTGCATCTCGCTCTTATTGGAATGACACTACCAATTTTTAAAACATTTTATAAATATTATTTTGCAAAATTAATTTTACTAAACTACCAAAAAACACGCCAAGACATTATTCGGGCACATAAAAAAAAATCTGAGCTTAGTTTTAACTATTGTGTTTTTTCTTAGTTTAGTACTTAGTAAAATATCTTTTAGACAACTTTTAAATATCTTGGTATAGATTTCATCCATTGTTTTTAATTTCTGCATCGATGTCCCACCATTCTCCTGTGATTATTGCTTTAAGTTCAATTTTTGTTTTTAAATGTCATGTCTTCTTTGTCTAACATCAAATTCTAGCCAAATATTTTGTACTGGGCTTAAATCAGGTGATGTTTACAGAATTTGGCGACAGTTATAGAGACACCAGAGGCGTTTGTTGAGATTAATACGATGGGGGTCATTATATCATTAAAATGAATTCGTCTTCAGTACTCAAAGTTTGGACGAATAAATTGAAATTGTTCTCTAAAATATTCTAATGAAACTCATCATTCACAATACCGTCAAGAAATATCAAAATACCTAATCTTGAAACCGATATGCACTTCTCTTCCACCCCAAGAACACCTTCACCACCACAACGTTCCAAATAAATTCTTGGGATTAAGTTCGTAGTTTTTTCTTTTCCGAACCACTATACTCCTGTCTAAGACAAAATTGTTGAATTGGTTGCTATCCCAACCAATGTGTGGCCAATATGCTGAACTTCTTGAAACTTAATTCTGGTATATTATTTTTTTAAGCGATAATATTAATTCTTTTAGAAAATCGCAAATGGAGGAACACTTTTGAGATCCACTACATATCTTTTTATATTTATCGAACTTTAAAAATAAAAAAGCAGGTTTTAAAATTTATATTTAATTATTGTTTAAAGGTGTAAGTAAAATTTTTGAAATTCAGCTTTTGTGATTTCTTGCAAATTTTTGAAGTATTCTATCTGTTATGAGAACCACTATACACGTATATATTCAAATATTTTGTATACAAGATGTGTGTGTTTTTTTTTCTGTTTGCATTTTATCACGCAGTTCTTAAACCGACTTTGGTTCTTGATATTGATACTGAGCATGAACAATGTTAGATGTACAATATTAAATTTACGCAATTAAAGGTTCAAATTATATTTCATCAATACAAATATTGAGCATTAAAGTTTTCTATGAAATAGTTTTAAAAAGTCAAAAACGAAGAAATATTTTCCATAAAATTACTTTTAAAATTTTACTTCAAACATTTCTAAATGATATTTTGGCAAAATATAATACTTTATTGGTGAATTATTATTTGAAAGTAATTAAAAGCTTTATTTTTAAAAAAAAATGGAAAACACACAAGAAAACACTAACACTAAGATATATTTATTAAACGTGTTTATACTATAGTGAATCCTTTCACTTTATTTACTGTAAGATAATTTTATACTGTGTGTGTGTGTGTGTGTGCACAAAATAATTCCTTAATTCATTCGCAAACGATATCCGAAGACAAAGTAAAGCGATTTCGATGCAATAAGAACGTAAGCTTCCTAAATGAAGACATTGTCCGAAGACAGACAGGGTAACGTTATGTGGACACAATAAGAACATTAGCTTCCTAAAAAGGCGGTGTCTGTAGACAAAATAAAGCTATGCATCAGCATCCTAAGCAAGGATGGCTTCCTAAGACTTGGTAAAGCTATGCGTCAGCATCCTAACTAAAGAATGTGTCCAAAGAATGTGTGGGTAAAGGCATATGGATTCAATAAAAACGTGAACTTCCCAAACGAAGATGGCTTACAAGATAGGATTAAGCTATGCGTCAGCATTGTATGTTAGGATGGTCTCCGAAGTCAGGGTAGAAGTATATGAATACAATAAAATCATGAGCTTTCCAAGCAAAGACGGTTTCCTAAGATAAGGTAAAGTGATTTTAATGAAATAAAATTTAGCAGTTTCCACCGTTTTTGCTCAGAGAGGTTTTAATGATATAATTGGTACGGAATAGTACGTAATGGTATAGTGAGTTTGAACTGGTTTCTTAGTTATTTCTAGACAGTTTGAAATGAATAGGCAGTGTCTGGTGTATCTCAGTAGTGGTATATTTTAGGATTTCATCAACATAATTTTGAGCAAAAGTAGTTGAGCTATTGAATTCTGTACATGCTGTTAACTTTCTTGATCTAATTAATCAGAAATGAAATATTTAAATCGGTACAGTCAGATGTTATTTCAAATCTTCAAGCTTTTAAGGGTTTAATGGCATACTCGAAATAGTAATATACCAACATTACTAATATTTCTAATATTATGATATACATTACTAATATTTCTAATAGTACTCAGATTTTTTGTATGCCTATAATAATGATACTTAAGTTATTCTCCAGAACTACTAAAGAATAACCTTTATTATATAACTAAAAATTTTTTTGTTTTCTTTTTATTAGCACATGAATACACATTTTATTATCTTGTAATACATATTTTCATTTAGATACCATTTTTTTAAATAACATTAGTTAAACATACAAAATATTTAACTCACATATATAAAATGGTACACAAGCAATTCTAAAACGTTTTAGAGAACAATTTTTTCAAATTCTATTTTTTTTTCATGTGTAAAATTATTTTTAAAGTATTGGGTACTGCTTAGAGAAAAAATATTTTGAGTAATTATACCCACAGAGAGGCATCTCTTACATTGGGAATTATATAGTGCAATTCAATTGTGTACTTATAAGATATTAATTTAGTATTAGATCGTTACTAACCAAATTTATTCTTAATTTTCGCCATGAAGGGGGATAACATTATAATATGTTTATAATGTTATCTATCTATAATACGTTTAAAAGTTGATAAATTTATGTTCAAACTACTAAATATTTTTTTTATTTTGATAAAACAATATGTTTAAAAGTGATGATACGATTGTTAGTTAGACCTGTATCTTTTGAGATGAAATATTTGAAATATAACGATATGGGACTCATCCGATGCCCCGTAAAACGAGAAAATAAATACCCCTCATACCCATTAATTAATATTCATTGAAGAGCAGGACTAATTCCAACAGCTATATAATTTCGGCTTCAAATACCGAACTCAAGGATAAATTGAGAAGATAATAATTGATAGTTTTAAATACTCAAAAAACAGGAATTTATAGTAGATTGAACTAAAAAAGGAAAAATAAATTGTAGTTTAAAAAAACCTAAAAAACACGCTTTTATAGTGAATCGAACTAAAAAGTAAAAACATTCCTCTTAATATTAGAATAAAATGATTAACAAGAAAATGAATGTCATTGGGATAAAAGCGTGGGGTGCTTTGTACTACATTTTTACACTAACTCTGCACTTCGGAATAGAACTAGTAAGAAATTATAACGATTAATATAGAGCATCCCACGCTTTTATCCCAATGACATTATATAATTTTCTTGTTAATTATTTTATTCTTATATTAAGAGTTCTTTTTTTTTACTTTTTAGTTCGATTCACTATAAAAGCGTGGTTTTTAGTTTTTTTTAAACAATAATTTATTACTTTTTATTCATTAATTAAAAATTAATGAAAAACCTATATTAACATCAAGTGTCATCCACTATAAATTAAGAAAATGTACTTGAACTTAAGTGGATAAATAAAAAGTATTTTATTAACGATTGAAAATGTGAACAAGATATATATATATATATATATATATATATATATATATATATATATATATATATACAAACAAGAGATAAATACCCATCCATCATACTCGAAAAACATATAGACATTAGGAAAATCACACAATGAAGGACACAAGAGCAACCGAGATAAAAATTATAAAATGGATGCTGCAGTATTACAAACATTGCTGACTTAGGACAGTTGATATATAAAATAATTATATAAAAGTGGGTTTGAACATGTGTTTTTGCCAGACAAGCTTCTCCCTTTATGTAAATAATACTGAGCAAGAACCTATTGAAAGTGATGGATAGGAATATCTAAATCCATTACAAAATAGAGGTAACTTACTTAAAAATTGCACTTGAAAATGCTGAGCCCGCGCTAAATCTAATTGCAATAAATAAGTTATTTCCAGATTCTGGACCCTAATGTAGATTCAAAGCATGTGTATGGCTGAAATGTAGCACTTAACAAAAGTATAAAAATAATAGAAATAAAAATTAATAAGAGAGTTACAAATTATATACCATTACTTTAGTGACACTAGAGTATAAATGAATTAAATAATAATAATTAATTTGATCTAATATTAGAATATGGAAGAAACTATAACTAGGAAATATGTAAATTTATTGTAATAAACTACTATTAATCTAAGAATTTTTAATCATTACTATTTTGAATATCTTTATTCATATAACTATTAATAAAATTAATTGGGTATTTCTGATTTAAGCAAAATTTAGTACAACGTTTATATTTGTTTATTATTTCTGATTTTTTTTGACACCACAAATTTATTGTGTTGTATATAATTAATAACAATTTTACTGAATATAGAAACATGTATATTACTCTCCCAAAGAGGAACTTTTTTATAATATTGAAATTAAATTCTTCTCTTTTTTATCATAAATATTAGAAACAATTACAATATCTTTTAATTTGATATGTTTATAAAGAAATTATGCTTCATTGTTGTTACTATTTGTCTGCATTAAATCATGATATTGTGGATAATAATTGGTGTTAGGTATAAAATCGACTTGCTTGCCAAAAATGAGTATGTCATCTATATAACGATAAATATAATATTTAGAATTATCAATGTAACTACTTTTTCAAAATAATGTAAATATAAATTGGCAAGACAGTTGTTCGCAAGGCCACCTTGTGACTTATATATTTGTATATATATGTATATACACTGCTGGACAATTGCTAAGGACGGATCACAAATTGCTATATATCATAACATTAAGCGAGACATGAGACATAGTAGGATAAAATATAGTTGCCACACTGTTCAGACAATAGAATAAAGAATATTTATTGTTCTGGAAAGTACAAAAGCTGTGAAACATCTGAAAGAAAAAAAATGTTTATTTTATCTGCGTACGGAGAAATGGAATAATGCATCTAAAAGTCATCAGGCACCTTAAAGAAAGGTATCAGTACGGGATATGTCCACCGTGGAGTGTGATGCAACATTCCACACGTCGTACCATACTTTGCACAATATTATCCAGCAGCTGTTGAGGCAATTTATCCCATTCCTCTGTGAGTGCACGGATGAGGGTGTTCTTGTTTATCGGAGGATAGTTTCGACCAGCAACTTGCCTCCCCAAAGCATCCCACACATTTTCAATGGGGCTTAGATCTAAAGAACGCGCTGGCCATACGAGACATTGAATACCCTCGCTGTCTAGACAATCCTGAACAGCAAATGTGTTCGATGGCATGTTGCGTTGTCGTCCATAAAACAAATTTATCACCGTCAGCACCACGGAAAAGACGAACATGAGGAAGTAGAACTTCATCAATGTATTGTTGGCCCGCCATAGTACCATTCGCAACCACATGTAGGCGAGTGCGGCCATTGATCATGATGCCGGCCCACACCATGATACTGCTAACGAATATCGGTCCATTTCCTGGATGTTTTCTGGACGATAAGTAGTACCACTCTCGCGCCAGATCAGTTGGCGTCTACAATCCGATGACAGACTGAACCTACTCTCATTTGAGAATAGTACGCATGCCCAGTCCTGTTCAGTCCAATTGTGATGCTCACGACACCATTGCAAATGGGCAGTACGGTGCTGTCTGGTCAATGGGACACACACAACAGGTCTGCGTGCGTATAGTCCTCCTCCCCTCAAACGTCTGGCAACAGTTTTTCGGGAGATCTGCTTTCCTGAGGCAGCAAGAAACTGATTTGCCACCTGCTGAGCTGTTGTGCGCCTGTTCCTTTTTGCTGATAGGACGATATATCTGTCTTCTGCAGGCGTCGTACTTCTAACACGACCTCCCCCGTGCCGTCTACTACACATTCCAGTAGTTTTAACTGACTTCCACAGCCGTGAAACAACGCTGTGAGCGATGTCGAACTCCCTGGCAACATCTGTTAATTTTCGCCCTTCTTCGATCTTTCCAATAATTCGGCCACGCATAAAATCATCTATGTGATGTCGGGAAGACATGCCAAAAATTTTAAGTTCGTCTATTAAATCTTTCCTGTAAAACTTTGACTTGAAACAACAACTGTCCACACGCGTCAAAACCTTTAAAGCTCTTATGAACGCTATCACGTGATGAACAGACGTGGGAAAAAAATTGCATACTCGTACTTCTTCTTACTAATATCCCGCACTTATTCTAATTTTCCACATTTTGCTTCCTTTCATTTTGTGGTTGCTATGGATGATAGTATTATCCGTCCTTAGCAATTGTCCAGCAGTGTATATACATATATATATATATATATATATGTATATATATATATATATATATATATATATTAAGAGTTTTAACTATTAGTAGGACTTGTAAAAGCTTGAACAATTAATTAAAATACGAATAAATATAATTGAGTAAATGTGTAATATATTATGGCGTTGAATTTAATAATCTGTAGTATTTGAAGCCTTATATTAGCCTGTTAGAATAAAAATAACAAAATTTTAAACCGTGGTTAAACTATTCGGACTAGGCTCACTTTTTGCTCCTGTTCATCCTTATTTAATCACTCTAGCTTGGCGTTTCATTCGTTTAATCTTATTTAAAGGGTAAAAACCAACCTAAAACTAACAAATGGTAATATTGTTAGTATTTTCCAATCTTTTCAAGAAAACTTTCTTTGAAATCAGTAACTTTGATATGCGGAATGATACATGCAATCACAAAAAATACTTCAAAATTATCGAACGACATTTCACTAACGACTGACTATACACAGATAAGTATTCGGTTCTTCGAAGCATTTCGAATTCAGATTCTTAATAAAAACTCGAAAGGTCTTAACATGTTCGTTGTCAAGACATCCCCTGATTACAAGAAGGTATTTGCCTCCAACTGGTTATGGGAAAAGAAACATCTTGCTCATAAACCAGAAAATCAATATTCTTAATGATCCGTTTTGGTTAAAGAGAAGAAGTTTTTCATAAAAAACATATTGGATTAACACAAAAAATACATATACAAAAATGCTCTGTATTGTTTCAATATTTTTAATAAGTTATATAAAGACCGAATAATTTTTTTACACAGATGTAAAAACCAATTTTATTAAAGTGTTTTATTGATAAAAAAGAGAAATATTTATATTCTAGTAATATATCAGTTAAGATGCTAAGTGAAAATCAAATTAAATGAAACTGAGGTGACTGAAATACTCTTTCGTTTTCAAAGAATTGAAAAAAAATTAAAAATGAAACAGGTATTTAACAAAATTAAGTTACATGTATATATATAAAGATATGTATATATATTTATATATATATATATATGTGTGTGTGTGTGTATAGACATATATGCATATATAAAGATATGTATGCATATAGGTAACTGAACTAAAATCAGGGGTGTAACAGCCCATGAGGGTCAAAGACAACTGTGCCTATCTAAGCTTTCGTGACTATAGGTGCTGGGGTGCATGTACCGATATTTCGGCCTAGAGCTCAGACTGACACGAAACCCCCAGTGTTCAGTTCTCGAGCAAGCTTGATACTCATTTATCCACCCACTGCAGTAGGGATGAAAAGGCTGAATCTAACTTGCCGATCCCAGAATTTGAACACCGTACCCGTGGTGTAGAAACGCGATACACTACCACTCAGACAATGCGCTTCCTACATATACACATGCATACGTAGATATGTATAAATACAAAGATATTACTTACATAGCTATGTATATACATACACTGCTGGACAATTGCTAAGGACGGATCACAAATTGCTATGTAGCATAGCACTAAGCGAGACATGAGGCCTAGTAGGATAAAATATAGTTGCCACACTGTTCAGACATTAAAATAAAGAATATTTATTGTTCTGGAAAGTACAAAAGCTGTGAAACATCTGAAAGAAAAAAAATTTTCATTTGATCTGCGTACGGAGAAATGGAACAATGCATCTAAAAGTCAGCAGGCACCTTAAAGAAAGGTATCAGTACGGGATATGTCCACCGTGGAGTGTGATCCAACATTCCACACGTCGTACCATACTTTGCACAAAATTATCCAGCGGCTGTTGAGGCAATTTATCCGATTCCTCTGTAAATGCACGAATGAGGGTGTTCTTGTTTGTCGGAGGATAGTTTCGACCAGCAACTTGCCTCCCCAAAGCATCCCACACATTTTTAAATGGGGTTTAGATCTGGGGAACGCGCTGGCCATACGAGACGTTGAATACCCTCGCTGTCTCGACAATCCTGAACAGCGAGTGTTCGATGACATGTTGCGTTGTCATCCATAAAAACAAATTTATCACCGACAGCACCACGGAAAAGACGAACATGAGGAAGTAGAACTTCATCAATGTATAGTTGGCCCGTCATAGTCCCATTCGCAACCACATGTAGGCGCGTGCGGCCATTGATCATGATGCCGGCCCACACCATGATACTGTATGTCGGATATCGGTCCTTTTCCTGGATATTTTCTGGACTATAAGCAGTACCACTCTCGCGCCAGATCAGTTGACGTCTACAATCCGATGACAGACTGAACCTACTCTCATCTGAGAATAGTACGCATGTCCAGTCCTGTTCAGTCCAATTGTGATGCTCACGATACCATTGCAAACGGGCAGTACGGTGCTGTCTGGTCAATGGGACACACACAAAAGGTCTGCGTGTGTATAGTCCTCCTCTCTTCAAACGTCTGGCAACAGTTTTTCGGGAGATCTGCTTTCCTGAGGCAACTAGAAACTGATTTGCAGCCTGCTGAGCTGTGGTGCGCCTGTTTCTTTTTGCTGATAGTACGATATATCTGTCTTTTGCAGGCGTCATACTTCTAACACAACTTCCCCCGTGCCGTCTACTAACATTCCAGTAGATTTAAATGACTTCCACAGCCGTGAAACAACGCTGTGAGCGATGTCGAACTCTCTGGCAACATCTGTTATTTTTCGCCCTTCTTCGATATTTCCAATGATTCGGCCACGCATAAAATCATCTATGTGATGTCGGGAAGACATGCCAAAAATTTTAAGTTCGTCTATTAAATCTTTCCTGTAAAACTGACTTGAAACAACAACTGTCCACACGCGTCAAAAACTTTAAAGCTCTTATGAACGCTATCACGTGATGAACAGACGTGGGGAGAAAAATTGCATACTCATACTTCTTCTTACTAATATCCCGCATTTATTCTAATTTTCCACATTTTGCTTCCTTTCATTTTGTGGTTGCTATGGATGATAGTGTTATCCGTCCTTAGCAATTGTCCAGCAGTGTATATGTTATTTCCATAGATATGTATATAGAAATATTTTATTTACATATATATATATATATATATATATATATATGCATGCATTTTATAAAAATCAATGAAACAAATACGTTCAAACAAAATTCGTTAGAAACATTCACAAAATTTTCAAGATTTTTGAAAAATAAAATATTTATTCAGTTTTTTTAAAAATAATAAGGTATTTTTCCTTGCATTGACTTTTTTAGCACCAAAATATTAACACATTTTTCGATGTCATCCTTTTTATTTTTCCTTTTATCATTGGAATGTGCATTTAAACAACTGAGATACATTTCATGATGTTCCTTATTTCGGATGTTGTGGGGAAAAGAGCTCTATTATCCATTTCATTTTTGACGTTGGACTCTGCCTCAATGATATCTTTTTCTTTAATTTTGAACGAACTCCATGTCTTTGTCTAACATAATTGGGGCTGTACACGCATCATTATCATCATCTACGGCAACGAATATATTCGATGTACAGCAATGTTTCTCAAACTGTGGGGCGCGCCCTCTAGGTGGGCGTGAAAACCCTACAAAGGGTAGAGGGTGCGAGTATATCGAAAAGTCGAAAACAAAAGATTATTTTTTAAAAAATTAATAATTTACTGAAAGGAAGCGAAACAAAATACATTTTGACATCATAAAATACAGATTTACACTGATATAATGCACTTATAAATGCATGAGTACTGTTCAATATGTTTCTTAAATTAAGTTAAGAACTAGTCTAAAATAATTACTAGTGATCCTATAGGAAGGTTATAAATTTATACGCAAAATATAATGCTTATCTTGATAAATTGTACAGTTCATAATTAAACTTGTATTGCAGCTTTGCGTCAAAGTATATTATTATTGAACTCAATACATGTTATTGTATGGAGGGGGCACGATGAAAATTATGATTGAAAATTGGGTCGCAAGTATATAAAGTTTGAGAAGCACTGCAGTACAATATTACAGAAAAATAATGTGAAACCACTTCTCGTTAATTCCGTCTACCCTCTTCCATCTTTAATGTTTTCGGAGCTTTGTTCATTCTCAGAAAGGAAATGTTATGGTTCTAAGCGTTCGTCTTAGAAAAAATAAATGAAATTAATTAGTTACCATTGTATTATTTCGTGTTAAGCGATATTTCATCTTAAGCATTTTCACGTTAAGCGTATTCCAATGTACACTGCTGGACAATTGCTAAGGACGGATCACAAATTGCTATGTAGCATAACATTAAGTGAGACATGAGGCCTAGTAGGAAAAAGTATAGTTGCCACACTGTTCAGACATTAGAATAAAGAATATTTATTGTTCTGGAAAGTACAAAAGCTGTGAAACATCTGAAAGAAAAAAAATGTTCATTTGATCTGCGTACGGAGAAATGGAACAATGCATCTAAAAGTCAGCAGGCACCTTAAAGAAAGGTATCAGTACGGGATATGTCCACCGTGGAGTGTGATGCAACATTCCACACGTCGTACCATACTTTGCTCAACATTATCCAGCAGCTGTTGAGGCAATTTATCCCATTCCTCTGTGAGTGCACGGATGAGGGTGTTCTTGTTTGTCGGAGGATAGTTTCGACCAGCAACTTGCCACCCCAAAACACCCCACACATTTTCAATGCGGTTTAGATATGGAGAACGCGCTGGCCATACGAGACGTTGAATACCCTCGCTGTCTAGACAATCCTGAACAGCGAGTGTTCGATGACATGTTGCGTTGTCATCCATAAAAACAAATTTATCACAGACAGCACCACGGAAAATACGAACGTGAGGAAGTAGAACTTCATCAATATATCGTTGGCCCGTCATAGTCCCATTCACAACCACATGTAGGCGCGTGCGGCCATTGATCATGATGCCGGCCCTCACCATGATACTGCATGTCGGATATCGGTCCTTTTCCTGGATATTTTCTGGACGATAAGCAGTACCACTCCCGCGCCAGATCAGTTGGCGTCTACAATCCGATGACAGACTGAACCTACTCTCATCTGAGAATAGTACGCATGCCCAGTCCTGTTCAGTCCAATTTTGATGCTCACGACACCATTGCAAACGGGCAGTACGGTGCTGTCTGGTCAATGGGACACACACAACAGGTCTGCGTGCGTATATTCCTCTTCCCCTCAAACGTCTGGCAACAGTTTTTCGGGAGATCTGCTTTCCTGAGGCAGCAAGAAACTGATTTGCCACCTGCTGAGCTGTGATGCGCCTGTTCCTTTTTCTGATAGGACGACATATCTGTCTTCTGCAGGCGTCGTACTTCTACTACGACCTCCCCCATGCTGTCTACTGCACATTCCAGTAGTTTTAAATGACTTCCACAGCCGTGAAACAACGTTGTGAGCGATGTCGAACTCTCTGGCAACATCTGTTATTTTTTGCTCTTCTTCGATCTTTCCAATAATTCGGCCACGCATAAAATCTTCTATGTGATGTCGGGAAGACATGCCAAAAATTTTAAGTTCGTCTATTAAATCTTTCCTGTAAAACTTTGACTTGAAACAACAACTGTCCACACGCGTCAAAACCTTTAAAGCTCTTATGAACTTTAACGTGATGAACAGACGTGGAAAAAAAATTGCATGCTCATAATTCTTCTTAATAATATCCCGCACTTATTCTAATTTTCCACGTTTTGCTTCCTTTCATTTTGTGGTTGCTATGGATCTTAGTGTTATCCGTCATTAGCAATTGTCCAGCATTGTATTTATCAGTGGAAGTAAGTGAGAGATTTTGTTCCTTTCTTTAAATGAAAACAGCTTTTCAAAATTCTTGCGTCTAATGCAGTGCTTATAAATTTTCAATATTTTCGACCCAATATTCAATCAAAACTTTCTTTGCATCCCCCTCCCTCAACTCCATGCAATAACAATACATTAAATTCAATAATACTATACTTCTACGATAAAGCTACAGTACGACTTAAGCCTCTTAAGTGCCACCGACGTATATAAACGAGTCGCGCTTAATCAAAGCGTTAATTATTGCCCCGGCTGTATATATACGTCTTTTCGAAGTACGAATTTTTCTGTGCACTGATATCCATAAATCCCTGAAAAAGCGTTTATTTTATGTAAGCAAAATATTATTCTAATAGAAGCATTTTTCACAAAAGGAGAACATTTGGAAAAAAAAGATTGTTCTAAGTTAATTTTTTGCCAAAATATTGTATTTAAACAATTTTTTTTGTCAAAATGTCCTTAAAACAATTTTATGCATGTATTCTAATCAAAATGACACTAAATATCATGAAAATTATCCCTTTATGCGCTGTTGAAAAATCACGGTTTTGAACGTAGTCGGATACCTTAAAATAATTTTATACATGTATTCTAATCTAAGTGACACTAAATATCATGAGAATTATCCATTTATGTGCTTTTCAAAAATTGCGGTTCCAAACGTAAACCTTAAGGATAAGTTTAATAATTACCATTGACACCAAGCACTTGTTACATACAAAACTGTATACAAAAATTAACACATATCTTGATAATCTGTACAGTTTATAATTAATATTTTAACTTCCAATTGAAAGTTACGCAATTCGCTCCCCAGTGCCAACCCTTTTGCACGTAGGTGTGCGTATGTGATGTATTGGGGATTGCGGGGGGTGAGAATAAATACAAAAATGTTTTGTGAAATCAGTAAACCTAGCTCAAACACTATCAAGGTCCTTTTATTGCATTCCAAAGCCTTCAGAATTCTGAACTAGGATTTTTGAAAAATTCACATTATTTCCAGAATTACTTTCAAATGAAATAATTAACGGAGTTTTTTCCTTAAAATTTCTCCCCTTTGTTTATAGTAAAATATATGGATAAATCCACTTCTAAGTCATACATTTCAAAAATTCTAGTTCAACCTCTGTACAGAGTTTTGAACTACGTACAGGCACAAAATATTATTATAATAGAAGCATTTTTCATAAAAGAAGAATGTTCTGAAAATTGGTGAATCTATGTTCATTTTTTGTCAAAATATGATACTTAAATAACTTTTTATTATAATTATATTCATGAAACAAGTTTATATACGTTTTCTAATATAAGCGACACTAAATATCTTAAATATTATCCATTTATACGCTTTTACAAAATCACGGTTTCAAACGTAGGCGGGTATCTTAAATTAATATATTTGAATTATAAAATACAGTGTGCTGTACTGATACATTTATAAGTGTATTTTATCAGCGGAAATATGTGTACTTCATATTTTACTATGACGGAATGTATTTCTTTGTTTACTTTTAGTAAATTAATGATTTTTTAAAATAATCTTTTGTTTCGGATTTATCATGAGGCTAGCAATCCCTCTCGGAAATTAATCACGGCCCCCTAGAGGGACGTGCCGTACAATTTGGTAAACACTGGTCTTATGCATTTACTTTAATATTATCCATGCCAACATTAATTAGAATTGAATTTGGTACAATGGTTCCTCACTTACAAAAGAAACCGATGAAAAAATACCCCTACTCTTATTTTGATGCTTAAAAATTAACTTTTTACGTGAACAGTATGTGATTTCCAAGAATAAAAGAAATACAATATTTGAGATAAATATCTTGTATAAAACTTTTAATGTTACTTCAAAACTGGTCCTAGGATAAATATTTATCCAATAAAGCATTTATATTAATAAATGTTGACATTAATTTATCCAGAAGTTAGCAATTTAAAAAAAAATGTTAATTGCCATTTCGCCAGCGTTACAAACATTTCAACACGCAATTAACCTCTTCGAGTAATCCCTCAAACTAGTTCAAACGGGTCAATAAATCTCAAGTTACTATGTGGCATATTTTTAAAACTCTGATTTTTAAATCATTTTAATTTGTATTTGAGTAAAAAGCGGGACAAATGTACGTGTGTGTATGTGTAATGATGGACTGCGGCTTTTTTCATTAAAATCCTACCATGAAAATAAATGGGGTGAAACTTATTTAAATATCCATTGACTTTTTTTTATTCTAATTTATTTCTCTTGATGCTCTTAAAACGAGACTATTAATTACTTCTTTTTAGATATAAATCAAAGATAATGATAAAACACTGGCTAGTTTAGAACTGGCACCTCCAGTTATTTTGTAGGCTTCATATGATCGAGTGATCAAGTAATTGCTTATAAAAAGATGTGTTGTCTCAGCATTTGTGTAGCATTCGTACCAATCATGTATCCTTTTGGAATCTTAACATGACTTGGCACCCCCAAAATGAACGAACTATCTTTTTGTTTTATTTTTATTACTATTCTTTACATTTTTATCTTTCTATATTGATATATCTTCTGATTGCTATGATTTTCCATGACAAAAAGTTGGAAGATGGATAAAACTGCATTTAAAAAATGTAAATTAACAAAATTAGGCAGTATGTCAGCGCCCCCTTTTTTTTGAAAAAAAACAACCTAAAAAAACCGTTTTGATAAAATAATACATTTAAAAAAATAATAATAACTATAAAAAATAAGAGGAAATATATATATATATATACATAAAGCAGGATATTACCGAGGAATTACAATAATGTAATTTTTTCTCTCTGAAATGTGGGTGTGTAAAATTCTTGAATTAAAGTATTTTATATTAATAATTTTATAGTTTCAGTTCTTATTCTTCATATGCTTTTCATACAAATATATTACTTCAATATTAAATGAAGAAAAAAAAACTAAAATCCCCGTCATGAAAGAAAAAAAATATAATTAAAAACAGAAATATATAAAAAAGAAAATTCAAAGGGTACCGAGTCATCTTCAATATTTGTGTCGCCTTTTGAAATACTTACCTAAAGTAGTGTGTAGTATTCTCTTTTTGCTTCGTGAAGATTCAAAGTTAGGTGACATCATTTCCTTAAGCCCCGATTTAAGCAAACTGTGTTAATTTTAACAAAACCAGCAAAATCGCTTGCTAAAATTCTGACTTTGATCAATAAGCATGGTTATGTAAAATCTCGTTAGCAAAAAATTGTAAAATGTGTGGTCACAGTACTTAATGATGGGATTGAGGGCGTCAATTAACCACATTTTCATAAAATATTCTTGTCATCACTTAATTAACCAAGTGATCGTTATTTTTTAAAATTTTTGTAAGAACTGATGTTACCTCCCTTTTCGTCCAACGCTGGATTGATGTTGAGTTTCGGGACACCCTGCGTGTGTATGTATGTTAAATAATGCATGTGTATATATATATATATATATATATATATATATATATATATATATATATTCCGAATTTTGATAAATCTATTGATAATATCAATAATATTGGTTTAGCGAGAATTTCAAGAGCTAAACGTATAAAAAGAGTTACTAGAGACATGATAACCCTCATGAATTCTATGTTAGAATTAGCTGTTAAATTTGATGATAACTACAACACAGGCTTAATTAAATCGTTTATGTTTGGCATGAATAAAACTGAAATTAAAATTATGACAGATATTTTAAGCAGATATAAATTTCGGGATTCTCATGATATGCATGTGATTCGAGACCTTAATAACTATTTAGTACAAAAAATGAATATTAAATTAGATGCAAGTGAAAATTACTCTGCAGAATATTGTACATTATTATTTATGAATAAATCCTTTAACAAAATTAATTTTTTAAGTATATTTCAAAAATATCAATCCTTTTTTCCTATTAAAAATATTATTATTAAAAAGGCTTTCAAATACAACAAGAAACTTGGTAGATTTATATTTAATTATAATCAAGTCTCGGAGCTATTAAGTTCTGAATCAGGTAAATGCAATCTATATCGGGACTATATTGATGATTATCATCAACACGTTGTCACAGGAGACCTTGGCATCGTAAAAGATGATTTGTTAAGAAATTTTATGGAAAAAGGTACCGGTTTTAGACTGATGATCACAAAAAATAAATCTAACGTCATGAAACAAATCATAAAAGATTTAGATAAATTCTTCCTTAAAATTGCAATTGAATACGGAATGCCGATTGAAGCTTTCAATCAATTTAGAACTTATGTAGCAACAGAAATTCGGGAATTAGATTTTACTGTTGAAAATGAAATTATGTATAAAGATCTTAAATCATCAATAGAAAATATCCAAAATGACTTCGTGATTACATATGTTGATAAGGTCTCTGCTAATTATGCCATAATTTGTAAATACTTTTACAGTAAAATATTAAGTAACCACATTTTAAATAATAATTCATTTCAAAAAATCATTTCACAATAATAGAGAAGATGATAATCGTCTTTTAGCTTTGAACAAAAGACTGAATATTCATCTAAATAATATTAAATATCCAAGTATTTTTTTTAACATCAAAATTTCATAAAAGCCCTGTAAAATTCCGTAGTATCACTAATGCATACAATACATATATCAAGAAGTCTGGGAAGATCTTACAATCTCTTCTTCAAAATCTAATTGATAACTTAAAAAACATGGCAATAATTAAAAATAGCTTAGAGATTGCTAGAGTTACTAAGGATATGTTAATTTTTTCAATGCATAGCTTTGATTTCGAGGACCTTTTTAATTCTATAGATATTGACGATATGATTAAGGTTCTACAGTTAATTTATGATAAATATGAATTATATACTTCAATGAAAAAAGAAAAATTTGATATTCTTGTTAACCTCGTATTAAAAGAAAATTTCATTGCATTTGATCAGAATCTTTATAAACAGATCAAAGGATTACCTCAGGGTGGTCCAGCTAGTAATTGCTTAGCGAACCTATATTTACATTTTTTTGAAATTGATCATGTTGTAAATGATTCTTACTTGATTTATCGTTATATAGATGATTTAATAATTTTTGGTAAAAATAGTGAATACAAACCAAATATTACGTTCTACCCTAATTATCTAAAGCTCCTTAAAACTAACTTCAACTCTAATATGGTGGAATTCTTCGATTTAGACTTGCATCTTATTAACTATAATGTAGTGAGTAACATTTTTGACAAAAGAGATTCGTTTAAGTTCCATATAATTAAAATTCCTGTATGGAATAGTAACTTGCATGCATCAATTTACAGAAATATCATTTTGAGTTTTTTTATTTAGAAATGATAACTTAACTACCCACCAAATAAATAAATACAATAATATAAAAAAAAATTTTCAATGGTGTTTAGATCATGAATACCCTTTTAATTTCTTAAGAACTTATATTCATCACAAATACATCAACTGTCTTGCTACTTCGAATTCCAAATCCACCACACAACAATAAGATTTCAAAGTCAGCAAGTTAGTGGTCTTGCTGTGAAGATTATTTCATAACACTCCTATCACAGTTTACTTTTTTTCCACACACACATCTTGAACATCTTACACATTGTTGACAACCAACCAAATTAGAGCCTAGCAAATTTACATTTTTGACAATCAACCAATTCAAATTCTACCATATTTGACTGTCGTCTTTTTTGGTTTCTGTCTTTGCTGGCTGGTTTAAAAGTTAGCTCAAAAGATGTGTTTATGTATATTCGAATTTTTTAACTTGGTGAATAATTAATTTTCATTGATGTCAAGACGCTTGATTCTCTTCGTAGGAGCTCTTTGAGTAAAGAAATTTTGTTAAATTATTTTTTGAAAAATACTTTTCTTATGTAATTGTTTTTGTATTTTTCTACTTATCTTACGTAATTATTTTGCGATTTTTCTGCATTGAGAGTTTGGGAGAGTTTGTTACATAATAGTAGTGAGTGGTTTTATCATACTCTTTAAGTTTTTACATATTATGAATTTTTGTTTATTTTATTTCATTTGGTTTTTCCTACCGAGTTGCAAAGGGGGAAGGTTAGCACCTTCAAACTAGTTTAACCCCACTTATTCGGTCCTAAGTCCGAAATTGCTTTCTGACTCGCTAGGTTCTTCTTCTTTGTAGTTTCTTTTTTTATTTCTCTATAATTTTGTTTTTCATGTTCAGCTTTTATATTTTTATTACGCTATTTCTTGTTATGTTCATTATCTATTATTTCTTGTTTTTGATATATAATACATATTTGTTTCACATATATATATATATATATAGTCTAAACTCTTTTCTAAAAAGAAATCAATATTGAATAATCAAAACTGAAAAAAAATTATAATAGCAGGAAAACCAGGCATACGATTTTAGGAAGGATATATATATATATATACTAGCCGTTACCCACCCGCTTCACTGGGTATTTCATGATGTTGCATATATATATAATGTTTACATATATATTAATTATTAATGTCTAGCATTAAGAATTCGATTGTAGTGAAAAATACAATTATAGCTGTTACACTCTCGCCCCTTGATATAAAAAGAACATAAATTATAATATCTAATTTCTATTTATATCTAAAATAGAAGTAGAGAGATTTTTTTCGCTCACTTAATCTAACAATCAAGTTGAATCTAACAGAGCAAAATCGGAATTTTTATCATCAGTACCTCGTTGACAGCATTCTTAGCGGATTCGAATTCAACAAAAGAATAATGCAAACCAAATTTTATTATTATAGTCTTAGCAGATCAAAAACGGGAATTTTGTCTATCAATACGCCCCAATAACTCTCCCCGCTTCCCCCTGTAGTTGATTTCCTTAAAATCCATTCTTAGTGGAACTCTATTCAATTAAAGAAAAGTGCTCAATTTCAAATAAATGAGTTAAATTCAAAAACAGGAATTTTTCTATAACACGCCTTAATCCATCGCAACCCCACTCCTTTGGGGGTCCGTATTCGCAAAAATCTTTGTAAAAGGAACTTTATTCCATGAACAGAACATACCTTCTAATTTCCAAGCAGGCGGTTCTATTAGTTGAAAAGCGGAAATATTTATCTCTTACGCCCCTAAATCCCCCTCAGTGACCCTTGGGGATCAATTTTCCTCCAAACTTTTTTGTAGCGGATCTCTACAACATGAAAGGAATTCGCTTACCAAATTTTAAGACTGTACGTCTAATAGTTTAAAAAAATGGAAATAATTATCTATAACGCCCCTTAAGATCCCACAACGCCACTTAAAAACAATTTTCACAAAATCCATCTTATGACAGATCTCTACTCAGTGAATGGAATCTGCTTAATCAATTTCAAGATTTTACGTCTAATCGTTTAAAAACGGATTTAATTGCGTATAACGCCCCTTAATTCACCACAACGCCACTTGGGGTCGATTTTCACAAAACCCATTATGTATTGGATCTGTACTCTATGAAAGGAATCCGATTATCAAATTTCAAGACTGTACGTCTAATAGTTTAAAAATGGTAATAAATATGTATAACGCCTCTTAAGGTATCCGACTACTTGCGACAACTTTTTTTTGAAAAAAAGAAGATATGGAGATTTTTTTGTGATTTTTATGTTTATTTAGTATATTTTAAGGAAAAATCCTAAAATTGGTAAAAGAAAAAAAATTAGTATTATTAAAATGGGAAAAAACTAGTAAAAATGTACGAAAAATTACATAAACGGGGCCCGCTCTGTACAAAGATTTTATGAACAAATTCTCAATTTTTCAATTTTGATGTGTACTTTGTACTTTGTTATTTCTGTTTGAAGTGACCTTCAGGATAAGAGATATTTTAATTTTTACAAAAACTAGAGCACTTTATCTTAGTGATTATACGAAATTGCTTAAAAAAACACTGACTATATTCACATAAAGAACTGGAAATTTTGAAATAAAATAGTTATTGATAAATCTGAAGATCAAAGCACTTCTACTGTTATGCAGAACATAAGCAAAAAATTCAGCTAATTATTTTCAAAACTTTTTGGGCAATCACTGTCCCCGTTTTAGTTTTTCGAAAAAAACACATTTCGAGTAAAACGCATTTTAAAGATTGACATCTTGTGTAAAGTTATGGCATTTGCTTTTACTAAAACACTTGTAGTTTTTGTTCTAGTGTAGTAAAATAAAATACTTGGTATTGTTATTAAGCTAATAAAATGGTATATAAAATAAAGTCAGAAAAAAAATTGTCAATTTTTGAAAAAAATCATGGTTTTAGGGTAGTCGGATACCTTAAGCGCCCTCAACGCCCCTTGGAGGTCGATTTTTGTAAAAATCATTATGTAGGGAATCTCTACTTTATGAAAGAAATCTGTGTATCAAGTTTCATGACTGTACATCTAATAGTTTAGTAATGGAAATAATTATCTACAACGCCCCTTAAAACCCCGTAACGCCTTTTGCGATTCGAACTTTGCTAAATCCGTTCTTAGCTGACGTCTACTCCATGAAGGGAACCAACCTACCAAATATCAAGTCTGTAGGTTTAATAGTTCCGAAGATATCGTGATTTGTCAGTGAGTTGAGACGTTTTTCTCCTTTATAAATACATATATTTACACTGCTCAAAACAATTGAAGGATATTGTAAGTTTTGTATAAAATAAAGATATAAGCGGAATTTTTTTGCCGAAAATGGAAGAAGAGAATCACAAATGCAAATTTTTCTGATTTTCAAACTGTGAAGTATGCTTATTTTAAGTTCGACGTCAAAAACGTCGCTTCAGCGGCAGCGAATGAAATTTGACTTTCAACTGAAATGAAGACAATGATGATCGGCATTCAGTGACTGCTTTGTTTCGATGAGTACGGTGTCTCAGCGAAGTCATTTAACCAATTCAGAAGCTTGGAGAGATGTTAGTAGGTTAGAAGGGGGTCAAACTCAAGCCGAAGTAGCGCAAGCCATTGGAGTGTCACAAAGTGTGATTTCCACGATTTGGAACCGTTTTTTGGAGACTGAAAGTGCCAGCCGAAGAACAGGACAAGGTCGTAGAGGGGCAACAACGCCCAATGAAGATCTTTATTTAGTGTTAACGTATCGGAGACACCGAAATATGAACGCTACTCTTCTCCAACAACACCTTGGCTCGGTTACTGGCACCACGGTTTCAACTCAGACTGTCCGAAACCGGCTCCATGGTGTAGGTCTGTATGCTCTCCGACCGCTGGTATGTGTTAGACTAACATCAAGGCATCGTCGCGACTGCAGGGAGTGAGCAACAGAGCATGTGAACTGGAGGAGAAATGAATGGAGTAATGTTCTTGTTTCTGACGAGTCCCATTTTTCTGTTCATCCAGATAATAGGCGTATTTTCATCTGAAGGGACCGTGGCAGTAGGAATTATCCTGCGTTTGTGCACGAAAGTGTCAGATTTGGCAGTGGAGGAGTGATGGTGTATGGTGGCATCTCCATTGACGGACGCACAGACCTCTACATCATTCGAGATGGACTTCTGACTGCTCGTCGATATAGGGATGAGATCCTCCGACCTATTGTAGTTCCTTACGACGCAGCAATCAGAGATGACTTCATTTTAATGGACGATAACAGCAGGCCACATCGTGGTAACTTCGTGGAGGATTCCTTTTCGAGGAAGGAATCGTACGAATGGAATGGACAGCGTGTTCTCCAGACTTGAATCCAATAGAGCACGTTTGGGACGCTCTAGGAAGACGAGTTGCTGGCCGCCAACCATCCCCACAAACTCTCCAATAACTGGAAAGAGCTGTTCTGGAAGAGTTGGACAGAATACCCCAACTTGTGATTAATAGCCTTATTGA
Source organism: Trichonephila clavipes (assembly GCA_019973935.1). Classification (NCBI taxonomy): domain Eukaryota; kingdom Metazoa; phylum Arthropoda; class Arachnida; order Araneae; family Nephilidae; genus Trichonephila; species Trichonephila clavipes. The sequence continues at coordinate 572,457 of BMAU01018720.1, forward strand.
CTCCATGCCTCAAAGGTGCTCAACGTTGCTGGCCGTCCGTGGAAACCATACCCCCTACTGAAAATGATTTTCTTTGAAGAAAACACCTTTTCTTTTTCTTTTTTTCTCAAATGCACAAATTTTGTTTTTTTTTTCCTTTTGTACACGAATGCGCAATAAAATGCATTTTTTTCTGCCAAACATGTGCAATTTATTCTCATATAACCTACTACGTCTGTGGACCATGTATCAATCAGCTAAAAAGTTTCCCAGCCACAAGATCCACCTAAAACCACAATATCCTTTAATTATTTTGAGCAGTGTATATATATACAGTAGACTCTCGATAATTCGAAGTTGGAGGGACCAATGAATAACTTCGAGTTATCAAGAGTTCGAATTATCAAGAGGGTAGGAAAAAATCTCAAAATACACGAAGAGAAGTTTTTTTCTAACATATTTAAATTTAAAACTGTGTAATAAAGCAACAGTTGTACAATAAATTTTTAAAGTACATCATATACAGTATAAAAATAAAACAGAAGTTGTTAAAAGTCCTATATTAAAAGAATACACTTATATCTTGAAAACAACTATTAAAAGAATATACATAGTATATATAATTAATCCTTTTTGTCGAAAAACTCTGTTATCTTTTTTTTGGTTTTAAGGCATTCAATCTAACTTTGTCAATAGATTTTTCTAGAACAAATGAAGCCTGTAAAATGTCTGTATCAACATTATTTTGAAGGAAAAATTGCGTAGTTTGTTTAGTGACACTTTAGCTTCTGACAGAGTTACCGGAGTCAACTCCTCTGAATCACCTTCATCACTTTCTGTATTATTGTGGTCCAAAGCCACAATTTCAGCGTCAGATAGAGCTCCCCATGCAGCAATGTCCGTGTCAACCAACACGTAGTCGTCAAACGTCAAATCTTGTTCTGGAAGAGCTTCCCAAAGGGATAGTTCAGCATTAAATTCAGTGAGTGTATCGTCCACATCAATCAGACTCGGCGAGGGGAAGCCTTACTTTTTAAAACAGCTGTAAATTATCAAAGGAGAAACAGCTCTCCCAACCTTGTCAATGATGATCAAAGCTGTTAAAATAGAAATAGTAGTTACATTCTGCTGGTTTTCGAGGTTATCCAAAACGCTTTTAACGTCTTCACGCAGATAAAAAGTTTTAAAATTATGTATGATGCCCTGGTCGAGTGGCTGAAGTTTTGGGGTTGAGTTTGGAGGGGAAAATTGAAGTTTCACATTTGATATAGGTGTTGCGTTATTGTGCACAGTACAGTTGACTAAAAATAAGAGAATATGTCGTTTCTCTCTTTTCATATCCGAGTTCAGTGAGACCAACCATTCATTAAAGAGTTCGTTGGTCACCCATGCCTTCTTGTTTGAGCGGTATTTGGCAGGGAACGAGTTTATGCCCTTGAAACACCAAGGTTTTGCAGATTTTCCTATGACGAGAGGAGTAATCTTCTCTGAGCCGTCCATGTTTACAGCCAGTAAAATAGTTAACCTCCCCTTGCTATGTTTTCCTCCATGGCATTTTTCTTTTTTGAATGTAAATGTGTTTTCTTGCAAACACTTGAAAAAGAGTCCGGTTTCATCCGTGTTGAAAATGTTACGTGGTTCGTACTCCTTTATTAAATTCGAAAGCGAGTTCTGCCACTTAGAACAAACGTTAATGTCGACACCTGAGCTTTCCCCGCACATTTTTTGAAGACTATCCCATTCCTTTTCTTAAGATTTGTAAGCCATCCTTCGCTAGCCGAAAACTCGATTTCTAATTCTTTGGCGAATTCTTTAGCTTTTTCCTTCAATAAAGAGCCACCCATCGGAATATTCTGTCCTCGACACTGTCTCATTCATGAAACTAAACACTGTCCAAGATGAGGAAAATTACCTTTACTAACGCGTTTTCTCCTTCTACTCGAGATGCACTAAAGATTTTCTCTTTATTCTTCAGAATAGTGGAGAGTGAGCTCAGTGGGACTTCAAATGCTTTGGCTACATCGACTTTCCACTCACCTTCTTCAACTGATTGTATCAACTTTTGCTTTTGAGAAATTTTAAGCAATTGTACTTTTTAAAAAAAGGCATGTCGTTCATTTTCGCGTGATAAGTTGACACTTAGGTGAAGTGTAAAGTAGTGGCCCGAGATTTATCGAAATTAACAGGTAGGAAACGTAAATCACCAAAACTTTAGTAAAATAATATTTTTAATTTAAAATTTGGAATCTAAAATGAACACAAGGCGTGTTCACAGCTCACACTCAGCTACGGGTATACTTAATAGCAGGGGTCGACAACTATGGCACCTGGAGCAATTCTTAGTGGTACATTACCGCCCTTTTTTTAAAAAAATAATAGAATAAATTTAAATCCCTGTCTCTCCTGTCTTTGCCTCGTACATTTTTATATAAAGGTTTTATTTCTCGTTTTCAATTCTCCGCCATAAAACGATTCTGTTGTATTATCTTGGATGTAGTTTGAGTGCCTTATTTAAAAAAAAACATCTTTTTAAATGTGACTCATTATTAGTAATAAATACTCAACGCAAATCAAAATTATTGTGTAATACTTGTAAAAGAAAGCATCACTCCTTACTGCACAGTGAATAAAAGAGAAAGCAGTTTTTCCTTTATCCATATAAAGCTTGTGGGTATCAACGGAAAAAGAAAAAGCAGATGGCTTAGGAATAAATCAAAAAATTCTGCTTACCAAATACTGGAAATATATTAAACAAAGTAGTTATTCTATCAACATGCACAATTTAGACTGAAAATATGTTCAGTAAAAAAAAACCGCTCGTAGGATGATTTAGTACAGGAAGTGAATCTAACTTCATAATATTGAAGGTTCGAATTATGGAGAGTTTTATAAGATAACTTCAAATTATCGCGTGTTGTAGTCTCACCAACCCCAAATTTTACTTCGAAATATTGAGAGTACCAAAACGCATGGTTTTAGTTTGAAATATCAAGAGTTTTTTTCTAGGGGTTGAGCATATACTTCGAATTAGCGAGAGGTTCGTATTATCGAAAGTTCGAATTATCGATAGTCGACTGTATATATAAATATATATATATATATATATATATTTATATATATATTATTTCCGACAAATATTTACTCCAACCAAGTCTTTTTTTTTCAACATAAAGATGTATGCATAGTTATTATTTTATCTTATACTTCGAATATGAATATTTATTTTATTTAAATTAAAATCTGAGTTTTTAAGTAGTTCATAATAAAAGTATTACGTGCATATGTTTTTAAAAACAATTTGCTCCATCTATGGTTTATTAGTCTCGGTTTCTGCCTTGATATTTTCTGACAAATATAATAAGAAATTCATATATTCCACGTAGGACATTCTGTTTATTTGGTTGTTTACCCCATATTGTTTATGGGGTAATATCTATTAATCTAGACAATATCTATTAATCAAAATATTTCAAGTAAGTTTAAAAATAGATGAGGTTCCAATTTACTTAATTTAATCACTTTTTTGTAAGGCTTGTTTGCACTTCCCTTATTTAAACTCAAACAAAGTGGCACAACTGACCACGAGGACCAGGACCTATTCTGCTCATCCCAGTATACGTGACCATTGGGCGCTGAGGTGCATGAGCAGATGCCTCTCTCTTCTCTCTCTCTCTCTCTCTTCTCTCTCTCTCTCGATCAGGTGAATAGTCTTAAGCTAGACCCCACACCAGTGTTTCGGTCCCCAAGCAAGTTTAGTACTCATTTTTCGAACCACTGCAGTAGGGATGGCCCTTATTTAATTATAAGTATGTCAAACCCCTCATACATTGAATGCGTTTTAAATCTAGCTTATAACTTATTTAACTAAATTGACATGAAAAACAGTGTTTAATTATTTACAATACGGCATTTTGACGTTTTATACTGGGTGGGCAAAGCGTTAAACATTTTTAAAAGTTTATAAAAAAACCCGGAAAATTAAACAAAATAAAAAAAGTCTTGCAGGTTAAACATCAATAAGTCAAATGTGTTTTTTTAAATAAGGAAAAAACCTACCAACATATGGCTCTGGTACAAACGACTGAGTTGGAAATATGCAAATGAGATAGGCGATTATAAATACTGATGTTCTTGATTCAGCTCTAATTCTCCGTTGCATGCCAAATAAATAAACAAGGGTGCCGACTGAGAAAGACAGATCTTTGTTGGTGAAGCTATTTTTCATGAGCAATGAATCAGCGACTGTTGCACTGCGTGAATTCTGACTTCAGGAAAATGTGAAGACTGCAAAAGAGTCTTAATCAGTGGTACGCCTCATAAAGCTTGTGCAGCGATTTGAGGAAACTGGATAGCTCGAGGATCCTGTCAGTCCGGACGACCAAGTACAACAGTCATTAGCAAACGTTGCAAGTTTATATGACATCCTTGGTCTCCAGATCTGACTCCAGTAGTCTTTTGGCTTTCGTGATATTAAAATTATCTGGTGTATTAATCCCTTCCATCCAATATGTCGTAATTGAAAGATGTCATCTACCGAGAGCTTTCATGTCATGTCGAGCGGACATTTTGCAGTTTGTCGTTGCTGGATTTGTGACACGCTTGGAATGCGTCATCCCTTGTGGTGGTGAATATGTGGAATACATGCTGCTGTAATAAATTATTTGGTAACGTTATTTCTGTTACTTGCTAGTCTTTTCTTTCACTTATGTACAAAATGCCACAAAGCGGTTGTTTTTTAATTTAATTTTTCTTTTTCTTATCTTAAAAAAAAACTATCTATAATAACTCATCAATTAAACAATTTAACACAGCGTTTTTATCCCTAATCATAGCGACCGCAATTCGGGAAAAAAAACAACAACTTAGAAACTCTTTATAAGATACATCTTACGAATATCTTTTGCTCTCGAAATACTAGCGGAATGTCAATAAAATCAATATCACCACCAGGAAAATATTTCACGCAATTATTTATTGCGGTTAAGGGTAAATTATTCATATAGCAGTTAATCATGCGAAATAAATACTGCGATAAATATTTCTTAGTTTTACGTGTGTTTTGCATCGTGTTGAATTTGATCCAGTGTATAACTGCGTGAAGTTGATATTGGCAAGTCACTGATGGTAGCAAATATTAATCTTATAGGGTCATATAATATTTTTTCCAGCTTTCATGGATTGCTTTGAGTAGTAAGAGAAATAATATTCTAGACTTTTACTAGATTACGTATTATTTTTGACATGATTTTTCTTATTATTGAATTTCAGAGTACTTAGAAGAAACAAACCTACATAAAGAGAAATAATACTCTTAAAAAACTATTTAAATTCATATTTTCTCATACGTTTTTAAGAGCTTACAAGTCGCATATATTTTGTACCCAATTTTTAGCACGGTTTTCTATAGAACGTATCTACCAAGTATAAAAACAGTTCGGTGCATACATAATATATATTATTTCGAAAACTGCAGAGTATGTAACATAAAAAAAAAAAAGATCTTGTGAAGTTATACAGAGAATGTTATTACTCACGCACTTTAGGAAATCGGACATTATTCTTATTATGTCATTCAAATTGAAACGCTTGTCACGACCCACCTATTTGTAGACATTTCGGTTTCTAAATCATAAATGCATTCACATTGTCATCACACGGGAAATTTGCGATATATTAGCCCGTGCACAACATGCGTGCATAAATGTTTATTATGATAGTTAAACCCTAAATAGCTAAAACGATAACAATTATGGATATTAAGTAATGCTATCACGTGAAATAGAAAAAAAATCAAGTAAAAACTTAGAATGCATTTTAAAATATTTTATTTTTAGCTTCTTCTTATTAAATTTATTATTTTCTACTAGTGATGTACAAACTAGTTGTTAATAAAGAAATGGATTGTTTTTTGTTCTAAATTATCAGAGTTTAGATCCGTTAAGTGAAGTATTTTATCACAAGTGATAAAATTTACCTTACCAAAATACAATAATGGAGGATTCTGAAAAGCACTACTCTCTTTGTTCTTTATTAATTTGTCATTGAAATAACATTGATACGGGATCAGTCACTCGGGAAACAAAGTCAAACCAGGCTCAAAATCCTTTAATTCTGTGAAGGCTGTTTATTTGTTACCAATGACTTTTTGTCAGTATTCTTCTATATGACAGTCTTCATGGGAACTAACATGTATCTGTCACATATATATCCCTCTTGTTTTCGGGAAAGACAAACGTTTTTTTTATAATCTTAAGGTCCTTGGGGTGACTGAGATCCCCACGTGATCACTTTCGGTCCAAAATCTTTTCTATAAACCGGATATATATTTTTTTCTTTGAGGAAGAATTACGGTTTTGATTGCTGTGTTGTGTGACTCATTATGGTTTATTAATTTGAATGAACATAATAAAAAGGTAGAAATGGGCATCGGCAATCTCTATTGGAGGAAGTTGAAATTGATCAAGCTAGGGAAGAACTTGATGAAATATTGGATATTAATCATGATGGTGGAGGTAAATTTCAGAAAAGCAATGAACGCAAAACGCTTGAGTTGAAAGAAAAGTTTCCATCACTAGCCAAAATACTTCCCCATGAAAGATATGAAGTTAAAAGTGTACCACAAACACAATGCTCCATGTTAAAAATACTCAAGCCAGAAAAAATCCAGAATGTTATTTGTGAAATTGTCATTAGACATACAATAAATCAACAATAACTTATACATAATGCGAGAGTTTTGCCCGCAAATATCATTCCTGTATTGCTAGAAAAGAGTGTCAGTGACGTGCCTCCTTCATTAAAATGACGCGCATTTGAAACACTTTAGATCAGTTTGATTGAGATATTTCAAATTATCAAAGAAAAAAATGAAAAATAGTTAAATATACTTTTACTTAAATTAAATTCTTCAATGGAATTTCTATTTATATCGTGTGCAACAGTGCTTCTCAAAGTTTCAGTATTTGCGACCCAATATTCCATCTTAATTTTAATCACGCCCCTCTACAATATGTACTTTGACGCTGAAGCTACAATACAATTTTAACCGTTTAAATACCACCGGCTTATTTACACGTCTTGCTCAGCCAAAGCGTTAAATGCCCCGGACGTACATCTACGTCTTTCCGAAGTACGACCTTTTCAGTGCTCTGCTATGTATAGAATTATCCTGAAGGCTTTGGAATGCAATTAAAGAACCTTGACAATGTTTGCGATGGATTTATTTATATCCGAGAATTTGTTTATTTATACACATTGTATTCTTTTTCTCCCCTCCCCAATATATCACATACGGGCGTCGACTTAGAAAACGGTGATATTGGCGAGTAAGTCGCTTGACTTTTAATCGGCAGTTACGGGATTAATTATAAACCATACAAATTATAAAGATACGTGTTAATTTGTGTATATAATGTTATATATAACAAGCCCATGGGATCCCGGGTAATCGTTAAACTTGTTCTTAACTTAGCATTGTTAAATTAATTATAAAAGACATTGTTCGGTACTGATACATTTTCGATTGTATTATATAAATATAAATATTTGTTTATTTTTTATTTGGTCAAGATATATTTTTTTTTTTTTTACTTTTAGTAAATTCATAATTTGTTTTAAATAATCTTTTGTTTTCGACTTTTCAATGTGCTCGCGCCCTCCTAGTAGAGTTATCACGCTCTCCAGGGGGAAGCGCCTGACTGATTAAGAAACGCTGGTGTACAATAAAAATATTTTCTAAGAAATAAGGATTGGAATGACTCCGTCATCCCGCGCGAAAACTAACGTTAGTATCGAGAGAGTGACTTCTCGAGTAAGTTAAGAGTAACTAAATAATACCTAGAAAGCCTTATCAAATAGTTGTTTGTTTACAGGAACTAAATTTCAACTTATAATTCTTTTAATTATTTTAACGTATTTCATTCAGGACGTAAGAACGTTAAAAATCGTCTATTTTAAGCTTTGAAAATAATAATAATAAAAAAAAATCAGTTTATATATATCAGTTAAATTATTAATGTCTAGAAAATACATCACGAAAAAGCGTTCATGAAATATTTATATAGTTTTTAACTCGTCGCATTCACTTACATGAAAAGAAAAGCTATTTACTTAACAGTAATTTATAGAAATCAACATATTTATATATTCGAGCTATTGATGATTAAAAGTTATAATTTAGTCGATTCATTAAATGTGATTTCTTATTAACCCTTTATCTACCGCATTATGATTTGTAGCAGTTTTTTTATGCAATATTTGTTTTTTTGAATTACTACATTGAAAATTAAGGGATATATACATTAAAAAACTCAACTTTGGAAAATTTAACCCGTTATAGCAAATTAATTAATTAAAGATTGTCATCTGTAAAATTAATTATATACACTGTTCAATTATAATAAATAATCAAGTCGTTTTCTAAAATCATCATTTACATACAAAAAAGTGGCCGCGGTAGCCGAGTGGTATAGATATCGGATCGTGGCTTGCCTTGTCACGAGCTCGAGCCCAGTACCACTAAAGACCCACCGTGTAGGGCACCGATGCACGTTAAATCTGTCAAGAGGTGAAATGTCCTCACGTTGGTGTGGTGTGGTAGTTAGGAGAGGGAGGTGCCAGCTCAGGTGTCATCCACGTCCCTTGACCATGGTTCAAAATTACGTGGTCCGTCACCAAAAGCCCTCGTGTAGCTGAACAGTGCGACGTTAATATTCAATCAATCAATCAATACATACATACAAAAATTAAGACACATTTTGACATTAACTATTTTTTGGAACAAAAATGACAATCTTCACATTGCACTGGAAATGCAAACTATTCGCCTTCCCCGTTAAAATACTAATAATAGAACCCGTGCTGTCATATACCTTTGAAGAGAGAATTTTAAAGAATATTCCTGGTAAGTATCATCAGAGTATTCATAAAAATGGTTATTCTATGTAATTTTACAGTGGCAATTTTACATAACCCTTTAGCAGACAGTGTCCAATAGGTCAAGCTACATATTAAAAATATTTCTCCAAGATGGTGTTGGGACATTTAGTCTACCCATATGCATTAATTGAAGATGAAATGCATAAAAATTAATACGAATGGAAGCACGATACCTTATTTTGCATTTCATATCCTCTGGTGGATAGTTAAAAACAATTTTTCTCGGTGTAAATCTACAAAATGTATTTTGATTGCTATAAATAAAATTTCTGATGTTTGAAAAAAATTTTTACGTGTCTTAAGTACACTTTTCTCTCATCTGAGCGAATTAAGCAAATGTGCAAATAAAAGAAAAATTTTTATTTAGGTTTTTGGAAAGCTCTTTTATGTGTGGATAGAGGCTCTATCCACTGACCACTTAGAACAGAAAAATTACCTAGAAATTTTCGCTCTTCCTCTTCAAGAGAGAGCACTTAAAATCCCTTTAGGATGTCTGGGGTGGGAAATATAAATAAAATTTGTTTACAATATGTCATACGATATTCCTGGGTTCGAAAATCTTTCATTAAAGCTTTTCTGTGCGTAGCATTTGGTCCTACTTGCTTTGAAAAGTTCCACAGTGAATAGTTTATCAGATTTGTGAAACAACACAAAAATATTGCTTAAATTTTAATCTTTTAAATTAAAATTCAGTAAGGTATAAATGATGGATTTTTACCAATTTCAATGAATATTTTAGTAAGTATTCTACGCTGTACTATTATTATATTATTATTTTATTATACTTTGTATTTAATAGTTATTGAAATAGTTATTAGTATAAATGTTAATTTTTCAGAAAAAGTTTATTGTGATAGGTTTCATTATTTCTGTCCTGAAAAGGAAGTTAAATGACTTAAGTGAGCAGTGGCTATAACGTCTAGCCACCACCCAGGAAAAAAGCCTTCGATTAGGTATTTTTTTGCGACTAAATAATGTTTACAGAGGATGAGAACATTACATTTCTCAAGTTCTTTATCATATAAAATTGTATTTTAGCTGTGCGCCCTTTAACGGGTTATAAGGTTTATTTTCTCACTTCAAGCATCACAAGGGATATTTGAGCCCTGGTCAAGTGATAAGGTGACACAAAGTTTGCACCTCATTTTACAACCTTCAACAATTAATGAACGTAAAAAAAATCTGCCATGAAATTTTTAATGTCCATTCATGAATCTATACAGAAAAGTATAAATAAATTTGTAACGGGACTTTACGAGAATTTCTACTAATCCTGTTTCGGAATCTCTGGGCCGGCAAATCACATTATTTCACAGCCATCTCTCTCAAGAAGAAACCTTGATATGCAGATTGGCTAGTATACACTGGTGTGCAAAAATTAAGGACGAGACGGTTTTTTCAATATAACTTTGTACAAAGGCTTTCCAAATCAACACATTTAATACCGTAAGATCCCCAATACGTAAGGACATGTGTAATGTAAGCTACACTTACTAAAAGAGAAATCAGAGGGATTAAAAGAAGCTTGATTGAAAAAGTAGCATGAAGCGCAATGCGATTGAAGGCCGAAATATCCCTGTGATGGGTGTTCAGCAAGAAACATACGGTCTTTAGTAGGGGATATGATCTCCCCTGACTGCTAGGCAGGTTTCACAGCGTCTGCCCATCCTGAGAATGAGGGTGTCAGTGAGTTGTTGAGGAATTGCTGCCCATTCGTCTTGCAGCGCCAATCGAAGCTCCCGAATCGTTACTCGTGGTAGGCTACGAGCTGCCAAGCGTCTGCCTAGAAAATCCAATACATGCTCGATGGGATTGAGATCCGGAGATCGTGCCGACCAATCCATACGTTCAATATCCTCACTCTCTAAGAGCTGTTCGGAAGCTACTGTGCGATGACATGGTGCATTGTCGTCCATGAAAAGGAACTGCAACCCATAGCGCCTCTAAAAAGACGCACATGTGGAAGAAGAATCTCGTTACAATAACGGGTCCCGTTGACTGAACCTGGGTCGAAGATGTGAAGGTCTGTACGACTACCAAGCATGATGCCTCCCCAAACGAGAACATCGTGACCTCCATACCTGTCCCTTTCAATGATGTTCGAGGGATGCTTGCGGCTTCCCCGCTCTCTCCAGATGAGTATGCGATGAGAATCGCTACTCAAACTGAATCTGCTCTCATCTGTAAAGAGTACTCGTCCCCATTCATTGTTTCTCCAATTCCGGTGTTCCCGGCACCACAGAGAACGCCTTCTCCGATGGGCAGGCGTTAAAGGTACACACCGCACAGGGCGTCGTGCAAACAGACCACCACCGTGCAGTCTTCTGGCCACGGTAAAACGCGATATCGGTCGTCCAGTCGCCTGTGTCGTGTGTCTAGCGATTTCTCTCGCTGTCTGCCGCCTGTTTCTTCTGGCCTGTAAGACTATGTACCGGTCATCTGCGGGTGTGGTTCCTTGTGGACGACCACTACTGAACCCCCGGATAGCTGTTCCTGTAGTTTGAAATTGTCTCCAAAGTCGTGAAACGATGCTGTGAGCAATTCCGAACTCTGCAGCCACACTTGTCACACTACGGCCTTCCTCCAACTTCCCAATGATTCGACCTCGGGTAAAAGCATCCAGATGTCGTCTAACAGATTGATTATTCGCCTTTTCTCTCTGAGGCAGCACCTGATTTTAACTGCTATACGGCGTGCAATCTCTTTGCCAGAAATACTGATCTTACGCCGACCACATGCTTTCTACTACTCAGACACTCCCCCATAACGTCTACCTGCATATCTGCGCATGTGCTACCGTACTTCACCTTACTTAATCTCCTGATTGGTCTTTCTGTCCGCTCTGCCTCTTCGTTCAGCTGATATGCTAATTTTTCGACTTCGTTCTTAATTTTTCCACACCAGTGTATATAGTATATAGTTGAAGTTTAATAATCGTAGATTAGAAGGAAAAGGGACTGAGTCGTTGAAAGAAGTGTTGTTAAGGTAAGGATCAGAATTTCAACACGTGACTAAAGGTCGGAATTTAACTATTAAAATAAATTAAGGAAGTTAGGATTTTGAAGATAACATTGAGTAAAAAGATATTCAGATGTCCTGTACTTATTCACATAGGGTTTGAGCTCATGTTATATCACTCTAGAGATTCCCTTTATAATTGGATTGTTTTGGAATATTATCTTTTGTCATATATATATATAATAAATTGAATTTATCATGGTTAGTCTGGGTCATCAATTTTTACCTTCCACAGATTGAGATCGATTAGATAAGGAGGAGGCTTCTCCAGGGGAGAGGCCATTACAAATTGAAGTACACAATGTTTTTTATTCATCCACTGTGTTAACAGTAACAGACTAATCTAAGTTATATATTTCAAAAATTCTTGTTGAGCCTCTGAACAGACGTCTGAGCTATATACAGGCAAAATATTATTCTAATTCATAAAAGGAGAGCATTTGGAAAAAAGATTATTCTAATTTAATTTTTTGCCAAAATATTACATTGTATTGTATTTTTTGTCAAAATATACTTAAAACAGTTTTATGAATATATTCTAATCTAAGTGATACTAAATATCATGAAAATTATCCATTTATGCGTTTTTGCAAAATCACGGTTCCGAACGTAGTCGGATACCTTAAATAAATAGTACCAAAAAATCTATTTTAGTCCAAATCGAATCGAATTAAAAAAAAATCTATAGAATCTTTCGTTATTCAATTCCTACTACTAGCTAACATTCTCTTTATTTATTTATTAATTTTTGTGGAATTTTCAATCTTTAATACAATACATAGCCCTCAATTGAGCTGAAATTTTATACATATGATTAAGCGACCCCTTTGGTGACTTGTGTCAAAACTTGAAAACGTTTTTTTCTCACGTTTTAAAGCATTCAGTTGAACTGATGTTGTATGCACGATTGTTTTGGATGACAATAGGATAATTTAATGACAATTAATAAAAATTAATTAACTCTTAATGTTGTGATTCTGTCCTATGTATATACATATTTATATTAATTGTAACTATTTAATTAAAATTAGCTAAAATAAAAGTTCTCTTTGTTGATCTAAGTAAGAGTTGACTTAATTTTGTTATATTACTTTCAATTCCTATTATTAGCTCACACTCTGAATATATATTTATTTATTCCTCTTGGTGTAATTTTCAATTGTTAATAAAATACATTTTAATGCGCTCAATTGTGAGCTGAAATTTTATTTACGTAATTATTTTGGATGAAAATACAGTAATTTAATTGCAATTAATAAAATATAATTGATTAAAACTAAATATTTAAAGAATTACAAATACAGGCACGCTGACATCATTTTTGGCGAATTAGCGATCGTTTTGGCGACTTGTTTTTCATCAAAAACATCAGAAATTATACTTAATTTATAAATTAAGGCTTTATAATCATGGTGAAAAGAGGTATTCATTTTTCCTCACATTCAATTTATAAACCTTGTCAATTAACGCTTTTATTTAAATCTCAATATATGCAAAAAAGCAGCTGGAGTTGCAACGCATTAATAATCGCGTACAATATCAATACCATTAAGAAAATTTTAACCCAAAAACCCTTACTTTTTTTAAAAAAATGCATATATAAAAATAAATTTAAAAATTGTTATAGCATTATGTTTAAAAAAATTAATGAAGTATAATATTCGTCTTTATTAAAGTATTTTAGATAAATTGGGTAATTTATAAACGCATAATGCTTAAAGAAATATCAAATTGAATATAAATATTTTGATGCTGTGTAAAAAATCGTTATTTTGAAAAAAAATTGTATGACAAAAATAGTACGAGATATTATTAACATACTTTTATTTAATTTCATCCGAAAAATGATACTATATTCATTTTTCAGTTCTTTTATTCCAAACTATTCATTATTATTCTGAAATCGTTACTCAACAATTCTTAATTTTTTTTAAAAAAAAGAGTGCATAAAACTTAATTAAAATAAATTTATAGCATTTCATTTAAAAAGAATGAAGTATTATATTTATTTAGGTATTGTAAGTAAATTGGGTAACTGGTAAACACATTCTATTTAAAAATATGCCATAATGAATATAAATATTACGGTGCTATGTAAAAAAATAATTATTTAGAAGAATTCTCTTAGCGCAAAAATTGAACGAGGTATTCTTAATAAATTTTTATTTAATTTCATCCAAAAAAGATACGATTAATTTTTTAGTTCTTTTTCTCTCTCCAAATTATTAATTGCTATTTTGAATAAAAAAAATATAAATTCACTGTTGTTTGTTTGAACAGGTGAGGAATTTCAACTTACTTTAAGCAAATTTATAAAATTGAGCTAAAAAATTTTACTTTAGAGTTTCATTTTGCCTTACAAGTCTTCCTCAATCGAAAAAAAATTGGAAATTTTGAAAGAAAAGTTATCCTTTAAAAATTGTTCCTCCTGATTTAAGCTTCTAATTTGTATTCCAGATGAATTTCTCTTCCGTCTTAGAATTGCGAGTCATGAAATACGAAATTCTCTATTTTTTTTTCTGTCTGTTTTTCTTCTAAAAAAATCTTCTATCGATGCCTTTCCTTGTTCTTTTAAGCTATTGTTGTTTTATTTGGGCAAGAAGTATTTGGGGGGAAACTCCTTTAGTTAAGAAAGGTTTGGAACTTGTACATTTATTCTTTTCCTATTAGTTTTTTTTATTTGTCAGTCTTCATATAGATTGTGAATTGTAGCTGTTAGTTTTTCTTAACTGTTTTTAACATGCTTAAAATTTTTGAACTCAAAATTTTAAGCATGATATCTTTATTTTTGTTATTTAATTATTTCAGGATGTTATTCTCTCTGTATAATGTTCTTTTAGAATGATATTCTTTCAGCATAATGTTCTTTCAGTATGATATTCTTTCTGTATAATGTCCTTTCAGAATGATATTCTTTTTTTCAGTTTAACTTTCTTTCTCTCTCTCTCTGTATAATATTTATTTCATTATATCTTTTACGTATACTGTTTCTTTAAGCATAGTACTCATTTCACTATGATATTCTTTCGAAGTATGATATTTATTTCAAGGTGAAATTTTAGTATGATATTTATTTAAATGGCATATTATTTAAAGATATGATATTTCTGAAAATACAATATTCTTTAAATATGATATTCCACTTTGAGATATTTTTATTTAAAAAAATATCAAAATATTCACAAAAAACATATTGTAAAAAAATAAGGGTTTTGTACTATTTAAGAAACTAGTGTCTTTATGCTAAAATATATTTAAAATTATTTAGTGGATAATAACACTTTTCAAGTATTATTTATAAAACCTTTTTGGAAATCTTATATATTGTTTTGAATATATTTAAATGTAAATATATTGAAAAAACTTACTTGTAAAATACAGAGGTGAATGAATGAAAAGAAGAGGTTTTTTTGTAAAGATAAAAAAATATGTAATTTTCACTGGGGTACTCGTATAACAATGCAATTAAATACATAAAATGTTTTAAAAAGTACGTGATTCTACAGAAAACTGGGCTTAAAATCTGAAAAACATCATACAGGGTAGAATATCCTTTTCATATTTTGAAATGCTATATATTTTTTAAAAGGTTATAAATGTTGATGTACATTATTATATAATATAGCAGCGTTTATCAAACTGTGAGGCTTGCCTATTTAGGGTGACGCGAAAAAGGTTTATGTCGAAAAAGAAAGATTATTTTAAGCAATTGCAATTTTACTGAAAGTAAACAAACATAATAAAAAAGTAAAATACATATTTACACTGATATAATACGCTTATAAACGTATTAGTCCTGCACAATGTTTTCATAATTAATTTAGCAAAAGTAAGTTAAAAACAAATTTAATAATTACTCTTTATCCTACATGTGCTTGTCATATATAAAATTATATACAAACATTAACACTTATCTAGACAATTTGTACGAATGAATCTCCTTACTGACAATTAAAAGTTACGAAATGAGCTCCCCATCGTTTAGCACGTAAATGTGCGTGTGTACTCTATAGGGAGGAGGTGTAGAAAAAGAATAAACAAGCAAATCCTGTGAAGGAAGTAATTCCTTCGCAGACACTGTCCAGATCCTTTAAGACATTACAAAGCATTCAAATTTTATGGATGACAGTACACAAAAAAGATCATACTTCGGAAAGGCGTATATGTACATCCGAGGCAATTAATGCTTTGGCTGAGAGAGACGTTTATATACGCCAATAGTATTGTAGCCTTCACGTAAAAGTATATTATTATTGAATTAAATGCATTGTTACTGTTTGAAGGAAGGTGGCGATGAAATTATAGTTGAATATTGGGTCTCTAATATTGAAAGTTTAAGAAGTATTGTTATAAATTAAATTACACAGCAACATCGTCTCTTGTTTCATTATATTTTCATATAGTTTAACATAATAATAGCAAGCATTTAAGTTAAAAAATTCATTACATTTTAGTATATTCTTAATGAAATGCTTCTGTAAACAATTAATGTATTGTGATATTAAAAATTAGGAATAAACATCATCGAAGTTTTATGTTCTGTAAAATATTTAAACATGATTTTGCTAATATGAAATTATGGAACACACAATTTGGAACCAATGCAACGAAGCACGGAAAAAAGTCAACCATTAAAATACTGTTTCGCATAAAAATTATTCTAAAATGGGGATGGTTATAATACAATGTAAATTATATTGTACCTCTAGCAAATATGATTACCGTGAAGATTCAGTGAGATATAATTTGACAGCAAATACTAAAAATGTGACTTTATTGTTTAAAATAAATATTTAAATTTTAGGAATGCAGTATTTCAAATAAAAGTAAATTACTTTTATTCTTAAAAAAATCACCTAACAAGTTTAAATGATTTAACTCCGATAAAAATGCATTAGAAATTTTATTTTCAATTCTTTTAGCTTTTAGTATATTTTTTTTCAGTATAATACTCAGATTTTCTTTATACTAGACAAATTTTTAAAAGTGCAATCTAGTTCATTTTATTTTAAGTAGCTCCAATACGTGTTTTTAGTTCACATTAGTTAGATTTTACTTCAATTGATGATACCTTGTTACTTGACATTGACAGAGGTAAAAAAAGGTGATGTATAACTAATGAAAAGAAAAAAGAGCAAACGATAAACGTACAAATTGCAACAAAAACTCGGTCGTTTTCTGATTATACTGCACACAATATATTTAAGTGAATCTTATTAAATAAATAAAGTACAAAAAATTGTGTGTCAATTGTATGGGATAAGAGATATTTAATTCGCAATACTTCTATTCCGATAGAATCGTACCAACACCCTGCTTGTCTACAAAATTGATTTAATTATGTGTCTGACAAATTTTCATGAAACCAGACATTTTAATTCTAAATGCAATAAGCCAGTTCCTAATCAGGATTCAAAACATGAATGGTCTGGTCTAGAATTAGCACGAAATGATACTGAATCAGGTAACAAAATGACTTTTTTCAGTAAGTATTTTATAGGGTGATATTATACATATATATATTTTTTCCATAAGTCATCTGGTAATTTTGAACATTTTTATTATTTATGGTTCATTAAAGTGATATAATGAAAAAGAAAAACGCGCGCAAAAAAGTTACCACCTTGACTGCGCAGTTTGGATTAATCCCTTAATTGCAGCCGGCGTATATATCCGTCACGATTAACCAATGTGTTAAATATCCCGGATATATACGTTTTCCAAAATACCATTATTTCCCTTGAGTTGCTATCAGCAAAATAACTCCGGAGGCTTTGGAAAGCAATATAATGACTGTTTTCGAAGGATTTGCTTATTTCAGAGAAAAATACTTGTATTTGTAACTCGTCTGCAACCCCTCCCTTCTCAATGCACCACATACGTGGGCTTTTGTGAAAAACGGAGCAAAACGTGTAACTTTTAATCGGCAATTAAGGGGTTAAACATTTTTGAGGAGATAAAAGAGAAAAAAATATATTCCAACAGCCGAATTTACGTAGATACCCAATGCAGTATTCACTGTAGGTCGACTAAAACTATCTACTGCAAATTAAAATGTAAAGAAATGAATCAAAAAAGTTTCAATGAAGAGTTAAAAACAACTGGAAGAATTCAAAATGTTTCCGTGTTTCGAATTTGTAATGAGAACATTCTATCAATCAGATACCCATCAGTTTGCTATTGTGCAGAAAATAACAATTGTTTTATGTTTAACAGGTTATATATATAATCCCAATTTATTATTATGACATGTAGCAAAGGAACTAAATTTTTCAAGTAATAAAATAATTCCTAAATTTAAATTTATGATAAATCAAATACAGGGTGGTCCCAAATCCATGGAACAAACTTTAAGGGTATATACAGAACATTGTGTAATACTTATTTATCGTAAAGTAATGCATGGGCGCAAGTGACGCGACATCAGGAAAATAATAGAAAAGAAAAATAGAGTTATTGGTTGGTAGTGAATTTTATCTGGGTTACATACATGCTGTTAAGAATTGCAGGATCCTCCGATCACCATTTGTAACCACATGCAATTTCAGCATGATGAGACGGAAGCACACTTCAGAACTGATGTGAGCACTTGCTTGAATGCGACGTTTGGGGTGCAATGAATTGGGCGTAGAGGACCAGTCCCTTGGTCTCCCAGATTTTTAGTGGCTTGATAACTTTTTATGGTGTTATCTGAAGAATCTTGTTTCTTGTTCTTTTCCACTTTACTCAGAAAAGGATTCCGTTATTCGAATATCCAAAACTGTTGCATGTGTGCGTGAAATACCTAGCATCTTTGAACGAGTACTCCAATCGCTACACCGATGCTGTTAAGCATGCATCGCAACTGGCGGACGTGAGTTTGAACAGTTATTGTAAACATTACACTTGTCAACGACGCTTTCAATAAATACTTCGACTTTCCTTTCATTTCTATATTTTTTTTGCACCTCACCGTGCCACTTGTGCCCATACATCCCTATACAGCAATGCTTCTCAAACTTCCAATATTTGCAACCCAATATTCAATAACAATTTTCATCGCGCCCCCTTCCATTCAATAACTATGTATTGAATTCAATATTACTATACTTTGATGATAAAGCTACAATACGACTTAAACCTTTTAAGGGCGTATATAAACGCTTCGCTCAGCCAACGCGTTATTTCCCCTGGCGTATATATACGTCTTTCAGAAGTATGATCTTTTCTGTGCACTGCTATTCATAAAATTATTCTGAAGGCAATGGAATGCAATAAAAGAGCCTTTGCAGGGTTTGCGAAGGATTTACTAATTTCAGAGGATTTGCTTTTATATTTATTCTTTTTCTCCCCCCCAATACATCATATACGCACTCCTACTTGGAAAACGGTGACTTTGGGGAGCGAATGGTGTAACTTTTAATCGACAGTCAAGGGATTAATTCTAAACCGTACGAATTATCAAGACAAGTGTTACTTTTTGTATATAATTTTTCATATGACAAGATCGTTTGGTCATTAAAAATTATTAAACTGAAACTAATTCTGAAGTTAATATTGCTCAATTAATTCATTGTGCAGTTATGATACATTTATTAGTGCATTACATCAGTGTAAATGTATCTCTTATTTTTTATTATGTTATAATGTATCCTGTTTGTTTATTTCAGTAAATTAGTTATTTTCTTAAAAAATTCTTTAATTTTCTACTTGTCAATATGCTCGCACCTCCTCCTAGAGTTAGCACGCGCCCTAAGGGGGGAAAGCCCCACAGTTTGAGAAACGCTGCTATACAATAAATGATGGTTACAATGTCCTGTCCATTCCCTTGAAGTTTGTACCATGAATTCTTGACCACCCTGTATATGAAAATGAAAAATTAATGCCATGATTCCTATCTTTATCGGTTGTTCAATGACACTTATTAGCTAATCCAAAACATTTAAAATGATATTCTAATGACACTAACGCAAAAAAAAAATCAATATATTGTTACAAATTCCGGTATATTATAGAAATGCAATGTTCATAATTGTAGTTACGAAACATGTATAAATTGTAAAAAAATATGTATTTTTTTTAAAAAAAATTGTTAATTAAATTTTACACGTAGCTAAATTATTAAGCTAGTCATATAGAACTGGATATTAAATCCTATTATGTTGAAGATTGCTCAGAATTTAATCAAATTTCATAATCATTTTATACGTGAAATTAAATGAAGTAGTTATTATTGGTCAAAAGCTATAATATGGAGTAGAAAAAGAATAAGAAGAGAACCCCTTTGCTTAGAATTATAGAGTTACGCTATGATATTAATAATAATAACCTTTTCCTAAATTAGTCTAACATTTAATAAAATCCACAGGAAAGGCCTAACTGTAATTTCCAGAATACATAATAATGTAAATGGATATGAATTCATGATGGTTAAAATTATAGCTTAATTCTCCGCTGCATTATAAAGCTTTCACCGTTAAAGTCATGAAATATAATACAAGGATAGTCAACATTTCCTACTAAATTCTATATCAAATAGTCAGTGATTAAATTTTCATTATAACTCGTGGCGTCATTCAAATTTCAACTGCCTACATTTTAATAAACTGTACATGTATTATGGATACTTTACTTAACAATAAGATTGCTTTGAATAAATTAATTATGTTACACATACTAGCTACCGTTGTGTGGCAGAAACACAAACGATGATTCACATTTACGCGTAATATAAAATAAAAGCAAATTTTATCATAAAAGTAGTTAGTTTACATGGTTAATTACTGCTTTATATTATAAACTCCATTTCATGCTAAATATTTCAATTAATGAGCCATTCAGAAGCATTCTGTTGTATATATGATAATAAATTTCATTGCTAATTTTCAATGCTCCTCTTTCAATGTTTTAACTTGAAATGAATGGTTGAATAAAATAATTAACTGGCAGATAAATTTAAATGTACAACAATTGTGTCATCTAATATAACTGAAGGTGTTCATATTAGTCTCTTTAAGAACCCCTCGTGTTAAAAAAATCTATACTACATTTTTTTAAAACGATTTTAAAAAAAATTTTCATATATTTTAGAAATATATTCTTTTTCTTCGGACTTAGTTCATAATTACGTATCAAGTAGATATAGAGATAAGACCACAACGTGTTTCGTCGATTAAAATGTGTTTGTATCCCTTTCTTATTTGAAAATAGAGTAGTAATTGATCTTTTGAAAAACTTTAAGATAAAACCCATAAAAAACTATGAATATTTTAATGGAAAAAAGCAAGTGCTAAAATATAACCCAAAAACTTTCTTTTAAACTTTAGACTTTTTTAAACTCCAGATTATATGCTGTAAGCATATAATCTGGAATTTTTTGAACTTCTAAATTATTAAACTTTACGAAAGAACTTTAAATTTCTTCAGTTTTTTGCATTTTACTCTGGCTGAATTTTATTTTTAAAATTTATTTCTCTCCCCTTTCTTTTTTTTTTATTAAATTCAAATATCTTCTGAAGATGTATGGAAGATGAAATTTTTTACGATTGCCTTTTTATATCCATGGGAGTTTATAAAATTATCCATGCGTTTAAAAATGTAAATAAGAATTGGAAAGTTTTATAATTACACATTTAAAGCAATTCAAAATTAATAGATAAAATAAATTTAAGAAAAACAATAGAGACATAATTTATGAAAAAAGCTTTTTTAAGTGCAACTTTTTCTATAAAAAAGTCATTAAGCATTTTATACTCTATGCATCACCATTAAAAACAAGAGGATTCTCATTTATGAATGTATTTTTCAAATAGTTGTTAAATTTATCCTTTATTATATTCCTTAAAAGAGAACAAAGTATGCATTGTAATGCTGCATAATGAAAAGAAAATTGACTTAAAGAAGTTGTGACGGGTCTTATTCACGTATTTGACTAACCCTGTGGGGTAAAATATTTCTTAACTGTTGTTTGTCTTATAAAATCGATTTCCGTTGAGAAACATTGATGTACATTAATTTGAGTACAATTTAAGAGTTAGTCGTTAGACTGTTATTAAAGTTATATTAGAAAAGTTATACCGCGTGAGACGCGCTTAGTGCAGTTACATCGGATCACAAGCAGATACGAGACATAATTATTTGTCTTAGTAATTTAGGATAATGATCACATCACCGTTTCTTAAATTGTGGGGCGCACCCCCTAAGTGGGCGTGATAACTTTACTAGGGGGACACGAACATATTGAAAAATCGGAAACAAAAAGTTATTTAACCCGCGATCGATCGCGTGGAGTGTTCTGCAGACCCCATCAACAAGAAAATCCTCCCAGGATTCTAAAAAAAAATGCGCAGAACCACGATTTTTTCTGTAGCTGCACATTTTACGTCATTGAACCTTCAGGCCCTCTTTCTCGAACGATTGGAATGTAATGACCTTCAAAAAGCTTATCTGGGGGGTTGAGTACTCCCGCGAGAAGTTGAGCATATGTATACACTGCGCTCTGAATGATTGGAAAATGATTAAAATATTATTTTTCTACTTTCTACTACCATTATCTCATTAATTATAAAGTACATTTATTACTGGTATATACGTTTTACTGGCTTATGAAAAAATATAAAATTATGTTTTTAAATGAAAACTTTGTGTTTTTAGTTTAAATTAATGTTAGTCTCATTTGTATGCAATAAATTTAATAATTTAGTTTGTATAATATAAAAAACATCTTGTATTTCATAAATATGTATCATAATGACTTCATTTTATTTTCATAATTAAATACACGCGTTAAAATTTGCGGTGTTCTCTACACCCCACAAGTAACGACGGTAGCAAAAACAGGAGAGAGTGACCACGGGTTAAAAAATTACTAATTTACTGAAAGTAAACAAACGAAATACATTCTAACATAATTAAAAATAAAAGTAATATTTGCACAAATGTAATATACTTATAAATGTATCAATACAGCAAAATATATGTTATTTTAACAATTCAAAGTTAAAAACAAGTTTAATAATTACGAATGACCCCATTAACACTTATCTCGATAAGTTATACGGCTTATATTTAATCCCTTAACCACTGATTAAAAAGAAATAACATAAATAAATAAGAGGAAATATCCTCTGAAATAAGAAAATCATTCGCAAACACACATTGTCAAGTTTCTTTTATTATAGTCTAAGGCTTCCGTAATAATTTTATGGATACAGAAAAATTCATACTTCGGAAAGACGTATATATACGTCCGGGGCAATTAAAACTTTGGCTGAGAGAGACGTTTATATACTCCGGGGGGTACTAATGAAAAAAACCGTATTGCCGCTTTAGTGTCAGAGTGTAGCATTATTAAATTCAATACAGTGTTATTTGTATGGAAGGGGACCTGTGATGGAAATTATGGTTGAATAATTGAGTCGCAAATGTTGAAAGTTTGAGAAGTACTGGATTAAATTGATGCTCCTTCAATTCATGACAAATCTGGATTGTAATTTCAAAGAATAACAATTAAATTGGTTTGATAATAATGTCATTTTTTATTATTATTTTGTGTCTCAAGCTTAACAAGCGACTGTAGATTACCATGTTAGTATATTTATGATTTTTTTTGTTTTTTTGTAATGTTCAAAAGTTTCTTCTTGGGAACACAATTGCTTAAAAGCTGTTTTCAAATTGATCTCTATTTTCATAGAAAAATATTGGCACGTAGCTCATTTTCATAGCTTAAGAAACAGCCAATGCAGTTTTTTACTGGATTTTTGCAGTTGATGATAAAATATTTTTTATTCAATTATCTTGATTTTGTAGCATCCCTTTGAATTCAAATAAAGTGTTTCATGTACTCTTCGGTACAAAAATAAAATTATTTGTGGAGCTGCTAAAATATTAGTTTTCGAATTATATTTATCAAATTTTGTAAATTTTATAAAACTGAATCAGAATTTCAATCCCACATATTTTCCATGCTATTTTTTAAAGAGATAAGATTTAAACGAATCTTTTTGGCAGTAAGAGAACATTTTTAATAAACTGTAAAAAATTCAATTAGCTTTATAAAAACAAAATAGCTCAAACTGAAATATACACAAATCAACTGAAATATTCAATGTTTTTTTAATTATTAAAATAAATATTCGACTTATTTTTTGAGTAAATATTATAACATAATAATATCCTGCAGATCTGTTAAAATGTCCTCCATTTTTGGACAGTCCGCAAATTTTTGTATGTAATTTAGAATAAAAAAATAAGATTTCTCTTTTTGCCAAACCGACATTTTATCCCTCACTGGTATCCATTTCACCACCTGGTGCCCAGGAGAGCTGAAGTTTCAAAGTAAGTCTCTAGAGAACACTGACCTGTCCAAGAATCGTCTCGTTAAAGAAATATCAAGTTTAAAAAATGGGGAAATATCTCTTCTTTCAACTCAATTGTCAGCGATCGTGCTGCGACAAATTATGCGTTATACTGTATTTATCCTAACTCTTCATGTTAACTAAAGTCATATCAATGCATTAGGTATTCGGCTTATAATTCTGATCTGAAAATTTGTATAACCAAATTTGGAACGAAAAATAAACTATTATAAAGATGTTTGATCCGCTTTGAAAAAACTGGGAAAATATGTATGTTTTTTTAAAAAAATAAAGAGGAATCACATTATTTGTAGAAGAGTTATAAATATTTAAAATAAATAAAGTTTAACTTGTGAAGGTTATTCTTAAAAAATCAATATATTTTTTTGTGAATTATTATTCTTTACACTCATCCCTTCTTATGAGGGCTGGGAAATTATATTTGCCACCAACTTTACCAATATAATTTTTTCATCATTACTCTTATCAACTACCTTAACTTCATTTAAAATAACTTGTGCCGCTTTTTAATTTCATGGACATCTTTGAATATAAAATAAACTTATTTCATGTTCCTTTTGAAGATTGCAGTAACTAAAAAATAAATTTTAATAATTTCATATAGAGAAACATAAAAGAAAATAAAACGTCTGTCAAATGTACACAATGTGCTGTTATAGACATACTTCTCACGAAAAAAAGGGATTTGAAGAAATGAATTAATTTCATCAACTAACTTAAATGAATTCATTTACTTAAATCAACCTGAACCTCAAGAATATATATTGTCATTCATTGCACCAAAATTAAAAAAAAATCCTTTTACATCGATTTCAGAAAGTACAAATATTAACTAATTTTATTACGCTAACACTTCGTTCCTATTTTTCAATTTCTACTAATATCTTACTCTATCTCTATATTTTTTTCAATTTCTACTATTAACTTACTCTATCTCTATATTTTATTCAATTTCTACTATTAGCTTACTCTCTCTCTCTATTTTTTCAACTCCTACTATTAACTTATTCTATCTCTATATTTTTTTCAATATCTACTATTAGCTTACTCTCTCTCTATTTTTTCAATTCCTACTATTAACTCACACTCTCTATATATTTATTTATTTATCTTCGTGGAATTTTCAATCGTTAATAAAATACACTTTAAAGCTCTCAATTGAGCTGAACTTCTAAATACATGATTATTTTGGATGACAATACAGTAATTTTATTATAATTAATAAAAATTAATTGATTAAAGCTAATTATTCAATTACAAATATAGTCTCATCGGCATCATTTTTCATGACAACGACCCTTTTGGTGACGTGTGTCAAAACATAAAAAGGTTTTTTTCTCACATTTTAAAGCACTCGTTTGAGCAGCGATTTTCTATATACTATTGTCTTGGGTAAAAATACAATAATTTAAATATAATTAATTAAAATTAATTGTCTGAAACTAATTATTTAAAGAATTACAGACACAGCCATGCTGGTTTCATTTTTAGCGACTTGGGCCAAAGCTTTAACCCTTTAGCCGGCAGTGGCTAATACGTCTAGCAACATATTAATTAAGTTTTCTCAAAGTGGGTGTTGGATATTTAGTCTATCTGTATGCGCTAATTGAAGCTAAAACGCATGAAATTTACAAAGGATGGCAGCACACCTTTTTTTGCATTTCATGCTATTTGATGGGTAGTTAAAAATAGTTTTTCTCGTTGTAAATCTGCAAATTGTATTTTGATTACCATAAATAAAATTAAATACCACTTAATGTTGTGATCCTGTTTTACGTATATACATATTTCTATTAATTGTAACTATTTAATAAAGATAGCTAAAATAAAATTTTTCTTTGTTGATCTAAGAAGAAATTGACTTCATTTTGTTTACATATTACTTGTTTCATTTATACATTTATCTTGTTTAAATTTTCAATCGTTTATAAAATACTTTATATTCATCCAAAGATGTTGAAATAATTTTTTTAAACTTATAGTGGATGACACTTGATGTTAATGCAGTTTTTTTAAATATTAATTAATTATTACATTTAATTAAATTAAGTATATGTTTTGGACGCCAACTTAGATTAGTATCTATTGTAGTAAAAATCTAACTGTTAATACAAAGACAAACGCTGGTGTTGAAAACCTATTTTTCACTAAAACCAGGTGTGCATTTTTTAAAAATTTGGTAAATGCGTATTTAGCATTAGTTAAGACTTGGGCCCCTAGAGTCCTTCCCCCCCCCCGAGGCAGGACTCAATGGCTTTGGCTACACTGTGATGTTTTCTATCTAATACCAGTGGTGTAATGGAGAATGTTAGGACCCCCTCTCTGAAAGTCAGGTTTTGCCTTTAATATTTTATAAATTGGGGGAATAAGTATTTAGCGTAAGTCCGGCTTTGAGCCTCTAGATTCCTTTCTCCCCCGTGACATGAGGGTGTACGTTGAGCCACTGAGATGTAGACACTTCAAAACACTTTGTTCATTTGTTATAAACAGTCACCCGACAATGCGTATTCAGTTGCTTTCTGTCAACGCTCCAGCAGCCCGCGCTTGATTGAAGACGAACTTATTCATTACAGGGTGTTGCATTACGATGAATAGCAATGAATTATGTATGTGCATTTTAAAAACTTATCCGTGTATACAATCAGAAACTATATGTTTTTAAAATGTTTCCATGTGTAATATTTAATTATTTATTTTGTTATGGAAGTACTCTTACATAAATTTCGTAAATAATTGGCACATTTTATAACGGCGACTTTTTTATGTGGTTCTTTTTATCTACTGCATAAAAAAATTCTGCAGTACTTCCACGAATTAGTTTGTTATATGTAAGAATTTAGGAAATGTTTGAATATTTTTTTGTGCGTTTATATATTATTATTATGCGGTCCCTATCTACCGCACAAAAACAGGTTCATCTTTATTTGTGAGCAAAGTTTTTATTACCTTACGATCAACAAGATTAAATATAGGTGCAAGTTAGCTGACATGAACTTGATGGCTGTGATGACACAATTCCAGCTAGCAATCTCACTCCTTATTTTTAAAAACATTATAGAAAACTGTGATAGGTTATATTTGTCTCATTAAACTTATTCTTAAGTTAAATGTGCTGACAAAAGGAACAATGTCAAATCAGCACCATGATAAGACTGATAATAAACCCGGTACTATTTTATTTAACATACATTCATTATATTTTGTAAGGAATGCAATAATTTTAAAAAAAAATCGTGCATCCGATAGCCTTTGCTTCCATATTGTGGCCCACTAGAAAAAACGAGTAGTCCATTCTGCCCGAAGAATATTTATTCTCGTCAATAGCTACTTCACAACCCTAATATGATTATGTATAACTTTTTACCTGGTTGTACGTCAAGCATCTGCGTACGTTTGTTAAGGTATCCGACTATGTTCGGAACCTTGTTTTAAAAAAAGAGCATAAATGGATAACTTTCTTCATATTTAGTGTCACTTAGATTAGAATACATGCATAAAAGTGTTTTAAGAACATTTTGACAAACTAATTTATTTAAATATAATATTTTGGCAAAAAATTAACTTAGAATTATCTTTCCTCCAAATGTTTTCCTATTGTGAAAACTGCTTCTATTATAATAATATTTTGCCTGTATATAGTTCTGACATCTCTACAGAGGCTCAACTAGAATTTTTGAAATATGTAACTGAGAAGAGGGTTTATCCACGTGGGCTTTACGACAACAGATGGGATAAATTTTAAGAAAAAAAAACGTGAAGAATTATTTCAATTTGTGTTAACTATGAAAATAATGTGAATTTTTCTGTAGAGATGTCTGAGCTGTATACAGGCAAAATATTATTATAATAGAAATATTTTTCACAAAAGGAGAACATTTGGAAAAAAAGATTATTCTAAGTTAATTACTTGCCAAAATATTATATTTAAATAATTTTTTTGTCAAAATGTCCTTCAAACAATTGTATGCATGTATTCTAATCTGTGAGTGACACTAAATATCATGAAAATTATCCATTCATGCGCCTTTTTAAAATCACGGTTCCGAACGTAGTCGGATACCTTAAGCTAATGATTATAATACTCACAAATCTGAATCCCTTTAAAGTGTCATACCAGACTTGCTGAATAGAATATGGAACAGTTATTGTACTGTCATGATATTGTTCATGTTTCTAAAGAAGCTCATGCTGAACACTTACACCTGTAAGTTAAATTGAAAAATTCAACTATTGCTTTTGATTTCCGAAGAAAAGCAAAGCCGCATTTTAAATTAACAGCAATGCGAAGTTAATATATTCCATTTTATGCAGCCGGTGTATGATTCAATCCAGATCTGATAGTATATCCCTCAAAACCACACACAATATTATCTAATTAGTGCTAGTGTAAGAATGTTTTAACCCTGTGTTTTTCTTTGTCGACCTTTAAAAAAATCTTTAATGTTTTGTAATATTACTCTAACAGTATATATATATATATGACGATTATTTACTGGTGTATATTCTTTTTAAATGGTCTTTAGCTTACTTTAGAGATTCTCAACTATTTTTAATATTTTTTAGTTGCGGTACAAACTTAACAATTTTAATCATGGGCGGCAGACTAAAAATAAAATCAGTTTAAAAGAGTTTTACTTTTCTATAATACACTATGCAAAAATAGTTTATGATTATATTTTTAATGCAAAATAAAATAATATGCACGACGAAAACAACAAATATTTCATTGAGTAATTAATTACAACTTAATTATAAGAATACATTTAATGTGAAATTTGAGCAATATAATTTTTGATCATTTCGTATACATTGGGTCGTAAAAATGATAATGCGACTCTCATTTAGTCATCTACATTAAAAATGTTCAATCTGTTTTCAATATCATATTTTTTAAAGCTAAAAATCCGATTTCACGCAAGTAAGATATAGGGAATTGTAAAAATATTTTTAAAGTTTTTTTTAGATATTATGGAAAAATCACCCCTAATAAAGAGTGTTTTTTTCCAGGTATAGAAGTTTAAGTTGGCATTACTTTCCAAGATGGCGACCGATTTAACAGCTGTCAAGTGATTTATTCTCAGTTTTGTGGTTTGGCAATTCATCAAAACGGTCATCAAGCAAGGCGTAGATTCGTCGAATGGGCCCAAAACGAGATTGCCGTTGTTCCCGATTTTCATAAGCGAATTTTATTTAGCGATGAAGCGCACTTCTGGTTGAATGGCTACGTCAACAAACAAACTGCCGCATTTGGAGTGAAGCTAATCCACAAGTGTATGTCGAAACACCGTTACATCCAGAAAAACTGACTGTTTGGTGCGCTTTATGGGCTGATGGAATCATTGCTCCGTACTTCTTCAAAAACGATGAAGGCCACAACGTTACAGTCAATGGTGATCGGTATAGAGCCATGATTACTAACTTTTTCATTCCTGCATTGAACAATCATGATTTCCAGGAGCTGAGGTTTCAACAAGACGGCGCAACATGTCACACAGCTCGTGCCACAATCGATTTATTGAAAGACACGTTTGGTGACCGCCTAATTTCACGTTTTGGACCTGTGAATTGGCCTCCAAGATCTCGTGATTTAACACCGCTAGACTATTTTCTGTGGGGCTATGTAAAGTCATTGGTCTATGCGGATAAGCCACAAACGCTTGACCATTTGGAAGACAACATTCGTCGTGTTATTGCCGATATACGGCCACAAATGTTGGGAAAAGTCATCGAAAATTGGACGTCCAGATTAGACTACATCCGAGCCAGCCGTGGCAGTCCTATGCCAGAAATCATATTTAAAATGTAATGCCACAAGATTATCTTTCGAATAAAAAAATATCATGTCAATCGAATAATACATCATTGTTTTATTGCAATTTAAAGTTCTATACCTCTAAAAAAACACCCTTTATTAATTGAAAATTAATTATTTTATTCTTCCAAATATTCTGAAATTAAATGTCGATTACTTCATAGCGAATTATTCAAAGTTTGTTCATATGCAGATGTATCCATTATCGTAAACGGATAACGAACATAATTACTTTTTTTACATTTACATACAAGAAGTAATGAATAACTCCTTTTTTTCCATCGTTGTCAAATGATCAAAAACAATTTTACGAATAGTTTATATTTTTAAAACGAACAAAGGGCTCGGTTTCGTAATTTTATTATTTTTTAGAGTATAATTTGTAATTTTTTTTAAAAAAATGGTGGCACACTCTTAAAGAATCTGGCAGAGTACAAAAGTGCCACGGCCACATTGGTTGAGAATCACTGCTTAATCTTAAACATTTGACTTGTTTAAAGTTGAATTTTATATCACAGTGCTCCTCAAGCTTTCAATATGTGTGACCCCATATTCAATCCTACTTTTCATCGCGTCTCCCTCCTTACAATAACAATGTTTGGTATCCAATGATAAGAAAATTTGACGCAAAACCTACAATACAATTTTACCATTTTAAGTGCCGCCAGCGTATACAAACTTCTCGCTCAGCCAATGCGTAAAGTACCCCGAACGTATATATACGCTTTTTCGAATTACTTACTCTTCCATGATCTGCTATCCAAAATTATTTATTCTGAAGGCTTTGGAATGTAATAAAAGGACCTTGACAGTTTTTGGGAAGGATTTACTTATTTCAGCGGAGGATTTGCTTATTTAATGCTTTTCTATCCCCCTTCCCGAATACACAATATACGTTTGCCTACGTGTTAAATGGCGGCATTGGGGATCTAATTGCGCAATCTTTTATTAGCCTTTAATATATTAATTATAAACCGTATAAATTATCAAAGTGTTAATTGCTGTTTTTAATTTTATATTTGACAAGCCCATGGGTTGGCTTGTTATTATTTAACTCGTTCTTAAATTTGTATTGTTAAACTAAATGTAAAATACATTGCGCAGAACTGATATATTTATAAGTGTATTACATTGGTGTAAACGTATGTTTTATCTTTTATTTTGTATTGTCAGAATATATAGTGTATTTGATTACTTTCAGTAATTTAATCCTTTTTTTTAAAGAATAATCTTCTGTTTTCGACTTTTCAATACGTCCCCCTCGTAAAGAGTTATTATGCTCAATTAGGGGAGCTTCCGCCACAGTTTTAAAAATACCGTTATAGGATCTAAAAATATTCTATTCTCTAGTACAGATACTTTTCAGTGAACATTTTTGGACGTGCCTCTGAATGAAACGAAATATCGAATGCAAAAAAATTATATTCATCACAGAAAATAAAATTACAAGAAATCTCTTCTTATATTAAGTTTCATACAACTTAAAATCGTAAAAATAAAATACAGTAATGGTACTGTGAGACATATAATTTTAATTGAACTTTAATTGAATACTAATGTCTTTGTAATGATTAATTTAGGATATTTTATTTAAATGAATCATTACCTATCATACTTTTTGCAATGATCATTTAAATGTGTATTACATTATTTAATTATTATTGATTATCAGGAATGCAATAAAAATATGTTGGATTTTCTCTTTTGATAATAAGTGCAGATTTGATTAAGTATTCAGTGAATTTTAATGATGTTTTCATTATAATTTAGAAAACAAAATATTGCAATTTAAAATTTGCATCAAAAGTATATTCGAAATATTTCATGGTAGTTCCCTTTAATACCTCCTCTTTAGTAAAAAAAAATATCCAATATCAATTTGATAAATAAATCTAGTTAAGATATTTTGTGTTGTTACTTAATTTTTTTTAGTATGTCTTTTAGTTTAAATCTTCAATTTAAATAAAAATACGAATTTTTTATTTTAAACTTATTTGTATCTCACATTAAAAAATGTTTTATTATTATTATTATTATTTTGTTAAAACAGTATTGTAAAGGAATAGGCAAATGAATAAGAAATTATTTTTAATAATCTGTACTACTTGAAACATTGATATTCAGGGTAGAGATAATATGAATATATATATATGTCAGGTTTGAAAAGTTTAGGTTCAAAATTAAGGAAGTAATAAATGAAAATAGAGCGAACTCTTTACCATCGCGTAAGGATTTGTGAGTAAATAAGCCTGTTAAAAGGTGCAACGAGCGCTGACGAAGGCGAACGCATACTAGGAAGGACTTGGCTGGTGTCTCCTCGCTGCGATGTTGTTTTTTATACCACCCGGTTGCGCGGCGAAAGGTCCGCCATGTTAGATTATGTATGATGGAAACGTAATAAAGGAATATTGTGAAGATGATGCCCTCCTCATTTTACCAGCAGGCCTGGGGTCTCTGTCATATATATATATATATATATATATATATATATATATATATATATATATATATATATATATATTCATATCATCTCTACCCTGAATATCAGCGTAATATACTTCAATGAAAAAAGAAAAATTTGATATTTTTGTTAACCTCGTATTAAAAGAAAATTTCATTGCATTTAATCAGAATCTTTATAAACAGATCAAAGGATTACCTCAGGGTGGTCCAGCTAGTAATTGCTTAACGAACCTATATTAACATTTTTTTGAAATTGATCATGTTGTAAATGATTCTTACTTGATTTATCGTTATATAGATCATTTAATAATTTTTGGTAAAAATAGTGAATACAAACCAAATGTTACGTTCTACCCTGATTATCTCAAGCTCCTTAAAACTAACTTCAACTCTAATATGGTGGAATTCTTGGATTTAGACTGGCATCTTATTAACTATAATGTAGTGAGTAACATTTTTGACAAAAGAGAGATTCGTTTAAGTTCCATATAATTAAAATTCCCGTATGGAATAGTAATTTGCATATATCAATTTACAGAAATATCATTTTGAATTTTTTATTTAGAAATGATAACTTAACTACCCACAAAATAAATAAATACAATAATATAAAAAAAAATTTCAATGGTGTTTAGATCATGAATACCCTTTTAATTTCTTAAGAACTTATATTCATCACAAATACATTAACTGTCTTGCTACTTCGAATTCCAAAACCACCACACAACAATAGGATTTCAAAGTAAGCATGTTAGTGGTCTTGCTGTGAAGATTATATCATAACACTCATATCACAGTTTACATTTTTCCACACACATCTTGAACATCTTACACATTGTTGACAACCAACCAAATTAGAGCCTAGCAAATTTACATTTTTGACAATCAACCAATTCAACTTCTACCATATTTGGTTGTCGTCTGTTTTGATATCTGCCTTTGCTGGCTGGTTTAAAAATTAGCTCAAAAGATGTGTTTATGTGTATTCGAATTTTTTAATTTGGTGAATAATTGGTTTTCGTTGATGTCAAGACGCTTGATTCTCTTCGTAAAAGCTCTGTGAGTAAGGAAATTTTGTTAAATTATTTTTTGAAAAATACTTTTCTTATGTAATTGTTTTAGGATTTTTCTAATTTTCTTACGTAATTTTTTTGCGATTTTTCTGCATTAAGAGTTTGGGAGAGTTTGTTACATAATAGTAGTGAGTGGTTTTATCTTACTCTCTGAGTTTTCCATACTCTGAATTTTTGTTTATTTTATTTTATTTGGTTTTTCCTACCGAGTTGCAAAGGGGGAAGGTTGGTGCCCTCAAACTAGTTTAACCCCACTTATTCGGTCCTAAGTCCTAAATTGCTTTCTGACTCGCTAGGTTCTTCTTTTTTGTAGTTTCTTTTTTATTTCTCTATAATTTTGTTCTTCATGTTCAGCTTTTTATATTTTTATTACGCTATTTCTTGTTATGTTCATTATCTATTATTTCTTGTTTTTGATATATAATACATATTTCTTTCATATATATATATATATATATATATATATATATATATATATATATATATATATATATATATATATATATACAGAGAGAGAGAGATTGATAGATATAGATATATTTTTTAAATGCGAAATTTGTGAGGATGTTTGGCCATCTTTCACGCAAAAACAACTGAATGGATTTTAATGAAACTTTACAGTAATACAGCTTATACATCAGAATAACACATAGGCTATAATTTATAGCACAGTTTATTATTTATAAAGGTATTGTGTGAAGTGTCCAAAATATAACGATATTTGTCAAGAAAATAGGAAAAATCCTGCCATCTGCAAGCAATTCTGGCGTGCACTGCAAAAAGGCGCACGACAGCATATTGTTCGTGAAGAAACCCCTTTTGATTTATCTACACAAGACGCTCGCTTCTGATTAATTCCTGTGATCAACATAATCCCTATTTTTTTTTATTTCAGAATAAAACTAAGTTTTGAAGGGAAAGGTTGTTATAAATGTCTCTTTATTTGAATGTTCTTTTATGATTTTATTACGCACATTTGGTAATAAGAAATTGATCTTTTTTCAAAATAAATGCTTTTATCGGTTCTGGTACTTAAAGTAAATAAACTTTCTCATTCACACTACATTATTTGGACAAATTTTCAAAAAAATCTTGTGGTAAGTTGTTAATTATAACACTATAATTTTAATTGAATAGGCAGATATTGCATTTTTAGGTATGAAAATAATTACTGTACTATATTTTTTGGAGTGAGTGAGTGAGGGAATATTAATGTCGCACGGTTCAGCCAAACGAGGGCTTTTAACAAAGGACCACATAATTTTGAACCATGGTCAAGTGTCGTGGATGACACCTGAGCTGGCACCCCTTTCTCCTAACTACCATACCACACCAACTTAGAAGGAACATTCTACCAATACTCTGCAGGAATATTCTTTGAAATCTACTCTTCCAAGATATATGGCAGCACGGGTTCTATGATGAGTATTTTAGCGGGGAAGGTGAACAGTTTTGTAGCAGATATTGCGTTTTCAGCTGACGGCATTTTCAGCGGATTGCAAAGATAATTCTTTTTGTCCCGAAAAAATAGATTATGTCAAAATTTTAGTGTCTTATGTTTTTGTTTGTTAATGAAGACCTTAGAAAACGATTTGACTACTTATTTTAAGTGACTGGTGTATATAATTAATTTTACAGTGGAATATCTTTTTTTGATATATTAGCTCTAATGGATTAAATTTTCCAAAGTGGAGTATTTTTTTTATATTTATACTTTAATTTCCAATGTAGTGATCCCCCCCAAAAAGATATTATGTAATAAGAACTGCAGTAAATCATAATGCGGTCGATAAAGTATTAACGTGCATTGTTTCCCTACACGGCGGGTATTGCAAAGCTCTAATAAAGCTCGAGCTATGAAAGTAGCTAGACATTTGCCAACTTGACTCTATGGTTAAAATTTCGCTATGTTTTTCATTGAATCGCCATTATAATTTAAGAAACGGCGTTGCTTGCGAATATTACAATTTTAAAATAAAATAAGTACAACAGAAAGTAATATTAATGTCACTTTCAGATATAAATTATTTACACTACTTTAAGCGTTCATTACGCAAAGTTTTTAACAATGTGTTACTTTTGCTGAGCAGGGATCAGCTTAGGGAGGTATTTTTAAAAATCGACCCTCAAGAGTGTTACGGGGAGTTATAAATAAAAATAATCCTTTTTATCAGCTATTAGATATACATACATAAAATTTAACAAAGGTGTTTTCTTTCTTTCTTTTTTTTGTTTAGTTAAGATATGCAAAAACCTTTTTTTGTTTAATTTGAAATTCATGTAAAATTAACTCACTAAAAACTTCTTTAACCTTCAATCTGTGTTGTTTAAATTTTCAGTTCACCAGTGCGAAGAAAGGGTATGTCAGCTAGTATATATATATAATAAGCTTTCACAGCTCTAGAATCGGAATAAATTTCCATTAGTTTATTATCTATATATTTCAAGATAGTCAGTTTCTGAGATTCAAAAGGTACATAGTAGCAATTTTCTTCTACATGCGCGTGAAATACTAATTTGGCGTGCAATTTTCATTTATTTCTTCCGAACAGAACAAGACATTTCAATATAATTCCGGATAGTTACATCTGTGGTAAATAGAATTGCTGCTGGCAGGCACCCATATTACTACGTATTTGAAACGTCTGGTATGAGTTAGATAAATGGCTGTAGATTCAAACGCGTAATACGTGAGTTAACAAGTCCGAATAGCATGTGACTTTACCATGTCAATCCGAAAAGGTACTATACATTATATCTCACTTGTATTCTGTGGTGCATCGGGGAATATAAGGGCCCATCTGCAAATTCAGAATTGGGGTCACAAGCTGGATGTTAAAAAGAGTAAGTACTTGCCACAATCAATCTTTGGGCCCCCTAGAATCCTGCCCCTGCTTGTGATGCGAGAGTGTATGTTACGCCACTGGCAGTATTTCTCTTGTTACAGTATTTCCAGTTTGAGTACAAAGAGCAATCTACTTAAAACATTATGACTATATATTTCGAACTTTTTTTTTTAGTTATTTAATATTTTTTTTCTGTTTCTGTATTTTTTAAAAATAAATTTATATTTCTTCTGTGATATCAATCAGCAAAATATAAACAATATATGAAAACTATAACCGTAGCCCGCCGATGCATTGTGTATTTCTTGATGTCGTGTGACTATATACTGCTTTTTTTAAGTCATGGATATCTAATGCCTAGTTTTAAAAGTTTTATTGTATTTAAAAACATTCTTACAACACACGCTTTTCGATTTAAAATGCACAGGATTATAATTCCTATAATGCAATTATTTTTTTTCTCCACAGTCAATTTCCGCAAAACCTGTTCTTAGCAGTTCTCTACTCAAAAAGAGAAGAAAGTTTGCCAAAATTTAGGTCTGTAAATTTAAGTGTTTAGAAACTGAAATTATTATCTACAATGTCCCCTTTATTCAATTTTTACTTTTATGTCAGTGCTTCTCAATGTTTCAATATTTGTGACCCAATATTTAATAATAATTTTTAGCACCCCCTTCCCTACAATAACAATGTATTGAATTCAATAATACTATACATTGATGCTAATACTACTATACGACTTTTAACTCTTAAGCGCCACCGGAGTATATAAATGTTTCACTCAGCTAAAGCGTTAAAATCCCTGGACTTATATATACGTCTTACTGAAGTATGACCTTTTCTGTGCACCGCTATCTATAAAATTATCCCAAAGTCTTTAGAATGCAATCAAATGACCTTTACAATGTTTGCAAAGGATTCACTTATTTTGTTTCAGAGTATTTACTTCTATATTCCATTCCTCTCCTCCCAATACATCCCATACGCGTGCCTACTCGGAAAACGGTTGGCATCGAGGAGCGAATCGCGTAAATTTTAACCGGCAGTTAAGGGATTTATTATAAACCGTACAAATTATCAAGATAAGTGTTAATTTTTGTATATAATTTTTTATATGACAATGCAATGGTTTCAATGGTAATTAAACTTGTTCTTAATTAAGTATTGTTAAATTAAGTATGAAATACATTTTATAGCATTGATACATTTATAAGTGCAATGTATCAGTGTAACTGTGTATTTTATTTTTGTCATGTTTATGCACTTAATTATTTTTATTATGTTTTTGGAATTTTTTTTTAGTAAATAAATAATTTTTTTAAATAAACTTTTGTTTTCAACTTTTCAATATGCACCTCGTAGAGCTATCTCGCACCCAAGGGGGTCGCGCTCCACAGTTTGAGGAACATTGCTTTTAAGTAGATTTTCGTTAATCCGTTCTTAGTGGATCTCTACGCACTATATATATATATATATATATATATATATATATATATATATATATATATATATATATATATATATATATATATATATATATATATATATATATATATATATATATATATATATATATATATATAAGGCATTCGACCACGTTTGGAACCGTGATTTTGCAAAATTGTATAAATGGATAATATTTATGATATTTAGTCTCACTTAGATTAAAAAAACGTGTATAAAATTGTTTTAAGGATAATATAACAATAAAAAATTATTTAAGTACAGTATTTTGACAATAATGAACATAGAATGACCAGTTTTCAAAACATTCTCCTTTTGTGAAAAATGCTTCTTTTATATTAACAATTTGCCCGTATATAGCTCAGACCTCTGCACATAGGCTCAACTAGAATTTTCGAAATATATAACTTAGAAAAGGATTTATCCTTTTATATTTTACAACAACAGAGGGGAGAAATTTTAAGAAAAAAACGCTGGTAGTTATTTCACTTGGTAGTAACTCTGAAAATGAGGCGAATTTTTTCAAAATTCCTAGTTCAGACTCTCTAGTAAAGTCTTTACTTTATATAAGCAAAACATTATTATTATAATAGAAGCACTTTTAAAAAAGGAGAATGTTTTAAAAAAAGGTTATTCTTAGTAAATTTTTTGCCAATATATTGTGTTTAAATAATTGTTTTTGTGCATAACGTGCTTAAAACAATTTTATAAATGCATTCTAATATAAGTAACACTAAATATCATGAAAATTATCCATTTAGGCCTTTTTTAAATCATGGTTCCTAATGTAGTCGGATAACTTAAAGAAACATGCACCTCAAATTTACGGCCTGTAGGTCTAATATTTTCTAAGATCTCATATTGAGCGAATGAGTAATAGGGTTTCTGATTTCCCAGGTTTTTCCATTCAGGGGAATGTCCGGGAAATCCCGGGAATGCAATTGTCGTTCCCGGGATTCCCGGAAATACATCAAAATTTCAAAAAAATTTAAAAACCAAGTTATTTTTAAATAAAATCAATAATAATTATATAAAATAAGGATACATATAAACTCAAAGTAATACTTATTTATATAATGAGCTGAAAAATACAATAAATTGATTATTCATTTTTAAAATAAGATTTCAAAAAGCATAAGCAATTAATACTTTTATCACTCAACCTAGTTCTAAGCTTTGTAACGAACAATCCAGCAGCAAAAAATGCTCTCTCGGCTTCAACTGACGTTGGAGGAATTGTTTTTAAAGCCTGACAAAGTTTTATAATGTTTGGTGATGGATTTTCAGTCGAGTCGAACAACTGCATCTCTTGTTTCATAATTTTGTTGAAACTTGTACTTTTTTTGGTTGAACAATATAAAACTTTTGTTTTAGAGTAAATTGCTTTCTCTAATTTTTCGCCTAATGTCAGAGGTTTTTCTTTCAAAATCTCTATGCTCTCTTCTTCTGAGTGTGAAGAGTTGGATATTGATTCCTCTTCTTCGCAGAAAAGCCTTGTCCCTATCATTTGGGCTTGTTTAACCAAACAATTTTTACCAGGCAATCGCGAAGTATCGCCAGTAACAGCAGCTGCTTCGTATTTTCTCCCAATATTCAAGTATTGCATTAATTCTATTAAATTAACGTTGCGTCTCTCATTAATTCTTTGGATTAGAGAATATTTAATATTTTTTGCAAATTCTGAAATTTGTTCGTTCAATTCTCCAATGACGAAAGAAAATACACCTTCTGCAGTTAGCAAAGTTGCATTTCGACTGCATAATTTTTCTAAGGCAATTTTTACTGGCTTTAAGCCTTTTACAATTGTAGTCACAGTTTCAAACTGTACATTGACCATCATTTGTTCTTCTTTAATGTCAATTAATGCTTTTGAAATTGCTGACTTTGTTTCTAAAAATCTTTCAAGCATTGCCAACAAACTATTCCAGCGTGTTTTGGTATCCAAAAAAACCATCTTTTCACAGCCAAACTCTTCTTTAACATATTTTCGTAAAATATCATTCTTTATAGGGGACTTTCTGAATAATTTTGCTACATTTTTAATCTTTTTTATAGTTTCATTTATGTTAGTTATGGAATTTTTTTCTGCATAAGTGACATGAAACAAAGCATGTGTTCCTACACCGCTTTCAAATTCTAAATCTAATGCTTTGTCTAAATCTTCAACAAGCTCACCACTTTCACCATTGTCTTCTTCTTCTTCATGCGATTTATCTTCTACTTCAACAGTGTTTTCTACCAAATCTATTTGTTTATTATAAAGCACATCGCACACGGCTAGGTGTATGACGTGTGCATAACACAGGTGATACTCACAAATCATTATTTTTCCGAACTTAACCATCATACTAGCACTATCAGTAACACACGCAACTATGTGCTTTTCTGTTATGATTCCGAATTCCTGTAGTTTAGTCTCAACCGCTGTAACACAATTTTCTGCTGAAAAGGATCCACTCTAATTCTTAGCATTACTAAATTAAAGATTTCACCCTCATTGAAGTGAACGTTTATGTTCAAATATCGTCTATTTTTAAGCGATGTAAACTCATCGCGCGTCAAGCTACAACGAAATCCTGCGTTTAACTTTGATGAAATTTCATTAGTAACCCGAGCTTTAATCACATTATATTGTTTATATACAAGCTTC
This sequence comes from Trichonephila clavipes, assembly GCA_019973935.1. NCBI lineage: Eukaryota > Metazoa > Arthropoda > Arachnida > Araneae > Nephilidae > Trichonephila > Trichonephila clavipes. The sequence goes on from BMAU01018720.1 coordinate 613,055, forward strand.
ATAAGATCACTAGGGTTTGGAGGAAAGGAATAACCTTTATCATGTAAGGACTTCCTAATAAAGTTACTTTTTGTTATTGCATTTACCGTGAATCCATCTACACAACAAGTTTACTTACAATTTCCTCTAGTGTTTTTTTTCTTTAAGAAAATATGATAATAAGGGTTTCTTTTGTTCAGAAGTAATTTTGATATCATTATGACTATCAATTTTCTCTTAGTAACTTCAGTATTTTGTGATCCTGAAGAAACGGATTGAGTTGCTTTCGATATATTATGCTGAATTTGTAAATGCCGAAGCAAACCACTTGTTGACCAACCTCTACACTTCAAATATTGCTACATTTCATGCATTTTGCACTTTCTTCATTTTTATTTTTTATGAAATACAGCCAAACAAAGGACTTAGTAATTGAGACAGACATATTTCAAATGGTTATGTTTAATTTTTATATCTGAAAGAAATATATAAATTGTAAGAAAAATAAGTAGATCTCAAATATTTGGATGTGTTACATCAACAGAACAATTAATTAATACAATATAATTTTTATGTTCAGAACAAAACTTGAAACAATATTTTTCGTTATGGTTCTATTATATATATATATATATATATATATATATATATATATATAAATATATATATATATATATATATATATATATATATATATATATATATATATATATATATATATATATATACATATATATATATATATATATATATGTATATATGCAGTCAGACCACCATTTTACAAATCTTTCTATATTGCAAATTTTTTCCTGGAACCTAGAAGAGAAAAATATTGAAAGAGGAATCGCTATTTAACAAATTTTCCACATAATGAACTTTTCTTCTGGTTTTAGCGACTTCGTTAAATAGAGGTCCGACTGCATGTGTGTGTATATATATACTAAAATACCATAAATCTAAAGAAGCAAATCAAATATAGGAGTATAAATATATGCCAAAAGTTAAGTATATATATATATATATATATATATATATATATATATATATATACATATCATCAGTTCCAGTTTTTGTTATGGAAAGACTGTTTCTTTCTCTCAGTTTTCAATTCAGCCTCGACTGATTATTTTTCAGATTTTTAAACGTTTGAAATTGTATTAAAAATGTGTATGTAATATAACTATTAATAAACCTGATAAAGGTTTTTAGAAAGTAAATAGTGTATCAAATATATTTTCATCCATGCTCCCCGCCAAATTAGTATCATTTTGTGAGGCAAACAGAAATTTTAAAATCTGCCTTTTTACTCAATGAAATTCCCTAGATGTTTTGATAAATAATTGAAAAAGGCAGTTTGTAACGAAATCTACAGAAAAAAGTACTTCGAAAGAATAAATAATTATTCTGAGGAAAGAAATTATTAAAAATTCGAATACAAAAGAAATTGCTTAGTTTATAATAAATAAATGTCACACTATCTTTATTTTGCAGATGCTGTTACTGCCTCGATTTTTCATTTTCAACTTTATCATGTACACAGAGGAAAATATCTTTCCCAAAATTAAAAGTTTTTTTTTAAATTTTTATTTATTTATTTATTTATTTATTTATTTGCACTCAAGAAAAAATTGTGTTGGCATGTAAACAATGTTACAATTCAAGATTTTATAAATTAAAAATCTCGGGGAAAAAATTCACATCTGAAAAATAATTACTAAAATTAACCTTCCTTTACTGACTCATAGGCGTTTGAAAATTAACCAGTCTAAGGTGAATCAATTATTAATTATTAAGGTTGTTACTAAGAGATAAATATTAATAAACTAGCTGGTATACCCGTTATTCACACGGGTGATTTGAAAAATTAAGCAATACAGTTTGAAGGATAAAGAAGTTTTTAATGAGTTAATTTTACTCGAAATGCATATTAAGCGAAAAAAAACACATATTTGTTAAATTTTAAGTCTGTTGATCTAATAACTGATAAAAATGATTTTTTTTATTTATAACGTCCCTTAAGTCTCTTGTGGGTCAATTTTCGAAAACACCTTCCTAAGCTGATCTCTGCCCAGCAAAAGCAAAACATTGTTACAAATTTTGTGTAATGAACGCTTAAAGTAGTGTAAATAATTTATATATAGAAGTGTAATACGTTATTTTTACTTTCTGTTGTATTTACTTTATGTTAAAATTGTAATATTCGCAAGTAACTCCGTTCCTTATATTATAAAGAAGATAGCACAAAACTCTTCTCCATAAGAAATACATATACATGCCATTTTTCATAGTGATCGGTTGAACAGTGTTGGAGTGAAGCGAGGTCATGCATACATGCAAACATCCATTTTTACTTTTTAGATAAACAAATGGCATTAAGGAATCTTAAAGTTCGGATCATTAAAATAGTTCATAGAAAATTTACATGCAGTGAAAATCGTTTAACCCAAAACTGAGAGGGTATGGATTTTTTTTCGTGCTAAAAGAATTTCATGTTAAAGAATACTAAAAAAAACCCCATATAATTAACAAAATTAAGTTTATTAGAGTACAGTTTATTTACATAAATACGTATATACATTATATAACTGGTGCCCGCGACTTCGTCTGCGCAGGATTAGTCCTTCGAGTAGCTTTTATTTTCTTCTCCAAGGTTCTCTCTCTATCTATCTTTATACCAAAATTGATTCTACGGTTTAGTCGTGAAGGCGTAACAGACAGACTGAGTTACTTTGAGAGACCCTTGTTCCATGTTGTGTAATGTATGTAAACTGAAACCAAGTATTTTTGATGATGATCTCACTGATAGGTATTATAAATCCTATATTTTGTGTTAATAGATGTACGGCTGTATATGATGATTGATAGTAATGCAAAAGTTATAGGCAGCTATTGCAATATACTCCTATAAACTATGTTAAACGATTTTTTTCGTTCAGCATAAACATGCAGATTTTGCGATTCAGAAACCCTTGAACAAGCCACGTAGAGCTGTCCGTGGGAAAAACACGGCGAGCCCAAATGTATGCCTGCTATCTTTAAGGTTTGGGTTTGGCCTTGCGATCTGTTGATAGTCATTAAAAATGCAACTTTTAATGGGAACTGCAGGCGTTTAAAATTAAATGGTAAGTTATTGGGTATGATTGGGATGCGTGGTATAAGAACATTGTTTCCCTTGGCCTTTCCAGTTAAGTTTGTGGCTACTTCCACCCCCCCAAACAACACATGCCTGCAGATTCCTCTTTCCATTTAAGAGCACCGCAAAATCTGCATTCTTTATTCATCGCTTCTGTTTTTATAAGCGTGTGGCTTTCGTAATCAAGAGTTTCGTCATACTCGAATGCAGCTTTATCGAATACCCCCACATGTTTTTTGTGAATATTAGACGTCGCTGTTGTGCCCTTTCAGCAACAGCACGTTTGCGATATTCAGCTGCTTCAATGGTTTCTGTATCTCTCTGAGACGCCATGTAAGTTGCATGCTGAAGACGCCGAGCTTGGGACTGTTCGGGTGTCTCAGCAGCTCTGTGAGCTGCATTCCGCTCCGCCTGTTCAAGCCTTCGCAGTTCGGCTTGCGGAAAGGTTTCGTTAACTCTAGCTACTTTCATATCTCGAGCTGAATTAGAGCGTTGAGAAAAATTAGACTTACGCTTTCACGGCATAATTCTTAGTAGGTGCTTTTTTTACTCTTGCAAAAAATACAGTACGGCATTTATTACTTTTATACTTAAAAAATGCAATGCCTGCCTATTCAGTTAAAACTATAGCGTTATAATTAACTACAAACCACAAACAAAGTTGCAAATTTTTCCAAATGATGTAGTGTGAAAGACTTAACTTATCTAATTTAAATACCAGAAGTGATAAAAGTAAGTTTTATTCTGAAATAAAAAAAATAATGATTACAAAGCAAAAAATTAGAATCGAGCACGCAGTGGTGCCTGACGTAGACAAAACAGAGGGAAACGTTTTATTTCATACATGAAAGATAGAAATATGTTGACGTGGCACTCTAGAAAAGCTTGCAGATGGCAGAATTTTTTCCTACTAACAACATCTCCCTTTAAAACTTAGTTTTATTCTGAAATAAAAAATAGGCATTATTCTGGTCACAGGAATTAATTAGAAGCGAGCCCCTTGCGTAGCCAAAACAAAAAGAGTTTTTCACAAACAAAAGGTAGATATATGCTGACGTGGGCTTTTTTGCAGCGCACGATAGAATTTTTTCCTACTTACTTGAAAAAAAATCGTTATATTTTGGACACTTTTCACAAATCTTTATAAATTATAGTCTATGCTATAAATTACAGCCTATGTGCTATTCTGATGTATAAGCTATATTACTGTAAAGTTTCATTAACATCCATTCAGTTGTTTTTGCGTGAAAGTCCCACAAAGATATTCACAAACTTTCGCATTTATAATATATATTAGATACGTGAAAACTCATTTGCTGCTGAAGTGCCGATTATGTGCATTAAAAAGTTTAATTATTGTATTTAAGGTAATTTATTTGTACAACCGATTTCTTGTTTATGGAATTGTTATATTGTAGTTACATAAATATAAACAGATATTAAAAATCTCACTCGAAATTTAGGTTTAGAAAAATAAGAAATAGCGCGAGATTGTCTATAAAAATATTCTCCCGCTAACAGTTTGTGGGCTCATTCCCTTCTTCAAATTGCTCATTCAATTAAATAGCTCATAATAAAGACAAGTATCCGAAAATTTTTTTTGAAAAATGATTAAACAAATAATAGTTTTAAGTATTAGTACTTACGTTATCCACATAAATCAAGATCTTGGAACTTCGATCATACACTGCTAATTTGCTACGAAATGTGATTACTTTAAAAAACCAAACACTTCTTGTTAACGAAGCTTGATACAGAGATAAAAATTGATTTGAACAGATACTCTTACCTACAGCTAGCTGGAAAAATTCTCACCAATCCAACGAAAGCGTTAATCTTTCTTTCTCATATTACACTCTTACCCCACGAACATTCCTTCGTTCAGGAAGTTCGGAGTGAATGATCGCAAATTGTCACAGGAGGGTCAGCTAACGATGTCCGAGGTTGAAATCTACAGTCAAGTAAAAAATAACTACCTCATATATAATTGAAGCCCCGTGCGATTCCCGGGAAATCCCGGGAATAGAAAAAGCATAGAAATCTTATGATTTCCCGGGAACCCTAATGAGTAAGTCGTATTTCTTAACGAACCTCGGTTAATACGAAAAGATTTCTGTTCTGGGAATAAACAAAACACGCAAAACAACAGGCAGATTGGACTGTCCTATTGGATTACAGGAAGAATTCACTGCAGTAGATGAAGATAATGTATGTACAGCTCTAATTATGCAGACAAAGACATTGTAGAGTTTGTTCACAGATAAAAAAATATCATTGATGTAGATTTCGACGAGGAAAATAAAATGAATAATGTGAAACCTGCTTTCACATGATCCCTATAAAGAAAGTCATGAAAATTCTGCGCATTTACTTAGACGCACGTTCCAATGGTTAAATGTATAAAAAAATGCACGACGTCGAACAACTTATTGACAATTTGAAACTTTGAAAACAATTAGAAGCAAAATATCAGATTATTTTCCAAAAACTCAATAAATGTTTTGTTTTCCAAAAAATCTGAAAAATTCGTATCGAATTTCTTTAAGTTCTTGGGAGTATGTTTGCTTCGATGATTTTTATTAAATATTAGAATACATGTATACATATTTTTGTGAATGAAAAAAACTCCAATAAAGATAATTTTTTATGTATATTTTTTTTTCTACAATATCATTTTTTTAAACTCCAGTTTAGCAATACTCAACCCTTAGCCAACCGGGCCTTTTTAAGTGGCCCTGTAATAACCCATTGTTTTGAGAAATTCATTTATTTATGAAAATTTAGCGGAAAAATCTATTTTAAGAAATCAAATATATCAATTTTGCTTTTTGCTGTCCATTTCATATGGTTTCTAATGCATATTTTTTTCTTATAAGTGATAATATAAAACAGTGGAATAGTGTCCATTCTATGAGTGAAACTATTTTTTTAACTATCTTTCAATTGCAAGAAAATAGGATGTTTCAAGACGATTGGGAAGTTGACATTTTGTAGTGAAAAACAAGCATGGATCAGTAATTGTTTCATCTGTCACAAAGTGGTGTATTTAAAAAATAGCAATAAACAGTAAATGTTCAATGGAACTTTTACTCGAAGATCTCTTTCAAGAGATGACAAATAGGCTTTTTTCAATAATCTTTACAACAACAAAAAAGTGTTTTGTTAGGGGTAATGATACATCGGTAATATAGGCACCCTATGAAATTTGTTATATAATTAGTAATAATATGGAAACCTATTACTGATGTAGGAATTGTAAAGGAGTGATTTTTAAATGCTTCCAATTTAGAAAAATTAAGCGGCAAATATTAAAAAAAAGTATATAATTAAAAAAAAGCAAAATATAGAGGATATTTGATATTTTGATCAATTTCTACATTTTAAATTTTCTATGTTGCCTTGGTCTTAAAGCATCCCACCCCCCTCCGTTAATCCTCATGCTGCGGCCCGTGTGAAATAGCCAAGATATGTATGCAGCCCAGCAGAAAAAATTGTTGAGTAACTTTGCTCTAGGTAGACTCCTTGTGTGCCGTCAAGTATAACACAATGCTAAAAAACTTAATTCAATACTCAATCAATAGTTGTAGGAAATTTCAAGTAGATGGATACAGGCACAGATTAGAATCAAAAGGGAAAAGAAATGAGTGGATACAAATACAATAAATAGAGAAAAAACTGCAATATGGCTCAAATGCAAACGCAGATATTGAGTAATTAAAATTATACAATAAGGAAGTTTTGGAAACATGTGATCATAATAAGATTTTCAAAATATTGCAATATCCTTTAAAACGAAAAAAATATTTCAGTACCTTTAGTTTCATGCTAAGCGATTTTCATTGTATGTATGTATATGTATATATATATATATATATATATATATATATATATATATATATATATATATATATTTATATATATATATCCAAATGACACCACGGTTTTTTCGTTCTTTTGTCGGCGGTTTAATCTTTTACGCCATTTCACGTAGGATCTCATCGCAGAAGGTTGTATTTTTGAGTTCAGGATTTTTGTTTTACAAGTATGTTTTTATAATATTTTCTATAAAAAAATATTATATTATTCCTCTCCTTGAGAGATTCATTATTTTTCTCTTTTATCAATTTCTTTTTACGATTTTATTAGGTTCTTCATCCACGTGTTGTATTAGGCTTAACTTTTCAACTCGGCTTTTTTTCTCTATTATGTCGAAAATTTCTGCTGTACGGGAAAGGTTGGATCCACAAAGCATTGCTTAACTCTTATTCGCTGGCCTAATTCAGTGACAGCTTTAGAGATCATAATATATCTCCAGTTTATTCCAATGACTTTTTTGTATTTACAATTGTTGTCTGCTGAATATGTATGTATTTGCGCGCGTGTGTGTGTGTACACAAAGTGAGAGAGAGATAGAGATTTCACCTTTTTCTACGAACGTATCAGTAAAAAAAGCGTTAGATTATATTATATTTATATTTAATTTTGTGAAATTAATTGTCTAATAAATTACAACCTCTGATAACGAAGTTAGGCGAATGGAGACAGAACGAGCGAACCGGTAACACTGGAGATACACAAGCCTGCACATGCATAACGGCAGGTCTAGATCATCTGCCCTCACCGTTGTTTAGTTGAGTGTCATTTGCCTACCATGTTAGACTTGTTTTACTAAGTGCTTGTTTAGCGCATTGAAAAATGAACGAACAAAAGATCAGTTTAAAGTTGTTTTTCTTAAGCTTGGCAAAACACTGAGACAAACTTATGCGATGCTTGTACGTGTTCATAAATATGAAGTAGTTTCCATGGACTGTGTGTGCGAGTGGTTCGCTCATTTTAGGCCGGAACAGTGTTTCTGACAGGACGATCTCCGTTAGTAACGAAAACATTGAGAAAGTATGGAAATTAATCACAAGAGATCATCGATTAACTGTGCACATCATAGCTTTATGCAGTATTTAGGGAAGAGAAAAATGTGGATAATACGTACGGTACGACTCAAGTATACACAACAAGGTTCATTGCATTTTTGTTCGAGATAATGCTCACCCTCACACAGCCAATATCGTCAAACAGTTCCTGGAAAAAAAGGGGGGATTTCTAATTGAACATCCACCCAATTCGATAGATCTTAGTCCTCCAGATTTCTTCCTATTTCCACGACTTAAACTCGCTTTGAAAAGAAAAAGATTTGATGATATGTTTGGCAACCAACAAATTCCACGAGGCTTTTGAACTGTATCCCAAAAGAAGATTTCTTGCAAAATTTCCAGAACATGAATAGCAAAACTCAATGGTGCATACTAATGGGAGGTGATTATTTTGAAGGACACACAGTAAGGTAAATTTCGTTAATAAATATTTCAACTATATATATATATATTAATATTACAAGGCTATTCTCCCAACTTTATTGTCAGAGGTTGCACAATATAATCTAATAAAGTATTTGATAAGTATAGTATTTTACATAAGGAAGAATCCAATGGAATATTTAAAATATTCATAAAAAATTATTTATATTTCGAATAAAGAACTGAATTAATATGTTATATATATTTAAACAATGCCAATCAAATAACTGATATATTTATAAATGACAATTGTTTTAAGGAATTAAGAGAACAAAGGCACATTGGTCAGTACTTTAAAATAAAAATAAAAATATTTCTCCTATGATATTTTTACCCTTGGTTATACTTCATTATTTCAGATCAGTTTAAAATATTTCTTTAGTGTCTCGCATTAAGGATTCAAATTTCGTTTCAAAAAGACTAAAAGACAAAAAAAATTAAAGGTCCTCAAAAGACAAAAAAAGGGGGGGAAGACATTATATTAACAAGAAATTTTAGAAAAATTCCTTTTTTAATTTCTGACATTTATTTATTCTTTCTCAAAAATCATCGAATTACTAATGCGCGCTTTCAAAAGGTAACTTAATGTATTTTTAATTATATTCAGTCTAATGTCAGCTATTGAAAAATATAAATCACGCAAATTATAAAATAGTGAATTCTGTCTTCACATTTTCTTCTTTTTATTTGAATTTTATTTTCAGATTTTCCTGAAAACAGGACATTGAATTCAGGTTTTTCAAACATTAATCTTGCTTAGAAATGACGGATTATTCTAACCTAATACAGGAATTCATTGACAAAAATGGGGAAAAGGCAGTTTTCAATTTGTTTACTTTCCTTTGATATTCAAACAGCATTTGAATATAGTTTCTCTTATAGTTTTACTGGCAATGCTTCAATATCTAAAATATCTTATTACATTTTTAAAATGTTCAGAACAAAAATGTATACATTTTTGTTGCTTGTATATTTAAGATACCATTTATATTCCCATAACATTTATGGAGCAAGCAGGAGTTACATATTATAATTTAAAACTGCGCAAAAATAAAATTATTTGCATGAACTCAGTATGATGAATAAAAAGAGAATCACAATATTTGCTTATAAATCTTGGATAATGAAATACTTTAAGGGTTATTTCATTTATGCCAATTACTTCGTCAGATCATTACAACGAAATATACTTTCGTCGTCTTGGTGGTTTATAGCTACAACATCAGACTGTGAACTAGAAGGCGGTTAAGGGGACACGGTACCCTGTACACAATTTTTTTTACTTAGATAGTTATAAGAATAAAATTACATGCACTGTATTCGAACACATCTGTAATAAACATTTCATAAGCAAAATACTATTTTTAAACAAATAATAATTTTGAATTTTAAAATTTTTAAAATTATTTAAAGTTATTAAAATTCCTACTACTTTTACAAATTTGAGTATTTTTGATCCATTTTTTTCCTGATATTCCTGGAAGTATTTCCCACAATTCTGTGAATGGGATTAGTATTACAAGTATACTTTTATTTTTAGAATTTTTTTTTCTCTTAGACACTATAAAAAACAGTAAAAAAACAGCTATATCTAACTTTATAGATTTCTAAAAAAATAACTGTTCCTCTAAATACTTATTCCATGCACAGAATTATCAAACATATTACTTAAAAAAACCAGAAAAAGTTTCAAATTTTTATAGTGAATATAAAAAAAGCCTTAGCATTTCAAACACATGATCACCATGAAAAATACGAAACTGAGAAAAAGCAGTTTAAAGTTTTTGAAATAAAAAAAATAATTGAAAGAGCTAAAATATAGTATCCATTCTAATATATATTAAAATTCAAGTTGTACTAAGCATTTTTAATGCAAAATTCATGCTGAATTAGTACATATTAAAAAGAAAATAAATTAAGATTAAATGGAATGAAGTAATACAAACCAGTAAAAAAAACATATGTCTAACTTTATGGATCTTTTAAAAAATAGCTCTTCATATAAATACTTAAGCTATGCACAGAATTATCAAACATTTTATACAAAACAACCAGGAAAAGTTTCAAAGATTTATAATGAATACAACAAAAGCCTTAGCATTTATATATATGATCACGATGAAAAATATAAAGTCGTGAAAAACGTTTAAACTTTTGAAAGTCAATAAAATACATGAAAGAATTAAACCTTGGCCTTCATTCTTACATATATTGCAATTTAGGTCATAGTCAATAGTTTAAGACAGTAATATATTTTAAGTTATTACGTATTATTAAATAAATATATCAAAATTAAATGTATTAAAATATTACAATATATATCAAATGCACTAATCAATTGTTTTGAAATTATAAAACATTCATTTTATGTTCATATGATAATTGTAAATAAATATTATTAAAAACCACCCCGTTCATATGTGATTCCTTCTTTTTTAATGATTGAGGCATTTCGCCGCTTTTTTGCTAACGCAATTTTTTTCCGAGCAATTGCGTACACTGCCAATCTTTTTCTTTTCCTCTGATAAACTCTACGTTAGTCTCGCCAAACAGCCAACATTTTTGACTGTTTATTTGAAGCAAGCTCATTTTCCTTTTGCAAATTTTCTAATGATTTTTTGTACCAAAATTGAATTCACAAACTGCATCACAAACAGCAATAGTTACTCGACGCAGTGTCGCTGACGTTTCTTTTGAACATTTACCCCATATGATGCTGTGAAGGCTCTCGTTTGCATTTTGTGTCACACACCTTATGCATCTTTGAAGGAGTTCATTCGAAGCTAATCTTCGATAGATTGGCATAATTTTGGCTAAATGAGTTTCCTTCAAGGGTGTCTTCACATGCTTCACGTGAGGACCCGGTACTTCACCACGAGCAAGAGCAGCGTGGAAAAAGCACCACGAATCTTTTCCAGTCGGACATTTAAAATGTTGAAGTTTTTTGTCCGTTGATATACTATGAAACAATGTTGCATAAATTGCAGTTTTCATTGCTTCTACGTCACCTTTGTTCGAGCGAATCGCATTTTGATAGTAACGTGACAATTTTTTAATTGTCTCTTCCTTTAAACTACCACGGGATTTCCCTCCCAAGGAAACACCTCTTGCCAGCCATTCTTTAACAGTTTTTCGTAAAGATGTACCTAGCATCTTGCTAACATGGTTTATGCACTCTTCTTTCTATATTTTTATCTCAGGACCATAAACTTCCTTAGTATTTAAATATGGATATGTTTTTGCATCACCATCTGACAATAGTGTCGTGTATCGAAAACCACTATCTTCAGATATTTGCCATAATTTAAGAGCAGCCTCTTGTTCCATGGCACAAGATGATCCTACGTGATTGATAGCACATGAAGATATATGTCCTTCATACCACACATGAAAAATTCTGCTGAATTTTCTCCCAAACCAGATTTTGCGTGTTCACATTCAATGCAGCGTTTCGACATAATTTCAAAATCCATGACAAATCCAGTAAGAAGGTCAATCACGCAACCTACACCTATTTGAGATGAATGTCCCCGAGTCAACCAAGTACCATCAAAAGTAACATCTATATCAGTAATGGCACTATTACTTTGATAAGCACTTTTCACCTGACTTCGAACATCATTCAAGCTTTTTACTGTAAATCTAACCAAAGATTTACATAACTTTTTTTTTATATATATTGAATGTTCTGCTTGAGGGTAAATCCATATTCATTAACATACAAAAATTTTCCATAGCTAAATAGCCTCTCCCAAAACTTAAAAATGATTGCACCATGCGCATGTTTATATCGAATGATTGGTTTTCATTACCTTCACTGTCAGAAATTCGTCTGGATGTAAAGTTACTTGATTTAATTATATCACAAGAAGTGCAAAATACAGAGATTTTTCTGAAAAATCCAAGCTTTTCACCAATGTCAATTTTTAGTGAATACGATTTGCAAACATCACACAATAAGTTTTTCAAAAGTTCTTTTAAAAACTGTACATCCATTATCACATAATGAGGGGCTTCAGAATTTTCACAACAATTTAAATTATTCAAGCAGCTGTCTTCTTAAGTTTGGCATCTCATATTTCTTTCTGGTAATGCTGAGGAAATAGAGAAGTTTCACATCTTTTCTGAAAACATCAGTTTTATGACTGTAGTGTTCACTGCACCATCTCTTGTTAGCTTTTTGTTTACTAACAAGACTCGATCGCTTTTGTCTAGACATGATGAATTAAAGTGTACTTATTAATAAAAAGATATTCAAATGAATGTTTAAAATTATAAAGAAATAAATTGATTATATAATTGGCTTTGAGAGAGAGAAAAAAGCCTTTAGTTTTGATACTAATGGTTTTAGAATAAGAAAATAGGATGCAAAGCAAAATGGAATAACGTTTCTCTCTTGCATAATAACAAACGAATTAATTCACTTCTCTTCTAATTAAAGTATAAAGCTTTAGAATGGCGTGTAAAAGTAAATCAATCGAAATTGTTTAGGCTAGGATGATAGCGTCTGCATAAGAAGCAGACGACATGTCTTTTAGTTTCGCTTTCGCTTTAACATACTCTGTCAAAAAAATTTAAATAACTCGCAAAATAATGCAGCTACAGCTACCAAATTTTGTAAACATATTTAAAAAAGTCACACAACTAAAATAAGTCAATAAATAAAAATTCGTTAAAATCGTCATTTTTAGGGTAATATGTCCTCTTAAAACTGAATGCAGGTAATTTATCTAAATTTGGCAATCCATTGTCATATTTCTCGGCTCTTTCCAGATTATTTCTTTTTACTTTATAACTAATTGATTTCTTGAACTGGCCAAAAGAATGAAAATTATTAATATTTATCTGTATAAAATCCGTGGTAATCTCCATTTTGAATTCATAAAAAGTCCAAAATCGATAATGAATATATTTTCCTTACTTGTGCACTTTACTAAAGCTTCGAACTATTGTTTTATTTCCTTAAAAAGGGAAATTTTTATTTAAATTCTGGACAAATAAAGACATAAAATGGGTTTCTAAATTATATTCATAAAATGGGTGCTGTTAAGAGATCAATAGCCAATAAATATTTTTCTAAATGGTTTTCTTCACGTTAGGTATTAAAATAAGCAACGCAAAATTTCAAATGAAATGAAAAGATCAAAGTTTCTGAACTTAAGGGTAGGCAGTATGATTCATTTTACAAAAAATGGCGAAAACTCTAAATAAAATGTTTTTAGTTTAAATTATTGGTTAGGTAAACTTCTATAATTTTAATAAATTTGAAAGCTCTAAATTCTAAGTCCACAGCTATGATAAATTTTATCAACATTTGTACTCGCATTCACACGGAGAATAAAAAAATTAAGCGGGTAATACTATGGGGTGAAACACGTCTCTCCTTTTTCTATCTGTCTTTCGTCAATCGTCCTGTGATCCAATGTCAAGGACGAGGGTGATTTCTTCATATGTCGGGCTGCAGACGCCATTGAATCCGATAGATGCTACGGGCCAATTAACGTCAATTTTTATGACTTCATACAACTTCGCTAATTTTCATTTTTCGTTCCTGTGTAATAGCGCAATTTTCAGTTTTGTACGAAAAGAGTTCGAAAAAAGTATTTTGTAACTTCTGTTTGATAGATTTTTTTCCTTGCTGGGGGAGTTAAGATACATCTGAGGGAAGCCGTGCACCTAGCCATTGACTGTATTTTATTCAGTTTTCAATGTAGCTGGAATAAACTCCAAAAACATTTCTATATACGAATTAAAATCCCTCAGACAGCCGCGTACATGTGTTGGAAAAATAACTCACGGACTTTTGAAAGAGCACCCATGAAGATGGTATGAGTGTAACAATCCCATGACTCGTTCATTTTGTCGTAGAATCGAAGAAATACCAGGTGGTTATAATTACATTGCTCAGAAGCCTGTAGAACCTCTTCTGGTTACCGGGCTTTGATGAATCTTGGAATATATACTATATGGACCATGATAAATAGGTTTCTGCAATAAAAAAATTAGTACAAATTTTGAACAATAGGTGGCTTTTATTGAATATTTCTCATGCAAATCCGTAAAACCTCTATATAAACTTGCATTCATAGCCAGAGAATCATTCAGTGCGCGTTTGCCATCATTAATCTTTTCTGCTTTAAAGGAACGACAATGTTTGCAAACGACTATCTTATGCAAGTTGGAGCAACTCCTAACATTGGGCGCCGAATCAAAGCATTTCTTAGTGCTAACTTTGACAATAATCATGTAATATCCATACATTTTCGAGATACATGGCCTCCTCGCTCTCCCGACATAAATCCCTGTGATTTCTGGTTATGAGGATTTCTAAAAGACCATGTTTATAGCTGATGAATTAGGATTGTACCTTATTTGAAAGCTAGCATTATTCGCCATGTGGATGAAATTCCTCGTGAGTTGCTTTGCGCTAAATTGAAAACACTATAATGCGCTTTCAACGCGTTATTGATGGCAATGTAGCACATATTGAGCATATTTTGCAATTGAATAAATTTTAGCGATTCTAACATATCATTTTGGCACTATATTTCATCCTGGTGGCCAAAATTTGAACTATTTTTTATTGATGAAAACTTTTCCCCATGGTCCAATTAGCATAGATTCCAAGTTTCATCAAAATCCGATAAGCAGAACGGGTTCTACAGGCCTCTGAATAGGGTAACTTTAATTATAACTGCCTGGTATCTGGTATACAACAACTCATTCAAGACGAAAAACTAGGAGAAAAATCACCAAGAACTTCGCAAAGAAGGTACTCTTCCCTTTCGTTAGGCCCTTGAACATTTTTAGGAGGTTTAAATTTTAAAGCATCTTAAAATGTAAATAGTGATGACAAGGTGGTAGCTAACCATTATTTTTTTGGTGTTTTTTGGGGTATAAATATCTCAATTCTTGATTCTTTTTTAAATGGTATCTTACCTCAAATATATTTTAATGTCAAATTTCTCTAAAAATGATTAAAACATCTTCAGTAGTAAAAATGAGGTGATGTATCTGAGAGATGCAGCGCACCTGTGGATGGAACTTTTTTACTCGTGTGGTCATATTACGAAACATATATTTCAATCTTTGTTAAATACCAGCGGTAGAAAGATTTTAATCATTTTTTTAAGATTCTTTTTTTTTTCGTTTATTCATTTCTTTCACTTCAGTCATGTTTTCATTAAATGGAAGACATTTTAACTATTTTCTAATTATAAATAAAATGATTTCAGATAAATTAAGAAATACATTGAAAATATTGTTTATTTTTAGAAGTCTTATAATTATATATCAAGAAAATAATATTCTAAATTTTTAGAAAAAGATATATTCTAATTTTTTTTTTTTTTTACGCGTGTGATTTCTGGTTCTAAATTCTGTACATTCGAAGAATTCTGAGAAGCAAAATTCGAGGCTATTCTGTTTCGGAGAGTTGCTCCTCGTACCTTCTGTTATGATTTCTTCCCGGATATGTTTTATTTCTGAAAGATATTTTTCTACGAAAAATAGACTTAAAAGTTCTCGATTCCTGTGTTTGTGTTGGAAATTTTAGGAAAAAAATGTTAGTTTTGTTTGATTTATATAAAAGAAACTTATTTTAAAAATATTTCTGGGATTTTCTTTCTAGGAAGAAGAAATAGAATACATGTTTTTCAGAAGTATAGAATTTTGTTTTACTAAAAGGAATGTCTAAAAGGTTTGTAACAGAGCCAAAGCAAAATACCACTTATACACATACACACGCACACGTAAATATACGTCATACGCATACATATTTATATACTTAACTTAGTTTAAAGGTATCATTGAACTGTTCTGCTATACCAGCGTTTCTGAAACTGGGGGATGTGCCCCCCAGGAGGGCGTGTTAACCCTAAAAGGGCGGCACGCGATCATATTGTAAAGTCGAAAACAAAATATTAGTTATAAAAAATATATTAATTTTCTGATGGTAGACAAACAAAATACATCTTGACATAATAAAAAATAAAGTAAACATTTGCAATGGCATAATACACTTATAAATATATTTGTACTGGACAATGTTTTTTTAAAATTAATTTAACATTACTAAATTAAGTACAAGTTTCATAAACAACAGTGAACCCAAGGGCTTGATATATATACAATTATATGCACAAAAAAGCATCACTCATCTTGATGATTTATACGGTTTTATAATTAATCGCTTAAATGCCGATTAAGAATTGCGCTATTCGCTCCTTAATGTCACCATTTAACTCGTAGGCAAGCGTATGCGGTGTATTGTGAGGGAGTAAGTAAATAAGTAAACACTGTCCTGGCAGTTTTAATGCATTACAAAGCCTTCGGAATAATTTTATGAATAGCAGTTCAGAGAAAAGATCGGAGTGAGTGAATGTTAACGTCACTCTGTTCAGCTATACTAGGGTTTTTGGGACAGACCACGTCATTTTGAACCAGGGTCAAGTGCGTGGTCGACACCTCAGCAGTCACCCCCCTGTCCTAACTACCACACCACACCCACGGGAAGACATTTGATCTTTCAAGAGATTTATCGTACATCGTGCCCCTACAAGGTGGGTCTTTAGTGGTACTGGGCTCGAAATCGTGACAAGGCCAGCCACGATCCGATATCTTGACCACTCGGCTACCACGGCCTATCGTACTTCTCGGAAAGACGAATAAATACGTCCGGGCAATTAACGCACTGGCTGAGAAAAATGTTTCTAAGGTTTCTGACTTCTAACGTCAAATCGTTTTCTAAGGTCCTCATTCACATACAAAAAATAAGACACTTAAATTTTAACATTAACTATTTTTTCGAAACAAAAATGATAATTTTTGCAATCCGCTGAAAACGCAATTTCTGATATAAACCTGCTTGCCTTACCCACTAAAATACTCATAATAGAACCCGAGCTGTCGTATACCTTAGAAGAGTGAATTTCAAAGAATATTCCTGCTAAGTATTGTCAGAATATTTGTAAAATTGGTAATTCTATGTTATTATAAAGTAAGTAGTACTTGTAAGTAACGTTGGTAGATAAAGGGTTAAAAGAGCACCTGCGAAGACAGTGTGAGTGCAACATTCGAAAGCCTCATTGATTTTGACTCTGGATTGAAGATGTATCTGATATACAACACCTCATTCAAGGCGAAAAACCACGGAGAACATCACCAGGAATTTGTAAGAGAGGTTAAGGTACTCTACCCTCTCTTGTTAATATATCAGGAAAAGACTATTACATTTATTTTATGTATTATACGAAAAAGTCATGTGCCTTGAACATTGTAAAGTTTTTTGTGAACAGTGCAACAAGACATCTTAAAATGTATCAGTGATGGCATAGTTATAAATGAACATTATCTTTTCGATGTTTCTTCGTTAAAATTTTTCAATTTCTGGTTATATTTTAAACATTGTTTTATATCAAGTATCAACAATAAAGTCATTAAATTATCTTCAAACATAAGTATGAGGTGAGCCGTAAGTATAAGGCGTGGCATATGAGAGATGCCACGTGCCAATGGAAGAAATTTTTTCAAGTGCGCCTAGCGGAAGAATATGAAATTTGAACATCACAGTTGATCATAATAAATACTAAATAACTGTAGTTTGTAATATTGCGTTCTTTTTTTTACCTGGGAATGTTATGTCCTTCAGTATACAGGTACATTTTCCAAGATACGCGTAATATGGAATACTGGGACCTCACCTTGGTTGTACTGGATCAGAGAAAGATTACATTTGTATCTTTTGGATATGGACTCAAAGCAAAAAGGACTTTCACATATTCTTAAAAATGGTGCATTTATAACTAAAGATATAACATTTTATAAATTAGTTTTCCCCTATAATGTAACCCACCTATTTCTGATTTCCGGACTATTCCATTATACCCTCCATCTATCATTTTCTTAAGAAATAAATTTATAAGAACAAAATAAATAGTATTTTTTGACGTTATAATTCCTTACAATCGGGTATATTACAGAATATTCATGATGACTTTCAAGATTTTTATCATAAGCCATTAAAGTTATATTCCATAGGTTAAGGTATTCCATAATACCCAACTCGCATATAGATGATGTATCCCATTTCCATGGCAGAATTTAAGTTCATGCCGATCAAGATAAGTAAATATAAAGGTATAACTTACTAAGGTATCCGACTACGTTCGGACCCGTGAGTTTGCAAAAACGCATAAATGGATAATATTTGTGATATTTAGTGTCACTTAGATTAGATTTTACTTCATGGTAACTCTGAAACTAATACGGATTTTTCAAAAATCCTAGTTCAGACTCTCTGTAGAAGTTTTTACTTTATGTAAGCAAACTATTATTATAGAAGTATTTTTTTATAAAAGGAGAACACTTTGAAAAATGCTTATTCTAAGTTAATTTTTGGCCAAAGTATTGCATTTAAATAATGTTTTTATCATGATATCCATAAAACAATTTTATGCATGTATTCTAATCTAAGTGACACTAAATATCATTAAAATCCTCCATTTATGCGCTTTTTTAAAAGCACGGTTCCGAACGTAGTCGGATACCTTAAACTGTCTTATTTATATAATTTTTTTTTACCTAAAAATAGAATTTCGTAAAAAATGTAGGTTCTTTGCAAATCATCTTTGTTTTTACAGCAATGTAAATATCATTTCAAATTAGTTTTTTTTTTCAAATTACATGTTTCTATGTTCTTATGACACGCGTACCACATGTCACGCGTGGTATAATTCTCAGTGGTACTCTATACCTCTCTACAAATTTGTCAGTTTATGAGTGGGTGGAAGTCGATACATTTGTAATGAACCTTATTTGACAAACATCTTCAGAATTACGGACATTTATAGAATTGAGAAAAAATCTGAAAGACAACTCGAAAGTAAAGTTTACAGCTATTTTGAAGCTTATTGAAAGTCATTGTTGGAGAGATTGAACTCATTGAAGAGTTAAAATTGCATATACTCTGCTTTCTGCTTTTGACTCTACATATCTACGGAAACAAATCTTTCTTCATATGAAAAATATTTCGAGTGTGCAAAAAGATTTTTAACAACTGAATGTCCAGAAACGCGTCAAATTGACTCATTATACATCTGCTTTTACGATATGAAATTAAAGCGGTGCAAGCGCTAGGCTCGCATTAAAATTTGTATTTATATAAAAAGAAGAGAATTCAGGCATTTCATTCTGTCTATTTCTTATTTTAAAAAATATGTTTAAAAATACATAGAATATGTATGCCGGCGTATTACGTACACTTTACACACAAAAAATAAGATCGAAATTTACGGGTGCGTGTTATACGCCGGGTATAAAAATGAGAGGCTTAAAAATAAAAAGATCTTAGTTTAAAAAAAAATTAGACTTCTACATATATGTAAATACTGCTCCTTTAAGTAAATGACATTTATTTTGAATTTAAAGGGCTGTATTCAAGAAGTATACAATTTTTTCTAAGGTTTTGAATAATATCTCGAATAAATGACTTCCCAATATGAGAACATTGTGCACGTATATTTCAGGTTTCTTCATAATAAATAGGGTACGCGTTTTACGGCGAATATACCTAAAAACTAAAACTTGCGGCTAGAAAGTATAGATGGGCGTTATACGGCGGATTTTACGTTAACTATATTTTTTTTATTCCTGCTGAAGATATACAGTACAGTCCCGCTAATCCGAACACGGCTAATCCGAACATCCGGTTAATCCGAACGACTCCGCGGAAAATTTTTTTATAATTTTAAGGACGAAAAAAAAAATCGGTGAATATTTCAATATAAAACAGTGTAAACCTTAATTCAAAATAGTTCTTTATTTAATATTCACGCACTGTGCATCAAGTTATGGTACAAATTTTAAAATGGAATAAACTACAGAACAGAACACTAATGTTTAGTATGAAAAATTGAACAACAGAACCTCTTTAGAACCTCTAGTTTGTCTTTAAGAGTAAGTGTTGAGTGTTTACGCTTACTTGCCATAACAATCTGTTTACGTACACTGTATCACAGATAAATGTCCAAAACACAGAACAAACTGTTTTCACTGTAGAATATCACACTGTTATTAACACAGATAAAAAAGCAGACGAGTATAGAACGAGCGCGGAACGACTGACGGCCAACAGTACGGGCACACGCAGTCACACTAAGTTAGGAGTGGTGGAGGGAGGACACACGCGTCGAGGATTGGGAGTACAGTCCACGCGGCAAAAAAGTGGGCGCGTACGCTCACATTACGACAAAATACATAGACACAATAGACCCGTATTCCCGGTTCAAATAGTGATTTCGCTGTTACTCCGGCTAATCCGAACAATCACGTAATCCGAACAGGGGTCGGTCCGATATTGTTCGGATTATCGGGACTGTACTGTAGTTGTATCTTATGTTTTTTTTAAATAAGAAATATCTTCAAATGATGCAAAACTAATGCATAGTAAAATTGTGAACTTGTACTGAGGAGTAATACAACAAAAATTGAGGATACAAACAATTTGCATCCTCAAATCCTAACCAACTT
The DNA here is from genome assembly GCA_019973935.1 of Trichonephila clavipes. NCBI lineage: Eukaryota > Metazoa > Arthropoda > Arachnida > Araneae > Nephilidae > Trichonephila > Trichonephila clavipes. The sequence continues at coordinate 634,046 of BMAU01018720.1, forward strand.
TTCCCGAGTTGCGCTCGGGCAGGTGAAACCTACCATCCTGGCTCATCCCGAGTGTAGCTCGGGCACTGTGAAAATTTTACATTGTGAAGTCGCTCTTTCCCGAATTATTTCATATCTGTTTTTTTTGTTTCAAATAACTAAATAGTACCAGGCAATAGAATTCTCTGCAGAAAGAAGACGTCCTTCTGCTACCTCCCCTTCTTCACGCTTGTTTGAAAGACACTTTAATAACTACATTCCTCCAAAAGAGAAGAAAACTAATTCAAAACGACAGTGTATTATTTGCTGCAAAAAGAGAGACAGTAAAGTGAAGATGAGAAACATGATTCTACAGTCTAGATTTTAATACTGGGTTATTTGAACTGTGTTTTGTACATCGTTTGTGTACATCATTTGTAAGTAACAATCACTTGTGTGTGTGTGTTAATAAAATTCATGTGTTGAGTCGTTTGGCATTTAATCATTCATTATCCACACTAACATTTGCCGCGTCCCCTTTAACCCTGGTAGTAAAATTTGGGAATACTTTTTTTAAAGAATTCGAAATCCCTTGGTCAAGATTGCAGTAACGTCCATATATATTTTCAGTACGTAATTAAATAAAAGAAGAGATCAATATCAATACAAATAGAAATTTAGATATCTTAAGCAGTTTAGACGTTATTAATTTTTAAAAACAACTAATACTAAAGACTTCTATTATATCATTTCTGCTTCTTTTGAAATGTTCAATTTAGATTTACGCGATTACGCCATTCAATTACATCTAAATGAACTCACTCCAAAAATAAAATCCTTTTCTGGTAACAGGATGCAAAATGCGTGATTACGACTTTCCTATTTGCTCGAACAAAACTTTATGACAATCACTGACATTTAATTGCATACGCCTTATTAATTTCAATAATTATTTCAAACTTGTCGAATGGCAACAGTTCGTTATCTGCTATCTTGTATATCCAGGCAGGATTTCTTCCACCGTTTACTAGTCCGATTCTTAATTAAGACATAAACGTTCTCAGCATGTTTGTTGTCCAAAGAATCATTTTTAGTATAATTAGAAGAAGGTATTAACTTCCGCCTGATTATCAGGAAGAAAATATATTTCTCTAAAGGAAATGATTAACTTTCTTAATGATTCTCGTGGATGGGTGAAGAATATTTTTCTGTTCGTATTATGGACAAAAAGTGACTTAGGATAATAGGGTGAATTATAGAGAAGAATAAAAGAGAATATTGCCTTATTTTAATTTATGTTATAAATAAACGGACGAGTGAAAAGTATTTAACTCTGTCCCTCTTTCTCAAATTGCAATTAATACAATGCGTCTCAAACCAATGCTCAATAAAAATTTTCATCACACATATCTTCCTTTCCATACAATTGCAATGTATTGGATTCAATAATACTATGATTTTGCGTTAAGGCTACAATACTGCTTTAATCTCTTAAGTACCACTGGCATACATAAACGTATCACTCAGCCAAGACATTAATTGCGCAGAACGTATATATACGTCTTTCCGAAGTATGATGTTTTCCGTGCAGTGTAATCCATAAAAATATTTCGAAGACTTTGGAATGCATTAAAAGGAACTTGAAACTGTATGCGATGGATTTACTTATTTCAGAAGATTTGCTTGTTTATTCCTCCCCCACCTCCAATACATCACATATTCTCGCTTACGTGGAAAACAATGACATTAGGGAGCAAACCAAGTAACTTTTAATCTGCAGTTAATGGATTAATAATTAACCCTGCGGATTATCGAGATGAGTGTTAATTTTTGTTTATAATGTTATATATGACAAGGCTATAACGTCACTGTTAATTGTTAAACGTGTTCTGAACTTACAATTGTTAAATTAATTACTAAATACATTGATATATTTATAATTGTAAATTTGTACCAGTATAAATATGTATTTAGTTTTTATTATGTCGGAATGTATTTTGTTTCTTTACTTTCAGTAAATAAATATGTATATATTTATTTTAAAGATAATCTTTTGTTTCCGATTTTTTTTTCAGTATGCTCCCCCCCCGTCGTATAGTTATCACGCTCCCCTAGGAAGGAGCAACCCGCAGTTTTAGAAACACTGATTTAATATACACTGGCCTCAAAAAGTTAAGGTACAACATGTTTTTCGAAGCTCACCATAAAAAAAATGGCAGTAACAATAGAATGCATAGTTTACATGAATGATAATAACGAACTTTATAAACATTAATGCAAAAACGATTGCTACCACTTTTATTTTATAGAAAAGAACGTATATTTATGAGTGAGAGAAAAATATGCAAATATCAAGCTTTCGTACTTTTGTGTGTAAGTTGTGTTGATTTTCAACAGTTGTTGGCAGTTTCGGTGACAATAGTCAATAGAGTTTAGAAAATGTCTCAGAGACGTCGTTTGCCCAATTCGTTAAGGTGGCGGGCAGTTGGATGGATGGAAATGGGATTGTCGCAGGCTGATGCTGCTAGACGTCTCAATGTGTCTCGTAGTGTTGTTCAGCGACTTTGGGATCAATACCAATCCGAAGATTCTGTGTCCAGAAGACCTGTTCCAGGCCGACCACGAGCTACAACACCTGCAGAAGACCGTTTTCTAGCTCTTTCGGCACGAAGGAGAAGAACCACTACTGTGCCGCAGCTCGTTGCAGACCACTTTCAAGCATCAGGAAGAAGAATCTCCGCTACTACGGTGCGAAATCGACTTCACAATGCAGGTCTGTATGCAAGAAGACCAGTTGTGTGCGTTCCCCTCAACGGACGACAGCGAAGGAACCGCTTATGCTGGGCAAGAGAACATGTTTCTTGGACGCAGCTACAATGGGCTTCTGTGCTGTTCACAGACGAGTCCAGATTTACAATGGAGAGTGATTCAGGGCGCCTACTGATCTGGAGGGAACAGCGCACTAGATACCATCAATCCAACACTGTTGAAAGACACAGCTATAGAGGTGGTGGAATCCAGGTTTGGGCAGGGATCTCGCTCGGTGGCCACACTGACCTGCATGTGTTCCATGGAGGAACCGTAACTGGTCTTAGATATCGGGATGAGATCCTTGATCCATATGTCTGCCCATATGCTGCTGCTATTGGTAACGACTTCATTCTGATGGATGATAATGCACGACCTCACCGAGCTAGGATTGTTGAGGAGTATCTGGAGGATCACGGTTTGGAACGAATGGAATGGCCAGCTAGATCTCCAGACCTGAATCCGATAGAACCTCTTTGGGACTATCTTGGCAGAGAGGTTGCTGCTTTAAATCCTCCTCCAAGGTCGTTACATGAGCTGAAACAAGGCTTACTCTGTGTCTGGTCTTCGCTTCCTATTCCGGTGTCCGACAACTTAATAAACAGCATGGGAAATCGATGCCGCCAATGCATTCAAGTTAGGGGTGGACACATTCCTTATTAGAACCCATTTTTGTATTGTTTTTATGCCATTTTACCACATAACACTGTGATGTGCTGTTTTTTCCAAGAATGGACTTTTCCGCAGAGATTGCTTTTTTTGTTATAAATCGTTTTTGCAATACACTTATACAAATTTCTATGACGCATTCAATAAAAAACTATTTAATGCACATATCCTCCAAATTTTTTCTTTCTACATTAATTCATTTGCAAATTAGACACAAAAACCCGGTTGTACCTTAACTTTTTGAGGCTAGTGTATAATTGAATTATTTAATGATTTTGTTTTCATTGGGGAAAATATACATATACATTAGTAACGAAATAAAACATATCACGGATTATTATACTTAAGTATTAGGAATACAAAAATGCAATTTATACTTTACTAGGAATCACACCCCTCTTTTGCCGAAAGTTTTATAATGTTGCAGGATTATGTATTTTTAAATTGCTGATGATATGTGAGAAGTCTTCCCATCTCTCTTGGACACCTAAATATGTAGGAGGTAAGGAAGGCTGTCAATGGTGGCTCCTGAAGCTTATTGATAAAAAAAATTCGCTTTTGAACTATTAAATTTATATTTGGGAAGTATATTTATTTTATTAAGTAGAGATCCAGTAAAAAGGAGTTTTGAGAAAATCAACTTTTGAGGAGGGGGTTACGATAGTGCAAAAATAATTCTTTTATTTTTCAAAATTATTATTTAGAAGCTCTGTGTTATTTATAAATCAAGAGGCAAGAGTTTTATGAATGTTTTTGAATACAATCGAATTCTTACAGGACTAAATTATAAATAATTTATATATATGAAAAGTATATTTTCATACAACATCATGAAATACCAAGTGATAAAAGCTCACAATATGTATGCATAACATGCAAGGAATGTCAATTAAATTCTCAAACTGCGCATGCCCTAGGTGTTAGGCTTGGTGTGAAGTTGTGGGAATGAAATGTAGTTGACCTTGATCTTTCCGGTGTTGGTGGCCCGTTATTCCATCCATCTATCGAGTTCACTTTGTATATGAACCTTGTTTGAGGAAGACATTGTTGCGCAGAGGTGGCACGATCATGCTAACTGAAAAATCGAGCTGAGCATAAATAAAGAATTCCTCGCGAATCTACGAAAATAATCCAACTCAACCTTATATATTGTTAAAGGGGTATTCGGGGATAAGTGTACGCGTCCTCTAGTCAAATTTTTGAATGACACAAATGGTTCTCGGAAGATCGAGAGTTTGCTGAAGATGATGAGCGTTCTTGTCGATCTGTAACATGAAGAACAGGTGGTGCTCATAACTTTTGTTCGATAATAATGGCAGCATCATAATCGAACTTGTAAATTGAGGCAAAATGGTATAACAACAGTACTACATTGAGGTATAAAGAAAGTTTAAAAAAGAAGTGAGAAAGAAAAGACAATAACTGAAGAGCAACAACACGTGAATTTTGCACGGCACCAAGCAAATGCCTCGGTGAACAGTGCGCTCTCTGCAAAAGAGTTCTTGGTCGGAGAACAAATTACTGGGTTTGAGCATCCGCCGTACTCACCAGATCTCACACCTTACGATTTCTACTTGTTTTTTAAAGTGAAACATGCATTTACTGGAACTTAATTTCAGTCTGTAGGAGAGGTGAAGATAAAAACGGGACATTTACTAAAGATAATGTGACAGCTAATGAAACACAGCACTACTTTGAGAGGGAAAACATTCTTGTATGTAGCTATATATTGATACGGAAGGGGAGTTTGTTGAACTGGATTAAAGGGAATTTGTACATTGTTTTCAACAAAGATAATTTTTAAAACTTGTCTGGTTATTTAATTGTCACAGTAGCATTTATCCATATACATATATAGATAGATAAATTAAAAAATATTCAACATGTAAAGTGGATTCAACATGTGTGTGTGTGTCATGCATTTTTTGTATTCTTTATATCATTTTCGAATTTGTATATTCAATTCAAGATTTTTATCGCAGTGTATTATTGTGAATTATTGCAGGCATTATGTCATTCCAAAATATTGAACTCCAATTACTGTAAAGATATACTTCAAATTCTCAATGCGTATAAAATTTGTAAAACGTAATTATCTTTCCCTTCGTATCATTCATTAAAGTTATCCAAATGGGGTCAATATATTTCTTGAAGCGATATGCCATTTTTTTTTAAAGAGAGCACTAAACTCTACTGATTTTAAATGTTATGTGACAAATGGGCGGTAAAGGAAGTGTACGTTGAATTTATTATTCAACCGTGGAAATAAATGAGCTGGGGTTTATCAGATTATCTTCGAAAGATACTTTAAAAAAATAGAGGTGCTTTAATTATTTTGTTCATCATATTTAAAGAGTCTTATTTTTTTTTATGAATGACTGTTTACTATGAAAAAATGTAAATAAATGAAACGTAAAGGTAAAATATGCTTCCAGATTAATGTCGCACCTACATTTTTAAAACTGTGGGGCATGTCCCCCAAGGGGAGAGTGAGAACTCTACGAAAGGGGTGCGGGAATATTGAAAATTTGAAAACAAAAGATAATTTTAAAAAAATACGAATTTAATGAAAGGAAGTAAAATAAAATGGACTATGACATTTGTAAAGCATTCACCCGTGGTTGATGCCTTACTTCTAAGTTATCTTTGTGACCTAGGAGTGTGGGAGTGAATGAAGAACCAGGAGTTGCCATAATCTTAATATCTCTTTATTAAGATCATAACTTAAGCACTAAACAATTTTAATATTTATATTTCCACTTAGTGGATCTGAGATGAGAAACACACAATACATATAACAAAATAAGCGCGACCTAATCACTATATTTAACTTTACCGTTTATTCATAATCTCAAGCTATACACAGTTCCTAATATTAATTTGAATGACCCTACCTTAGCATCCTAGGTAGCTGCTACACACTCGAATCTTTAAATGCATTTTCTTTACCTCGCGAGGAATGGTATCCACCTTGACTTTAAGCTCTGTCACGGACAGCTTAACACTGGCATATATGCTTAGTTCAGATTACACGATTAAACTCCGACTAGCATAATCACTTCCCAAAAGGCCACCTCGCTTACACTAAACTTCTGCTATTTAAAGGGTTCCTAATTTGAATAATTACGCTTCGCTTCTGGATTTGGTAGGAAAGGATTTGCCTTTTTCGGCTCCAAAGTAAATTAATAGAAAGCGCGATGAGTCCGTCACACATTATAAACATTGCATGCATATTTACACTTATAATTATATCAGTACTGCACAATGTATTGTATAATCAATTTAACATTACTAAGTTTAGGACAAGTTCATTAAATACCAATGACCTCACGGGCTTGTCACATATAAAGTTGTATACCAAAACTAACAAGTATCTTTATAATTTGTTCGATTCATAATTGACTGATGATTAAAAGTTACGCGATCCGTTCCCCATTGCCAACGGGGGTGGAGAAAAGGAGTAAATAATCGAGAATCACATTAACTAAGAAAATCCTTCGAAAACACACTTAAAGGTCCTTTTACAACATTCCAAATTCTACGGAATATTTTTTGGATAGCAGTGCACATACATCGTGGTAAGGAAAGACGTATATATACGTCTGGTGCAATTAATGCTTTGGTTGAACGAGACGCTTATATACACCGGTGCACTTAAGATGATAAGGTAGTACTGTAGATTTTGCGTAAAAATATAGTATTATTGAATTCAATGCATTTTTTTTTTTTTTGTATGGAGGTTTTGCGTGATGAAAGTTTTTAAACCTGTTTCCATTTATCATATAAAAACTTTAATTTACACCTACTTAAAAGTGTTAGCAAAATTAGAGTCCTTCAGATTAAGAAAACCGACAATTAGTATTTTATCCTTAAATACCTTTTCAGCCATACTTTTTTTAAAATAATTAAAACTATTTCACTTTTAAGTTAAAAAAGTTTCAATGACTTTATTTTGCCAGAAAGTGGATATTCCGCGAGTTTCGGTTTAGATAATATTTCTCCTAATCATCTGTAGGCAACTTGCAATTAGTGTAAGGTACGAAATGTCGTAACAACGTAACCGTTAACAAATTTGCTTCTGCCGTTGTGGTACAACGTAGTGAGTTATCTAGGAAGTGAAGAGATTCCCCTGCGTGGATCGGAGCATGCGCAACATATAGCAAAGGCTTTTATAAAGGTCACTGTCCAATTAACATGTCAGTACTAGGTACAGAAGAATACTTCCGGACTCGCATTGGGACGGGCTCACGTGTTTTTTCATTAAAGTGTCCTTTTGGGTTCTTTAGGGCCAGAATGAATGGCAACTCTTTTCCAACCAACCCGAGTAGTAAAGCGTGAAGGAAAGATGCAAGTTAGGAAGCTTTTAAATAACAGAAGTTTAGAGTAAGATGTGTGGCATTTGGGGAATGTTATGATAATCAGTGTTTCAAGTGTGAAAAGGGATTTCGAGAAGTTAAGTGACAGCCAACTGAAGTTACCCGAGACAGAAAACCCTTAGGTCAAGGTGCATACCATTGCACGCCAGTGAATCGCAACTTAAAATAGTATTAAAAAGAGTGCTACTTCGTGGGACGATAAAGGTAGGAAAGACTATTTAAATATTAGGATCTGTGAATGAATTGGGATTGAGCTTAGGCGAGTTAGTTATTAATTGAAAATTACTTCAAACTCACAAGTCTAGAAAAATACGTATAAAACAGGATAATTTATGTGTATGGCATGTAGAAACGTATTTTATTTTCAAAATTTATAAAAGGATGTGGTTGAAATATATTTTATCATGCGAAAGATGTATCCTAGTAAGTACATACTGCGATCAAGTAAACCATTTTTGTTGGAGCAAATGAAGCGAAGTAAGTATCAAGATAAAAAATTCTCAGTTTCGCCTAGACTTTATTTATATGGTTGATTCTATTCTTTCACAAAGGCACAAGAGTTTAATATCTGTCGGGTGCTCTTATAAGCAAGTATGAATCACACAGATTACAGGGTTTCTTTTGATTTTGCTGAATGTTTTTTAGTAATACAGAAGCATTATAATATAATTGGTCTACTTAAGATGTCTGAAGTCAAGAAGGAATGCTAATTAAAAGAAAAAAAAACAATACTTTAATATACGAGGGATGATCTAAGAAAATGTTACAAGCCGCAGCATTTGAAAACCACATGTTGGGGAGAAATATTGTTTCCCCACAGTGGACACAAATAGCGCTACTTGTCATACACCTGGTGTAAGGGTAGGTAGTCTATGCTCCCAGACGGTTCATGACGTTTGAAATGCCAATACTCTTAGAAAATTGATCTCGTTTGGAAGTGCCAGCCGTAATTCGATTTGTATGGGCAAAAAATGCGTCCGCATCCGACATTTACAGTCAAATCCGGGAAGTTGATGGTGAAGAAGCAATGAGCAGACACCATGTAAGGAAATATTGTCACCATTTTAAATCAGGCAGACAGGAGTTCGAAAAACCACAATATGGCAGGGAGCAGCCGACCAAGTTCGTCAACGACAGTCAACCTTCCTTCCCCCACAGCCAGGTTTGGCAACCAATCATTGCCAAACCTGGGCTGTGGGGGGGGAGGAAGGTTGACTGTCGTTGACGAATTTGGTCGGCCGCTCCCCGCATATATATATATATATATATATATATATATAATATTACTTCAATTGATCTTCATAGAAAATCAATTTATTATTTCCCAAGGAGTTATTGTCTTAGATACTAATAAATTGTTGACGTCATCACCATTCAAAAAATTTGTATTTATAAGTTTTAGGACTGTGCGATAGTTTCCTTCGTTGAAATCGTTGTGACATCATGTATTTAAGAAGTCTGTTTTTCTTATGACATCACTATTTGGTCTGATACAATTTTTCTCAAACTATGGGTCGTACCACTAGAGGGCATGATAACCCTACGTACGGGGTGCAAGCACGTCGAATGTAAAAGATTATTTAAATACATCATTAATTTACTGAAAGAAAGCAAATCATAATATACATTCCGAAATAATAAAAAATTAAATACACATTTATACTCATATAATAGACATGTAAATGTATTAGTACTGCACAATATAATTGATGAATAATTTATCAATACTAAATTAAGAACAATAATAATTACTACTGATTCTATTAGGCTTATTTTTCAAAGGAAGTTTTAATATTAGAAAGTGACTTCAATTCCTACTATTAGTTCACCACTATATACACTCTGTCGCAAAAAATATATGCACCCAGAAGAAATTGAGCTACATTCACGAAATTTGGTATGCATGTAGTGTATATGAAAATAAACAAATGATTAAAAATTCAGAACAAAATGTCATTTTATTAAGTGGTTACAGCTTGCAAAAGGTTAAAAATCAGTAAGTAGTAAATTTACAAGCCGAAATTCGGCGTGGCATCGATTTAATTAGATCACTTATGACCCCCTGTGGAAGATCCTGCCATAGTCTTTGCATCTGCGCAGTTAATTCTCCTGTATCTCGGGACGGCTGCAGTTGCCTTCCCAGCGCGTCGCAGAACATGCTCTATTGGCGAAAGATCTGGTGACCTGGCAGGCCATGGTAGGATGTCATATCCTTGAAGACATTGTTGGGAGAGTCGCGCAGTATGTGGACGAGCATTATCTTGTTGATAAATGGCACCTGGGCGACTTGATAGCATGGGTAGCACAATCGGCATTAAAATATCGTCCACGTATCTGCGAGCTGTCAAAGTGCCTTGAAGGACCACTAAAGATGATCGTGTGTCCCAAGAAATTGCTCCCCACACTGTCACACCTTGTCAAATTGCTGTATGCCGCTCGACAATAAATGCCGGATCGGACCGCTGGCCGCTGCGCCTCCAGACACGTGTGCGGTGGTCATCAGCACTGAGACTGAATCGGGATTCATCACTGAAGATGACACGTCTCCAGTCTGTCACACTCCAAGTTGCCCGAGGTCGGCAAAAATCCAGTCGACACTGCCTATGATGTGGGGTCAGTGGTAAGCGTCTTAGCGGACGTCGGCTCCTTTACTTCGGTCAGTCGTCTCCTTATGGTTTCTCTTGATGGCACTGCATGTCTGGAAGGAGGTAAGTGGCGTTGAATCGATGCTAGCGATGTTGTTGGTGCCGAAGTGGCCACTCTTCTGATTGCACGATCCTCGCGATCATTTGTGTTCCTGGGACGTCCTGACCCTCCGCGACGGTACACTCTACCTTCTGTGATCCACTGTTGCCAACACCGAGCAACTACCATATCGCTCCGACCGAGGTGGCGGCCGATACGTCTATTCGACCAACCTGCTTCTCTGAGGCTTATTATACGGCCCCTATCAAAGTCCGTCAGCTGCTCGTACTGCCGCCGGTTACGTCTTAGAGGCATCCTAAGTCTCAATATCGTCTATCAAAGTCATCAGATTCGTTTGGATAGCCGTATACTCATGCTTTTAAACTCTCCCAGTTGCGCAACTAATATGCGCATAGCATTAGCCTTGTCTCATTGGCTTCGAAATTTTAATCATTTGCATATCTCTTACCAGACTACATTCTTGCCGAGTTTCGTGATTGTAGCTTGATTTCTTCTGGGTGCATATATTTTTTGCGACAGAGTGTATATATATATATATATATATATATATATATATATATATATATATATATATATATATATATATATATATATATATATATATATATATATATATATATATATATATTGTTCAAACTTTCAATCGTTGATAAATGCTTTTATTATTCATTCAAATTCAAGTGCTGAAATACATTTTTTAGAACTTGTGGTGGATTGCACACTTGATGTTAATACAGTTTTCTAATATATATTAACTCATTAATTAAATTTAATTAATTATTATTAAGGAAATATATTTTAGAAGATATTATTCGTCTAGATGGTAGCACCATAGGATAAAACAGCTTTTGTTAAATTTCTATTGAAGAATTAACTTAACCTAATAACCATATGCAATGTAGACGTCAGCTTTGTTTTAACACTGGTTTTGAAAATGAATTATAAATTTGATGCGGGTGAAACAATTTTTAATGTAAATTTAAAAGGTGTTTTGCCCTTTAATGTTGTGATTCTGTCACATGTACATACATATTTATATCAATTGCAATTATTTAATAAAAAAGTATTTTAAATGAAATTTATCTTAGTTAACCTAAATAGAAAAAAAACCTCATATCACTTAGTCTAATTCAGTTGACACATTTTGTCTTCAAAGCACACTCACAGCCATCGCAGGAAATACAGTTTTAGAAATATATACTTGGTATAGCATAGAAAGGCTCTTTTGGTGTCAGATTTGTTGGATATAAGATAGAGAGCAGCAGAGACTAGATTAATTTGCAATAGAATTTATACTCTTAGAAATGGATGACTGGGGAAATAAGTATGTAATTTAATTTAAAATTATTTTGTAGTCTGTTCCAATTTTAAAAAATTAGAATGGAAAAGTATAACAAAGTTTTAATTCTACTACTGAAAAGTAACCTACATTAAATGTTAATTATTATAAAAGTAACATATTGATATATACAAATAATAATACTTATCCTGATAATTTGCATGGATTATAATTAAGGTCGTATTGGAGATTCAGTGTCAAACTTCTGTGAGGGGGAGGAGGTGGGACGAAAGTTATGGTCGAATCGCAAATACATTAAGTTTGGGAAATATTGGCCTACTAGGATAAAAAACTCCTACTTCCTCACAACGACAGAAATGTGATCTTGACACCTTGGATCAGTTGTGTGGGGCATGTTGACAGTTTAAAACTACTTTCATATCCTAAAACAGTAAGAATGAATTATCATTTCCATAAACATGATTTGTTTCATCGAAGATTTACAGAACACTGAATCTCTCAAATGAAGCCACCTAATAACACACATTCCGATTTTCTTTTTTATCCATATTGCTTATTAGTTCAATATATTACTTCCTAGAACCATACCAACATGTATAAATGTGATTTTAGCATATTTAATATAAATTCAATCCATATGCAGAATAAATTTTATCGATATATATTGGTTCCTTTTTATCAATTACTTAAATATTACAATACTTCTGGGAAAAAGAATACGTTTGAATTGTTAAATGTGAGTGAAGTGGCTTTTGAATGTTAATTTAAGATCTATATAATTTAATAATTTTCTTCAACATTGCAGGCTTGTTAAATTTTATCAAAGGGTTTAATTGCTATTTATGTTTGGTTGTAATGCGTTATTTTACTTTAGATAAAAAAAAATATTTATAATTGTATTCAAAAACTTTTAAAAATAAAAGTATGGTTTCAACTAACGGGATGTTAACGACATTAACGACAATTTAACGGATGTTAAATTGTTGAGATTTTCCCAAGTTCTCACGAAAAATTTCTTCGTACATGTTGAACACTTAAACGCAGACAAAATATTAATCCGAAATTATCTTTGTTGTTGTTGTTGACTAATTCCTCCTGTCTAGCCGCAGGCTAGACCAGGTCCATGAGCCCAAGAGTCCTCAGGAAATCGTACACCAAAAGAGGACTGGAATAGATGTCCTCCCTTTCAAGTCCTGCACAAAACAAAAGATGATCTGGAGTTGCCTGTACCAAATTGCATTTAGTACAATTCTCGTAAATTTTCTGGCCTAAGTTAAAGGGAAGGCCTCTAATGTGTCCACTTGCAAGCCTACTAATAGTTGTTTGGACGACTCTATCCGCCTTGATGGAAAGGGCACCACCTGGGGCCTGCCTATTATACCAGGGGTGAGTCGGAGGAATCTTCCATAGTTCTTGAATCAAAGATTTCGTTTTAGAAAAAATTTCCGAGAAAGTCAAAGTTCTTCTCGACATTAAATTTTCAGTGACACCTTCCTTGGCTAAAAGGTCAGCTGTGTCATTGCCAAAGAGACCAATGTGAGATGGAATCCATTGGAAGTAAATCTCATGTTGCTGGGAAAGTTCTTTAAGATTTTTAAGAATTGAGACCGATGTTTTGTCTCCAACATTTGTCCAGTCGCTAAGGTGTTGGATAGCACTTCGGTTATCACATAATATCCATATTTCATCAGGAGATGTCATCGTCTTAATGATTCGAAGAGCTTCATCAATGGCAATTAACTCGGATCTAAAAACAGAACAAAGTCCGAATTCCTAATTTTGATATTATGAGAAAATTAGGAGCCTTTATAAAGATGCCACTGCCACATGAGTTTTGTTCGTCTTTGCTACCGTCGGTATAAATTTGCATTGCAGTAGCTGGAATTTTGTTAATAATCTCCAATGCTAATTGACGTAAATATTCAGGTGGATCTTGATTTTTGGAAGTATGAGCTCCCATTTCTGGTTTAAAATGGACTCTAGGCAATCCCTCCTGAGGGTTAAATACGTTCTTCAAAAATGTTCTTCAATGTCCTGATCTAATAGGTCCATCGCTTGCATTCGAGAGAAAGGACTGTTTCTTTTTAGTCTGTGTCTGTTTGTCCAGGTTATGAGATATGCAGATGTGCGGTTATAATCTCCGTAACTGTAAAGTTTACAAAAGTACTTTGAAAGCAGTAATTTTCTTCTCAGATCCAAGGGCATGATATCAGCTTCGAAAAGAACTAGATCTGTGGGACAGCTATGTCGCATGCCAGTGATAATTCTAGCAGCGCTTGATTGTACTCGGTCCAGTTTCGCCAAATTAGTACGTGATGCACTGAAATAAATTTGAGAGCCATACTATAAGACAGGTCTGATCAAAGAGGTGTATGTCAGTCTGAGAGTACCAGCATCAGCACCCCAGTCCCTTCCAGCGATGTATTTCAGTAAGTCAAGTCTCTTCCTGCCTTTGTTTATCACATAGTCTATATGCTTGTTGCTAAGTATCTCAGGATCCAAAATGTAGCCCAAATATTTAGGGTGTTTTTCATAGAGAAGGGATTTGTTTTCCATAAAAATTTGAGGTTGATAATTGTATAAACGTCGGTTAGTCGTGAAGAAGCTAGAGGTTGACTTTGATACATTAAAGATCAGTTTATGTTGCTCAGCAAAAATCTGTATGTCAGAAAGGGTAGTATTGATCGCGGTTTCTATATGGACGACGTCAGAGTTAGAGTTCCAGAGGACGATATCATCAGCGAAAAGCCCCACCTCACACCTTCTAGAGATGATTTTCTCAATGCCCGCAATATATAAGGAAAGAGCAAGGGGCTCAAGACTGAGCCTTGCGGGACACCTTGGCTGAGCCTAAAGGTTTTAGATAAAGAGTCTCTAAATCTCACTCTGATCTCTCGATCTTTCAAAAAGTCGAAAATCCAAGATAGGGCTCTGTCTCTAATGCCAAAGGTGTTGAAAAGCTTTATGATTAATTTATTTCTCCAAACTCTATCAAATGCTTTTGAAAGGTCAAGAAAAACAGCAACTGTATGATGTGATGGTCTAAGGTTTTGGGAGTCTCGAACTCTCTGTCCGAAGTACAAAATCTGATCCGCAGTAGAGTGTCCCCTTTTAAAACCATATTGTTCGATTGAGAGCAAGTCATTAGAATTTAGATAGTAAGTAAGTCGCTCAAGAATAATCTTTTCCGTAAGCTTACAGGAGAAGTTTGTTAAGGCAATCGGCCTGAAACTTTCAGGATACAAGCTTTCTTGCTTGATTTCCTAATAGGAATAATCAGGGCTTTTTTCCAATCACGGGGAAGTCTTCCAAGTCTCCAAGACAAGTTAAAGATTTCTAAAAACTCTTCTTTCCCCAATCACTAAGTCTAGAGATCATCTGGCCATGAATATTGTCAGGCCCGGGAGATTTAGATGGATCAAGGTTGCTCAAAGCCATATTAAGTTCCTGCATTGTAAAGAATTCTTTAAATATAGGGATTCCATGCTCTGAGCTGCGACATCCATGAACTAATTTTCGAGCATAATTCTCTGTATCCTTGTCCATTGCATTAAAATTCAGTTTACTCGTCTTTTGGTAGTAGGAACCCAACAAATTGGCCGAAGTTTTATTGTCAGAGGAAATCTGACCATTGTCATCAATGATAGTATTGCACTCCTCCTGTTGCGGTTGAGTAATGCTCAAAGATTTCATGAGTTTCCAAAGTTTGGTATTAGGGGTGTGTGCATCAATAGATTTGCACAATTCTTTCCATTTCTCTCTCTTAAGATGGATAAAGGTTCTTTTTATCTCAGCATTTATTTTGTTTAGGCTTTCACCTAAGTGAGGGATTGTTAGATTTTTTAATTTCCCGGCAAATATCTACTCTTTTCTTCAACAGGGGTTGAAGCAATGGAGATTTATGCATAAAAAATGGAGAGGGCCGTTTGTAATTTCCCCTAGGTATAGCTTGACCAGCAGCCTTGAAGATGATTTTCTTGAAAGAAAGCCAGGACTCATCGAGATCATCAATAGAACTACATTCAAAGGGAGGTTTTGAGAGCAGCCCACGATCAACTGTGTCTCTGTACTTCTCCCAATTGGCCTTTTAAAGTTCCAAAAAATTTTCTTAACCAACTGAGTCAATTGTTTTCACTTTAATTCTACTAATATGGGTAGATGGTCACTTCCAATGTCCTGTAAAACTGTCCACTTGCAGAAAGGGAAGATGTCTGAGCTGACAATTGACACATCTAAGGCTTCCTCGGTATGATAGCTGTGAGAGGAGTAAGTAGGGGAGCCGTCGTTTAGAGCAAGATGAGCACTGTCATCCATAAGGTTATGCAGTTCTACACCTCTCTTATTATTAATTACGCTGCCCCATGAACTATGTTTAGCGTTCAGGTCACCAACAAGTAGATTTGATTCAGATATGTCAAGCAGATTATCAGGCAGACTTTTTTTGATTGGGAGGATGATACATGTTAGAGATGTTAAGATTTTTCCCCTTCCAAATGACATTTAAGCGTTGGATTTCCAATTTCGAATCAGTAAATTGTGGATTATCAATAGTACGATAGTTGATATCCCTTACAAGAAAAGCCAGGCCACCGCCTCCGCCTTCTTGTCTATCAGAACGAATTATGTTGTAGCCCTTAATTTTAAGCTTAGCATGTTTTTCAATTTAGTCTCGTGAAGAGCAATAATTTGAACCTCCAGAGATTCAGCGATGTCCAAGATAGCGTCAAGTTTAATCCTTGAAGCATAAGTTGATATTCCATTTATATTGCAGTGTATGATTTTAAGAGACCGATATTTAGCTGGAGACCGTTGCAAATTTTTCGAAGAGGGCCCTCTGCCTAAACCCTCAGCGCACTCCTGATTATTCTGCGGGACGAGTGATGCAGCATGTTCCAAAGAAGACGAGAAGCTCATGAAAAAAAAAGGAAATGTGGTACAGCCCCTGAAGTACGAAGACCTGGAGCACCCGAAGGTAGGGGACTGATTTGGCTCCTTCACCTACAGGCCTTAGCTGAGCAAAATGGAGTGGAGTGGCCTTCACGCCTTGGGTGGCCCTACCAGGAGTAGATACTCCCGACGTACATCGCCCACTCCGCCCAGGTACACCCCCTCGCCACTTTGAGGTGGTCTGGAAGGACTTGAGGGGGAAATTATCTTTTAAAAGTACCAAAACGCAACAAGTTCGCAAATTATTGTCTACATTCAGACAATAACTTAGATATCTAATCAAGACAAAATCATTTTTACCATGTTCATTTTCCAAAAATTATGTTACAGTGTAATTACAGAACGATGTTAATGTTTGGCTGATTATTAGCAAGGAAATGTTGATATTTAAGGAAACAGTTTTCATGACGGTTCTTATTAGTTAAAATTGAAAATTTAAACTTTGAAGATGGATTAAAAATGTACTTTAAGTATTGAATCAAGTTATTTTAAAATAATAACAAGGATATAGAGTTACATTAATTCCATCAATATACAGTATAATGGATAAAAACCTGATTTTCCTTACCATTAAAATGACAAACATTTTCGTAATGATTCTAGAAAAAGAAATTTCTTTTGCTAAGAACTAATAAAAATGTGTCTTGGATTGTTATATCAAATCACTAAGAAAAAAAAAGAAGTAATGAAAGAATGAAACACGATTTTAGTTTTATCTGTGTCGTTAAGAAATAAGAATCAGAAGGAAAATAATATATAAATTGGTTCCAATAATAATTTTAAGTAAAATACAACTACTAGTTGTAAGTTTCGGGTATAAGGTTGAATACTCATAAATAATCAAAAATGGTTCGTGCTAAAAGTCGTAAAATGTATTTATCAAATAGAGTCTATTTAGATATTTTTGTAAGTGTGAATTTCGTAAAAACAGATGAGATACCTTAATCCTGTATAGTTTCTGAAACCCAATTGCATATTTATTTGTATTAAAATTGCATTCTCAATAAGTTCCCTCTCTCATAATATTTTGTTGTATTAAAAAGATTGTTTTCTCAATTTTTTTCCATCATGCAATTATTTATTTACATATAAATACAGTATTTTTTTTATAAATCGCCACCGTAGATTCTCTCACATATCATATTATTATCTAATCTGTGATATGTTATATGTTTATTATCTTAAAAAAGTCATATTAAGATTATGGCAACTTCTAGTTCTTAATTTATTCCTACATCTCTAGCTAACGCTGATAAGCTAGGAGAAAGACACCATGTGAGGGGGGAGTCCTTACAGTATAATTCCCCTAATAATTAATTACGTCATTCATTATGTGGCGAATGACCATTTCTAAATTTTCTTTATTTCTATTTTATTTTCTTAACTTAATTTTACCTTAACTTCTCTTAGTGCTACCACTAAAGAAAACCCACACAGGCAGGTTTTAAATACCTCTAACTTTTCTCTTCCATAAATTAAAGGCAGCCAATTAAGTGCTGACTCACAGACCACTATCGACCAATAGCAGACGAGTCTTTCATCCTCTTACATGGAAAAAATTTTCCATCTCGGATGTCTCCAATGCAGTCACCGTAGCCACATCCCCTTGCTACTTCCAGCCCTCCAATCAGGAAACTAGCTCTCACTCTAGGCATCTCCATCATAAAAAGCCTCATATACATTTTTTTCTATATGAGATAGAGGAATGCTTCGCGCTCCATTTCCCAAAGGTGCTTAGTGTTGGTTAATGCGGCTGTGCATGTAAGGACATGATGATATTCCTAATGCAAAATTCGAAAACTTGAGAGCAGCCAGGTGTTATCCAATTTTTGACGGCGAAAATTGTAAAACCGACAACTATGCATCTACACTAAGGACATGGTTCTATAGAGTGTTTTTTTTCAGGTATAGAAGTTTAAGTTGGCATTACTTTCCAAGATGGCAACCAATTTAACAGCTGTCAAGTGACTTATTCTCAGTTTGGTTTGGCAATTCATCATGAATAGACTCACGCCTGAACAACGCTTTCAAATTCGAATATAATGGTCGATTTTCATAAGCGAATTTTGTTTAGCGATGAAGTGCACTTCTGGTTGAATAGCTACGTCAACAAACAAAACTGTCGCATTTGGAGTGAAGCTAATCCACAAGTGTAGGTCGAAACACCGTTATACCCAGAAAAACTGACTGTTTGGTGCGTTTTATGGGCTGGTGAAATCCTTCTTCAAAAACGATGAAGGACACAACGTTACAGTCAATGGTGATCGGTATAGAGCCATGATTACTAACTTTTTCATTCCTGAATTGAACAATCATGATGTCCAGGAGCTGTGGTTCCGACAAGACGGCGCAACATGTCACACAGCTCGTGCCACAATCGATTTATTGAAAGACACGTTTGGTGACCGCCTAATTTCCCGTTTTGGACCTGTGAATTAGCCTCCAAGATCTTGTCATTTAACACCACTAGACTATTTTCTGTATGGCTATGTAAAGTCATTGGTCTATGCGGATAAGCCACAAACGCTGGACCATTTGGAAGACAACATTCTCCTTGTTATTGCCGATATACAGCCACAAATGTTGGAAAAAGTCATCGAAAATTGGACGTCCAGAATGGACAACATCCGAGGCAGCCGTGACAGTCCTATGCCAGAAATCATATTTAAAATGTAATGCCACAAGATTATCTTTCGAATAAAAAAAAGCCATGTCAATCGAATAATACATCGTTGTTTTATTGCAATTTAAAGTTCTATACCTCTAAAAAACACCCTTTATTTCATAATAACGTATGTTCACATAGAGTTGCAGGTGCACAACTCGGAACTGGCCAATTTAAGTGGGACATGTTACCCGGCGATTTCAATGTGTTTCATCCCCTGTAAAAAACTTTCAAAAGGGAAGCGCTGAGACTTGGACGACGAACTCAAGGACGCTGCACAGGACTGATCTCGTCATGGCCCCATGAATTCTGGGAATAAGGAATCTTTGAGCTTGTTAATAAATAGGATCGTTGTGATAGTGTGATTTCTTTGCAAACTGGGGGGTGTGGTTGTTTCGTCGTTCTCCTTCAGTGCCAATGGTTGTGGGTTCAACTCCAGCCCAGGAGCTGGGGTAGCCCAGTGGTCCAAGTATTGGATCATGGCATGCATGCCATGAGTTCGAACCCAGTATCACTAAAGATCACTGTGTAGGACTGTGATTCACGTTAAATCTATCGAGAGCTGAAACGTCCTCTCGTTGGTGTGGGATGGTAGTTAGGAGAGGGAGGTGCCAGCTCAGGTGTCGACAAAGTCACTTGGCCATGGTTCAAAATAACGTGGTTCGTCACCGAACACCCAGGTGCATCTGAACAGTGCGACGATAATATTCACTCACTCGACCCCAGCTCAAGTCGGTGGATCGTCATGATGCAGAAAATCAACAGCGGCTAGATCGAATAATTATACAGGATGAAAAAAATCCCTATTTGACTTGGGTGCTCTCGGCAAAATTAAAATCCTAAGTACCCATTAGAGAAGAAGAATTTTGTGGTTTTGATTTATTGATTGGTTTTAAAATCACACAAATGAACACTGGTTTACACTGGTTATCCAAAGTTTCATGGAACGCACACTTAAGTATTTACGGTCTCACCAGATTTATCACATATGAATTACTAAATACATTATTACAGGTCAACGATGAAAACATATAAAGGGAGTAATGTATGCATTTTTTTGCGCTTTCAAAAATAATAATGAAAAAAATTCTATCTCGTCACGGTTTCTGGAAAAAAATACGTTTTAATTAGATGTTTTTGAGTATTTACTGAAACCTTTTTCAACTTTAAATTTCTTCCTCCTATAGTTGCTCTTCACTGTACCAAGGTGAAAGGAACAAAGTAGAATTCGATGACACCTTTCCATTGCAATCTCTCTCTACCAATAGTTTCACCACAAATCAAAGCTCTCAAGAGCCGACTGATCGCTGTCCTTTTATCAGGTTGAACTTGATTATCTGACTAGAGATCTGGGCCTTTGAAAAAAAGGCAGATGAATGGTTTGTCCCCAGGATGAAAGAAAAAGAAATAATTGACGAACATGACTTATTTTTAAATGTACATGAATCGAGAATAAGAATTTAAGTATACTTAGAGGAAAACGAAAACCTAGTTTAGAGTTTAGAATTTCCCAGATTGATGAAAAAGTTAAATAAAACCAAAAAAGGGAGATACTATATAGACTCATCGTAAAGAAGCATTAAAGCTTCTCTTCACTCAATATTTGTGATCTAATATTCAATCATAATTTTCATCGCACCCCAGTATACATTAACAATGCATTGAATTCAATAATACTATACTTTGACGCAAAAGCTACAATACGACTTCAATCATTTAAGTGCCACCGACGTATATAAATTTCTTGCTCAGCAAATGAATTAATTGCCCCGGACGTATATATACGTTTTTTCGAAGTACGGTCTCTTATATGCAGTGTCATTCATAAAATTATTCCGAAGACTTTGAAATGCGTTAAAAGAACGATACTGTACGCGAAGTGTTTACTTATTTCAGAGGATTTGCTTGTTTATTCTTCCTTGTTTATTATGTTCTTATTATGTTCCTTGTTTATGGATTCTTGTTTATTTATGGTAATACTCAACACTCGGTCAAAACAGAATGGCCGAAAAGAATGTCTTAAAACAGACACCGAGAATGTGATTCTGAACAGCTTATTTGAGGCGAACAACGTACTGTTAACACCTCTACATACAAAATTAGGTGTAATCAAGGAGTTTGAAATGGGGATTGTTACAAATATCCGTGTAAAAAGCTTGTAAGTTAATCCGTAGCTGTATGTTGAGAAAGAGGGAATCTTTGTTGGTCCAGATATCCACAAGCTTATAAAGGATTATGTGTTTGAGACGTTCATGGCAACACAAAGGAAACATAAACTTCAGTTGGCTGGGTCAAAATACATTTCTTTCACTCATCTGATGACTTTTCCCTCGAAAGTGAAGAACAGAGTGAAAAATAAGCAACCACAACATCCACGATATGAAGCACAAATAGCAAAGTAGATGGAATAAAATTATGTACGTAGACTACTGTTGCATGTTAACACGATATAGGCCCGAGATAGAATGTAAAAGATGAACGTCATGAAGAAGTCTCAAAGAAAAAAAAGTTTATGCTGCTGTGTACGGAGTTCAATATTTGTTTCACATTTTCATATTTGCTCCTCCTGGTCAATCATTTATTATATAAAAATTAACTTAATAAAAGCTAATTAAAATAGTATGTTGGTGAATTTTTATAGATAGTGAATCATGGTTGTATATAAAAGGTTTATAAGTCAAGGGAACTGCACTGAATTCAGTAATACTATACTTCGACGCTAAAGCTACACAATGCGATTTTAATCTCTTAATTTCCAACGACGTATATATGCGTCTCACTCAACCGGTACGTGAAATGCTCCGGAAGTATTTATACGTCTTTTCGAAGTACGACCGTTCTGTACACTGCTATCCATAATATTATTCCGAAAGCTTTGTAATGGAATAAAGGACTTTACAGTGCTTGTGAAGGATTTACAAATATCAAAGAGGATTTCCTTTTCTTATTCCTTTCCTCCCCCTCCCCAATCCATCCTATACGCACACATATATGGAAAGGGGGGGGCATTGGGGATAGAATTGCGTAACATTTAATCGGCAGTGAAGGGATTATTTATAAACCGTACAAATTATCACAATAAAAGTTATAATGTTTAAAAAAAATTATTATAAGCCAATGGGGGTTATTGGTAATTATTAACCATTTAGCGGGCACAAAGCTAAAGTACACTTTTCTGTGATAAAATACTTGATAAATGTAATATTTTCTCATCCTCTATAAACATTATATTTTGTCAAAAAATATCTGATTAGGGTTTTTATCCCAAGGTGGTGCCTAGACGCTATAGCCCCAGCGCATTTACGACATGTAACTTACTTTTCAGGACGGAAAAAATGAATCATCTTGCAATAAACTTTTTTACGAAAAATTAACATTTATGCTAATAACTATTTAAATAACAATTAAACACAAAAAAGAAGTGCAATAAAATAATAATAGAATAATTGTACAACATATAGAATACTTAGAATATACATTGAAATTGGTATATAACCACAGTTTAGATTTTATTTAATTTTAGTATAAAAAGTTATAAATATAATAATAATTTTGCGGATTTAAATTAGTTATTTCACAAATTTGATGAGACATTTACTGTGCAACTTTATAATATGCAAACGTTTTCTCCGAGCATAAAAGCTGTAATGAAAGATTTTCGAATCCGAGATTATCGTACCACATTTTGTATCGTACCAAAGTTTGTTTTTATTTCCAACCCCCAACATTCTCACGTGATTCTAAGTGCTCTCTCTGGAGTACAGGAAATGGGCATTTTTCTGTTCTATGTGGGCAGTGGATAGAACCTCTATCCAGATATAAGAGCTTTCCGAACACCTAAATAAAACTTTTTTTTAATTGTGCAATTGCTTAATTCATTCAGATGAGAGAAAAGTGTACTTCAGACATGTCGAACTTTTTTTCAAATATCAGAAATTTTATTTATAGTAATCAAAATACAAATTGTAGATTTACACCCGAGAAAAACTTATTTTAACTACCCATCAGAGGACATGAAATGCAAAATAAGGTATTCTGCTGCCATCCGTATTAATTTTCATGCGCTTCAGCTTCAATTAACGCATATGGATAGACTAAATATCCAACACCCGCTTGGAGAAAAAAAGTTTTAATGTGTGGCTAGACCTATTAGCCACTGCCCGCTGAAGGGTTAAATGAGTTCAATATTGTTAAATGAATTATAAAATACATAGTGCAATACTGATACAGTTATAATTGTATTATATCAGTGTAAATGTAAATTTTATTTTGTATTATGCAGTAATGTTTTTTTTTCTTACTTTGCAGTAAATTCATATATTTTTTAAATAATCTTTTTTTTCGACTTTTCAATATGCCACAGTTTTAGAAGCGCGTAATTAGACTGAGATTCTAACTCCCAATTCTCAGAAATAACTCAGCACTAAGGTTAACGACCATGTGGGACCATCACTGGCGTAGCTAGTTCTGAGTGGGCCATGTATCAAAATTTCTTCGGGCCCTTTTTTAGATATGAGAGTCCTGTTATTGAGGGTGTAGTTTGGGCTACGTATCATTGATATGGTTGATACGGCTATAACTACTCTCCTTGTGACCATTAAGCCATATATTTTGCCTTTAATTAAAAAAAAGAGAAAAAATTTAATGTGTCTAATATATTGAGTACTAACACACGTGGTCAGAATTAAACCACTGAAATACTTCTATATTCACACATTCCTCTTTATTTAGTAACTGAGCATATTTCTCATGACAACACATACAAAGATAACACCATGAGTCGAACCCAGAATTCAACAGAAGTAATGGTGGCCTTGATTTCAGCGGTATTAAGATTTTAATGTTTCGGTATTAAGGTACAGTGGACTTTCAGATTGGTGAAAATCGATCAATTTTTCGATTTTTTACTTTTAGCATATTATCAATGCTTGTAATCACTGCTACTGAATGCAAAAAGAATTTTTCAATTCCGATCATTTTTATGGAAGTTATGCTCTTTTCAATTCGAACACCTGTTTTACCACGCCCCTTTGTTTACATCTGTCAAACGCAGCTGCTTGCAATGGTTGTAGAATTACGCTTCTGTATTGTATTTTTTGATTTTGAGCGTTACTTTTATTTACTTTATGTGTTATTTTTTTTTACTTTATTTATGAATTATATATTTTTCTAAAATTTGGCAACGCGAAAATAACTGTAACTCAAACTGTTAGGTATCAAATATTTGTTTACTTAGTTGCGAAAACAGCTTGCTTTGAGTTTCGTTATATAAATAAGAAACAGCTCTTTTCAGAACTAAAGCTCTATATTGCGGTAATATTTTAATATTATATATATATATTCTATTCTGTTGAGCGAAATTATCACAGCTTATTTTGTTTTGTGAAAATGCATAGCATTAGTTCAAAATATAGAAAGCCCAAAGGGCGACTAAACAAACGAAGAGCTGCCTGAGAAGCTCATAATTAGACTGAGATTCAAACTCCCAATTCTCAGAAATAACTCAGCACTAAGGTTAACGACCATGTGGGACCATCACTGGCGTAGCTAGTTCTGAGTGGGCCATGTATCAAAAATTCTTCGGGCCCTTTTTTAGATATGACAGTCATGTTATTGAGGGTGTAGTTGGGGCTACGTATCATTGATATGGTTGATACGGCTATAACTGCGCTCCTTGTGACCATTAAGCCATATATTTTGCCTTTAATTAAAAAAAAGAGAAAAAATTTAATGTGTCTAATATATTGAGTACTAACACACGTGGTCAGAATTAAACCACTGAAATACTTCTATATTCACACATTCCTCTTTATTTAGTAACTGAGCATATTTCTCATGACAACACATACAAAGATAACACCATGAGTCGAACCCAGAATTCAACAGAAGTAATGGTGGCCTTGATTTCAGCGGTATTAAGATTTTAATGTTTCGGTATTAAGATTTTAATGGAAAAGAATTCTACCTGCCCAACAATGACAATTTCATTAAAAAGATTTTTTAAAAACACTACGCTGCTAAAAAATACAATTGTTTAGCAAATATAATCTTCGAAAACATCCCTAAAATCCTTTTTAATAAAAAGCACACATATCATTTTGTTACTTATTGTAGCATGGACAACCGTATTTACTCGAATCTAAGCCACACTGTTTTTCCAGTGTTAATGCTGCTGAAAATCGAATGCGGCTTAGAATAGAAGGCAAATCAATTGTTGGATGTGGGAAATTGAGTATATACCCCTTTTATAAAGTAAAATATAACCGTCCATTATATTCAGTCTATCCTAAGCATCGTTCTCCGCTTCTATTTAGAATTTTTTTTTGTATGCGCTTTCTTTTAATCACCTGAACATCAAAGATATCGGTAATATCATCAAGTCGAGTTCGCTATGATGCAAGTGTGAAAAATGAGGCAAAGTTATACGCAGCAAAAAAGGGAAACAGAGCAGTCGCCACATAAAATTTGACACGAATGAAACAAACATACGCCGATGGCGTAAACTAAATGTAATAATCTATGTTTGAAATTGTTCAACAGTCTTTAATAATTATTTAAAAAAATATTTCCTATGCAAATGCATTGAATGGCTCGGAAGATAAAACCTTATAAAAAATTGATTCCGAAGTTAGCTGTGACAATAGAAATGACGCATTATTCTCAAAACATGATACTGACGGTTAGAGTAATTATAGGCTCGTGTATGTACTTGAAAGTATTTAACACTGGTCAAATAAATAAGTTATTAACTTACACTCTATAACGAAAAAAAACACCAAGAAGGAGTTACACAATTGTAATGAAATTTCAGATGCAAAAACGTATATAATGAATATGCAAATGATCAAAATTTGATGCTCAATGAATGAATAGAAAGAGCTACAGCGCATCAGAACTGCGCACTCAGCAGGTGTCTATAAGAAGCGATTCTCAATCTGATGGTCAAAATTTCTGTTGCATTGTGATTAAGGATACCTTTCAACGACAGAAAAAACGCCTCGCCGCGGGATTCGAGCTCATTACAAGCAACTATCAGAATTTGAAAGGGATCGCATCATTGCATTGAAAGAGGCTGGGTGGGAAAATTGGAGAATCGCTCATTATATGGGTCAAAGCGATGTGGCTATTAGAAGTTGCTGGCAAGAATGGGTGAACAGTGGCAGGTTTCAGCGTCATGATGGTAGTGGTCGACCTATGGTCACAGCAGATCGAGAGGACAGATTGACTGTCAGATCAGTTGTCACAACGTTTGATTCATCGTTATCAACCATCAGATGTGCAACCCGCACACCAGTGTCCACCATGACCATTCACGGATGGCTGATAGAGCGAAACTTAAGCTCGTACCGACCGCTATGCAACCTGCCACTCTCGCCTGCACACTGTCAAACCAGATTACAGTGGTGCTGGACTCGATCAGGTTGGAATCATGCTGACGTCTACCGGGGAATGTTGATTACCTGGTCCATCAATTGGAGCAAATTTGGCAAGAAATACCGCAAGAGACCATCAGAGTGCTTCATCACTGTATGCCAAGTCTTGTGGCTGCTTGCATCCAGGCTAGAGGTGGGTCAACCCCTGATTGTGCTTGTTACTTTGTAACTATGTAACTCTGAAATAAATCATTCAATTTTTCTGAAATTTTCATCATTTTCAACTCGGTATATAATCTTTCTTTCCACTAATTTTTGTCTCTATCGGAAAACTTGTTCTTTGTGCGTCGTTTTTTATTGTTATAGGGTATTATTTATCATTAAAGATTTTTTTTTTACATTTCTTAAGTATCGGTTATTGATGAACCTTTTACACAATTTTTAATTATTTTTTTCTGAAAAACGTGTAGAGCATTGGGGAAGCAACTTAGAATCAATGACAACATTTTTTTAGAAAAACGTTCTGAGAACTTGAGGTGCGGCTTAAAAACGATGGTGGCTTAGATTCGAGTAGACACGGTACGTATACAAAAATATGCACTAAAATTAGCAATTTAAAATTCAGAATTTTAAATTGATAAATGTTTTCAAGTAAACTTACAATAGAAATAGAGCTCTGGCACAAAAAGTTTCTAAAATATATTCATGTTCAACTTCTACTTTACAAGAGTATGTGAAAAGTTTAAAACTTAATTATCTCCCCTCTCCTCATACAATCAGTCAAACTAATGTAAATGTCGCTAATAAATCTCCAGTCCCAGGCAGTGTTTATTTACCTTTTATTAGTTAAAGGGTTGGAAAACGAGCAGATAAAAGGAATGAACTCTATGGACAAAATTCAGTCAGAGAATAAATGGGAAAAAATTAATTAAACTCCATGCCGAAAAATATTTATTTTTATAGACTTATTTTTAATGGTAATGTTTATATTTCTTTGTAAGGTTTTTTTTTAATTTAAGGGGACATGGTACGATTTACGCAAAAAATTTTAATTTAAGTATTTTCCAAATTTTTTTATTTGTCTCCTATGTGTGCATACTATATAAAAATGATTTTGTGCTCAAAATTTTATAAAAAGCTAGCCGTTTAATTTTTAAGGAAAAAAAAACTTGAACTTTGTGAAGTGATTTTATAAAATGCTACTCCTCCTACAAAAAATTACTTACATGCAAGCAATTGGATTTACCAGTACGTCAAACTATGTATAACAAAGGTTGGTGTAGGACTTGCGATAACAATTTTGGTATTTGTACAATATTTATTTTTATCAATGCTTATTGAAAAATCCTTAAAAAATGAATAAATTCTGAGTTAAACTATTTTTAAAAAAATAAGTATTGCTTTGATTCAAAAATGCATACCAACTTTTGTTACATGTATTATTAGCAATATGTAAAAAAAAAATCACAGCATTATGTACAATAGAAAAAAAAAGCCGTAGCATTTTAAATGAAGACAAACTAGCTATTTTATCTTTCTGAGATAAGTCAGCTTAAAGTTTTGATTTGCCTTACAGATGTAAATAAAAACGAATGTAAAAGCTATCATAATTCTGCGTTTTATAAGGTTAGAGCTTTTAAATTTTGTGAGGTTATAGAAAAGTATATAGAGAATAATTTAGGCTAAAGAAATAGATTTGATTTTTTGACCGATTTTTGTCAATTGAATTGTACTGTGTGTCCTCTTAAATTAATTAAAATTAAAATTATAGGCTTAGTTTAAAAATACCTTAAAGTGCATATCGTACATAAAGATTAGTCTTACCATATTGAATGCAACCAATTCTATCTGTACAGTCTATATCCCAGAGAAAAAATACAGCAAAAAGTATTTTATTTAGAAGCCATAAAAGTGATTTTCCCCTATGAGTGATCAACAGAAATCGATACCACGAAAGGAAGTTATTCCTTCGCGTGTTTATTTCACTCAAGTAAACCATGCTATGGGGATTAATCAGGCAAAGTAAATACCCGAGCGAATGCTTCTCCGGTTTGTCTATATGTTTTATGTATAGTTAAGTTCCATCTGATGTTTACCCCTTATAGGTTCATTTTACTTCTGGATTATGAATAAAAAAGTTCAATTATTTAATGCTTATTTTTTAAACATACATATCTTTTTGAACATAATAGCGCCACATGCTTACAAAATTTCCTAATAATTAATGTAAA
Source organism: Trichonephila clavipes (assembly GCA_019973935.1). Classification (NCBI taxonomy): domain Eukaryota; kingdom Metazoa; phylum Arthropoda; class Arachnida; order Araneae; family Nephilidae; genus Trichonephila; species Trichonephila clavipes. Next base: position 663,079 of record BMAU01018720.1, read on the forward strand.
AAAATCTATTTAAATAAGGGAATAATTTATCTGTGCAAAGTAGGGTTTCTGTATGAAAAAAAATCATTGCATTTAAAGTCGATTCCCACTAACCATAAATATAAAGCTTAAAATACTTAGCTTTTATCCTGAATAATAAATTTTATTGACACCTTTTGCATTTAAGTCAGTGCTTCTCAAACTTTCAATATTAGCGACCCAATTTTCAATCCTAATTTTTATCGCGTCCGCCTTATACAATAATAATGCGCTTTGGGGGGCGCTAAAACTACAATATGTGACCTTAATTATAATCAGTACAAATTAACAAGTTAGCTATTAAATTTTATGTTTGTTACTTTTAAGGAATATTTATTTTAAGCAAAATACTTTTAAGTAATAGGATAGTTATTGTTATTTTTTTCTTTTCTCTAATTTTTTTAAAAATTTAAACAGATTAAAAATTTATTTCCTCCACCATCCATTTCTAAAAGTATAAATGACATTAGAAAACGAGTCTAGTTTCTGCTGCTCTCAATCATATCCATCACATTTGGCATTAATATTTAAAACGAGAACACTTCAAAATGTTTTAACCCGTGAGAGCTGGCGCGTGCTCGATACTAACGTTAATTCTCTGAAAAATTATCGTTATTTGCTTAACGTTAACTTTTTTTTTTAAAAATAATCGTTTGTTTTCGACTTTTTAATATCCTCGCGCCCCCTTGTAGAGTTATCAAGCCCCCCTAGAGGAGCACGCCGGACAGTTTGAGAAACGCTGACGTAACCTTAATAAAGGACACAAATCACAGGCACTTTTCGCTAACATTACAGGAATGATATTTGCAAGCAAAAACGTCATATTTTGTTCAAATTATTGTAGTTTAGCTGTCCTTTGATTTTGAGCCCCGCGCGACCGCTCCCGTGTTAAAAGTGTATTCAATATAAAAATATGGATGCTATTTCTAGAAAAAAGTTTATTTTTAAAAATTTTGTTACTGCACATAATTCAACATCGCAATCTGAACAGTAGAATCTTATTTTTCTTTTTTTACCTTTTTTATTTATTGTCTTTCTTTGACCAGCAAATAACACAATGTCGTGTTAAAATAGCTTTTTTTTCTTTGCTGTGGGAATATAGTTCACAAAGTGTCATTAAGACAAGGGGGTTTAGGGGAGCTCAGCAGAAAAATAGCCTCTATATGTAGAAAAATCTTCCACAGAGGAGTAGTTTTCAGTTATCTAAAGCCATTAAAAACGCTTGAAATTATTCGGGAAAGATTGATTACACAGTGTGTAAATTTTCACATTGCCAGGGCTACATTGGGGATGAGCCTGGATAGAGAGTTTGGCCTACCTGAGCTGAGCTGTGGAAAAAACGGGAAGTGGATAATAGTTTTAATGTGAGATTGGGAAAGTCACTGATGTACGAAATGTCATTCTTGATAGTAAATAGGTTCAGAATTGTAGAAAAAAAATTCTTCTAGAGAAAAGTGGTTTTGAGTACTGTTAGGAAAAATGTAATTTTTATAATTTGTGTAAATAAATATTTTCATTCCATTTTACCAAAAAGGTTGGTTTGAAATATCCCTTGTTAAAAAATTCGAAATATTTCGTATCCCATGTCAGATGATATATTAGTTTATGCAACAAACATTATTCGTATTAATTCATATAAAATTCCCTAGCCCTAACGCGAAGAGTTTGCTATTAGGCTACTGTATCCGTACAATTTTGACCTATACTGTTTTATTTCATTTCTACTTTTTATTTGGCTTTATTAGGTATGTTATATTGATTACATGTATGTACAACGTTTTTTCAAAAAGTGTTCAACCTTTGAATTTTTCCTCACACAGTACAGATTCTATGGCGGCACAACTGAACACAATGAGACGTGTCAGCCTAATGCACATGCCTGAATTTTGTCCTTTCGTTTGAGTAAGGTGCTGTTATACGTGCTCGTAGGTTTTTTATTTCTCTAAAGTTAACTGAAAGACTTGAGAAGAGGCACCGCATCAAATTTTTTGTCAAAAGCTGGGTTATTTTATAATTGAAACAATTTATAAGTTTCATCAAGTGCTTAGAGGTGATGCTGTGCTGACACACAATTAAGGAGGGGTTTAGCTGGTATAAAGTTGACCTTATTTTGGCAAAGAGTGCCCAGCGTTCTGGGAGGCTACAAACCGCTCGAAATGCAGCTGTTGTTGTAAAGATGGAAAATATGATAATACAAAACTGAATACCGATGAACAAGTTGAGATCAGTGCAAGTTATTTACATGCAATTCTGTTTGATCATGAACAGAGCGGCTGCAAAATTTGCTCCCAAGCTTCTGTTGGTGGAACAGACAAACTTTGTCTTGCAGTTCAACAAGACTTAATGGACATTAACAAAGCCAAGCCTGACTTATTTTGACTTCCGGCTGCTCCCGAAAATGAAAATGTCATTGGAAGAATACCGTTTTCAGAGAAGAGATGAGATAAGACAGAATGCTACGGGGGAGTTGAACACCATTCCAAATAACGCCTTCCTGAAGGAGTTCGGCAGTGAAATTAATGCCAGGATAAGTCAAGTCACAAGGGGCCTAGTTTAATTTGATTAGAATCCTAATACTATCAATTACATAAGTTGTTCTTTTCTGGTCAAACGTCGGATAGTTTTTGTATAGGCAATAGATATGTATGTTTCCAGCTATATTTCCTATAATTATTTTGTGTGCATTGATGTTTTTTTTTATTTTACAAAGGATAAGTCACACAAGGTATCTGAGTACGTTCGGAACCGTGGTTTTGCAAAACCTTATAAATGGATAATATTTATGACATTTAGTGCCACTTAGATTAGAAAATGTATATAACATTCTTTTAAGAATAGTATTACAATAAAACATTATTTAAGTACAATATTTTGAGAAAAAAATCAACATAGAATGACTTATTTTCAAAATATTCTCCTTTTGTGAAAAATACTTCAACTATAATAATATTTCATCTGTATGTAGCTTAGACCACTGTACAGAGGCTCAACTAGAATTTTTGAAATATATAACTTAGAAGTGGATTTATCCATGTTTTACGACAACAGAGGGGAGACATTTTAAGAAAAAAACGTCGATAATTATTTCAACGGGTTGTAACTCTGAAAGTAATGTAAATTTTTTTCAAAAATGATAGTTGAGCCTCTGAACAAAGGTTTCAGTTATATACAGTCAAAATATTATTATAATAGAAGTATTTTTCACAAAAGGAAAACATTTTGAAAAAAGGTTATTTTAAGTTAATGTTAATCTTTTGCCGAAATATTGTATTTAAATATTTTTTTTTGTCAAATGTCCTTAAACAATTTTATACATGTATTCTAATTTAAGTGACACTAAATATCGGTAAAATTATCCATTTATGCGTTTTTTTTAAAATCACAGTTCCGGGCATAGCCGAATACCTTAAGTGATAGTATTTTGATTGGATTTAACGATCAAAATAGTGTTTAGATGTCCAAGAGACCATGAATATTACACAACTACACTTAATTCTGTAAAACATAGTTTCTAGAGTTGTAGTACTCCTGTGGTAACAACAAGGAATTACGTCTCCGGCAATGTTAAAGCTAATTTGCTGATTGTTACTCCCCCTATCCTACCCTGTGTTGAATAATATGACGATCACACACTAAATAGATGAGCTACACAAACTTTATAAAAGTTCTATAAAATGACAGTCAGGTACTATATTAATATCTCGCAATCTCCTTAATCCGGACATGCTTGAATTACGAGATTTTTCTCCAGTTATCCTAAGACGATATTGAATGAAAGTATAAGAAAAATGCTTTATACTTTTTTTTTAAAAAAAAGTGCTATATAGTGAATATTAGATCATTTAATGCAATAATGCCATTTAACAGAAATATTTTAGAGGGAGAGAGAGAGACAGTTTTGCTTTACATTTAAATAGTCTATATTTCTATTATAGAATTGAGAAAAAGCGATATACTTATAAACAGAAAGAGAATCATTTGTATTATATTTTATAAATGCGTTTTTATATCACTACTCTTCTAATGTCTTTAAAATAATACAATTAAGAATAATTTATCTGTATCTATTATTCTTAATTTTAAAATTTATCTGTCTCTAATCGGTAAAAATTCATTGTAAGATATTATACATAATCAAAGTCAGACAATGTACTTCTTGTAATTGTTAATTATTTTTAATTCTCTTAAAGATTTATATGCAAATGATGATTACACAGCTTAAATTATATTTTCATTCAATAATAAGCGATACGTTCTACAAACTCAGAAAAGAAATTATTTGCTTCCCAAGCACGCAATTAAATGCCGAATTTGGAATTTCATTGCACTTCTAAGTGCTCTTTGCAATAATAGTTTGCTTGTCGTTACATTAGGAGGTTACTTGAAGCAGGTAAGTTTATATTTAAGAATCTGATTGGTTTGAGACTATAAAAGGGTATTCTAATTTGCTATACATGTGAAATTTAAGTCACAGTTAATGTAAACTGATTTTTCTTATATTGATGTTATTTTATAAGCCAATTTTAATTCAAAAAGTAATATCTTCGAATATGTTTTACACATTATTAGTGTTAATCTATGTATCGCATGTAGAAGAACGCGCGAATTGATTTTTTAGGGAAAAAAATGAATGTTGTTCATTATTGATTTTGAAAGAATCAGAATTACATTAAACACATTGCAATGGTGATCTGAAGTAATTAAATTAATAAATATATTTAGAAATTGTAATAACAATTTCTAAAAATTGGTAAGTGTAAAAGAAATCTGTATATTCGGTACAAAAAATGGGAAATATATATAAGAAATCCGATTTTTAAAAAATATAAATAGTGATATATATATATATACTCTCTTGCTTGATACACAGTACTAGCTATTATGAATGATGTTTTTTTCTTCTTTTTTGATGATTATTCTTGTGTGTGCTCTTACTTTCTTATAGGTTAGTTTTACATTCAAGCTATTTCAAATGAATACTTAATTAATCACGGAGTTGTGAGAGGTTCGCTCCTCTCTCTCGGGCCCCTAGATATGTAGGAGGTAGGGAAGAAACGCTCGGCATGATGTAATAAATCTATTTATTTATCACACAATGAAAAGACGCATATTAAACTAATAATACTAAAAGAATGTATCAAAGCTAACTGGGAAAGTGGAACAACGATAGTAAAACACGAATGATTAGGAGACTATCAAACTTGATCCTTACCATAATAAATGATCTAACTTATCATCCGATTTAATCTAATATCAATTGAATCTCAGTGAACAATAGTCACTTTAAAAATCCTTCTTAATGAGTTCTTAATCACAATAGTTTAAATATAATACCTTCAGTAGCAATCTCACCTGATTAGAGTATATCTCTTCTCCTACTCTCTATTCAAGCTAGAAAACTTCGATCATATATATAGTAAGTTAATTTAAATATCAAGATTATCTTCTTCCTAAGGATTGGTTGTGAATAACGTGAATTGACAGCCCAAAGATTTACCAAGATGATTATTTGAAGGAACGTTTATAGATTCGTCACAGAGATTGTAAATAATATATAATAATTTAATTTATAAGGCTGAAGGCAAAAATAGAAAAGTACAAGAATATTCCTAATTTCTTCCAGAAGTTCGAAACGCTATAAACAAATCAGACTAATAATGCAAAAACGAAAATTTGAAAGCAATTCAAATTTTTTTTACATAGTTTACAGGTGTTCTATTTTGTTAAATGACATAAATTAATACAGAATTTCAGTTCCCACCACACTCTGCTCAAAATGGCACTAATTTAAGGACATCACGTGGTATCATTTTCTGTACTTCTGCTACATATACCTTAGGGATCTTCAATATTTAACTCTCGAGAGCTAGATCAATAAATTTACAATGATACGTGGGCCACTAAAAATAATGTAGTCAGGAAAATTATATAAGAAAGTGAAGTTTATTTTGCAATACTCCATTTGATTTTAAGGTAAAAGATGGTGTTACAGATTTGTGTATATATATATATATATATAACTTACAAAAACGTTATATGGAGTCGAATTAATGTACTTTGCGCATCAAAGAGAAAAGTCCACCTTTTCTTCTGAAAACTTCTGGGCCCTTATGCATAGTCAGATTTTTTTTAAAAAATAATTCAAGGTACAATAAAATTTTTGAAAAATTCGTCATTTAAAAAAATTTTTACTTCAAATTTGGATATTAAGCATATATTGAAAATGTTGTAACTATTAAGAATAATAGAAAAAAATACTGTTTTTTACAACAAAAATCGGTCAAGGCAATTTTTCCTGAAATTGGCCCCGATTCAGATTGAGGACCAGTAAAATGCCTTTAGAGGGCTACGGGTTTAACACCCCTATGCTACATCTTGCTGCATATGGGCGTACGAAAATTTGGTATTTTGTCTCAATAGCACAATAGTAAGTAAGTTATTACACAACCTGGACAATCGCAATGTTGCAAGTCGTGTAAGCAAGGTTTCACCCAGAAATCATATGTAAAATATGTAAATAAAATAAATGTTTTCTGTATTCTTTTAAATCTTACTTTTTTGCTTTATTTTCGTCTTAGTTTTGTTACTATGAGGTTGAAAAATCTTGGAGGGAATAATGAAAAACTCTGTATATTAATTTGCTTGCTATTGAAAGAATTTCAAGCTCATTTGCATTGATATTTTCAAAATTGATGTTTGATTTGAAAAAGTTAAACTTAGAAATTAAAACATGATTTTTAGGCAATTTTTTTTTCTTATAGTAAATAACCATATTTTAATAAACACTTCATCAATAAAAATTATTCCTACATGCCGAATTCTCCCTCCATCAGAAATGAAAATTTTTCGGTCTTATTCATTATGAAGTTTTTGATACATTTTTTTTTAAAAATGTGATAGTGAGCGCCGCTACTAGATGGTGACACTACTGAAATGGCTCTAACATTTGGGAACTAAATGTGGCTTAATCTGCAGCCCATTCGGAAAAAAATATTCACCCTTTAAGGTATCCAACTACGTTCGGAACCGTGATTTACCAAAAGCGTATGAATGGAGAATATTTATGATATTTAGTGTGATTTAGGTCAGAAAATGTATATAAATTTTTATTAAGAATAGTATTGCCATAAAAAATTATTTAAGTACACTGTTTTGACAAAAAATGAACATATAATGCCCAATTTTCAAAATATTCTCCTTTTGTGAAAAATGCTTCTATTATAATAATATTTTGCCTGTATACAGACCTCTGTATAGAGGCTCTAATAAAATTTTTGAAATATATAGCTTAGAAATGGGTTTATCCATGTTTTACGACAACAGAGGGTAGAAAATTTAAGAAAAAAACGCCGTTAATTATTTCAACGGTTTGTAACTCTGAAAATAATATGATTTTTTTAAAAAAATAGTTTAGACTCTCTGGAGAAGTCTTCACTTTATGTAAGCATAATATAATTATTTTAGAAGCATTTTTTATAAAAGGAGACCATTTTGAAAAAAGGTTATTCTAAGTTAATTTTTTGCCGAAATAGTGTATTTAAATAAATTCTTTTGCCAAAATGTCCTTAAAACAATTTTTTATGCATGTATTCTAATCTAAGTGATACCAAATATCATGAAAATTATTCATTTATGCGCTTTTTTGAAATCTCGGTTCCGAACGTAGTCGGATACCTTAACTGCTGATTAAAAGTTGTGCGATTCGTTTCTCTGTGCCACCCTTTTTGACATAGGCATGCGTATGAGATGTGCCGGAGAAGGGGGCAGAGAGAAAAGGCTGAAATAAGCAAAATTTTCCCCTGTAATAATTAAATACTTTGCAAGCACTGGCAGCATCTTTTTATTACATTCCAAATCCTTTAGAATAGTTTTACTGATAGCCACCCAAAGAAAAAAATCGTATTTTGCGAGGACGTATATCTACGTTTTGGGCACATATTGCACTCATTGAGTGAAATACAAACATGCGTCGGTAGCAATTAAGGGGTCACATACCTTTTAAAAAGTTGAAAATGGTTAAAAATAGTGAGCTCTTTAAAGCTCTGTAATTTTTTTATTATTGTTTCCTGGAATGTAAATTTTGGAGGTATAAACAAATAGATATTACTTTACTTAAAACATAACCAACAAACCCAGTGCTAATTAGGATAAATTTTTAATTAGATAATTACAAAAAGAAATTTTTGTTTTCTTTTCGCAAGTGATATGCATTACGCGCAGCTTTATAAAAAAAGTTACCAATATTTTTTAATGAAATTTTTGCTCAGTGTTGGAAATTGTGTTATCTTTAAAATGACGAAGCATGAAACACTTATTTAAAATGTTTAGTAAACTATAACAATTTAAAATTTAACTATAAAATTTGAAATTTTTTTCGCTATTTCATATTTGTAATTTTAAATTTTTTCATTAAAAATTCAAACTGGTTCGTTATTTTAAGTACAGATATGATCAGAATCTACAGTAAAAATTTTATCATTTTCCATGGCACGGTTTTGAAAATATCATGCGCGTAATGAGAAAAAATGACGTTCTGAGAAAATTGACATCAAACGTAAAATTTACCACAGTTTTATATATACACTCTGTCGCAAAAAAATATATGCACCCAGAAGAAATCAAGCTACAATCACGAAACTCGGCAAGAATGTAGTCTGGTAAGAGATATGCAAATGATTAAAATTTAAGCCAATGAGACAAGGCTAAGTGTGCTATGCGCATATTAGTTGCGCAACTTATTTAAAAGCATGAGTACGAGCGCCGTACGGCTATCCAAACGAATCTGATGACTTTGATAGACGATATTGAGACTTAGGATGCCTCTAAGACGTAACCGGCGGCAGTACGAGCAGCTGACGGACTTTGATAGGGGCCGTATAATAGGCCTCAGAGAAGCAGGTTGGTCGAATAGACGTATCGGCCGCCACCTCGGTCGGAGCGATATGGTAGTTGCTCGGTGTTGGCAACAGTGGATCACAGAAGGTAGAGTGTACCGTCGCGGAGGGTCAGGACGTCCCAGGAACACAAATGATCGCGAGGATCGTGCAATCAGAAGAGTGGCCACTTCGGCACCAACAACGTCGCTAGCATCGATTCAACGCCACTTACCTCCTTCCAGACATCCAGTGCCATCAAGAGAAACCATAAGGAGACGACTGACCGAAGTTGGCTTGAGGAGCCGACGTCCGCTAAGACGCTTACCACTGACCCCGCATCATAGGCAGTGTCGACTGGATTTTGCCGACCTCGGGTAAAGTGTGACAGACTGGAGACGTGTCATCTTCAGTGATGAATCCCGATTCAGTCTCAGTGCTGATGACCACCGCACACGTGTCTGGAGGCGCACCAGCCAGCGGTCCGATCCGGCATTTATTGTCGAGCGGCATACAGCAATTTCACAAGGTGTGACAGTGTGGGGAGCAATTTCTTGGGACACACGATCATCTTTAGTGGTCCTTCAAGGCACTTTGACAGCTCGCAGATACGTGGACGATATTTTAACGCCGATTGTGCTACGCATGCTATCAAGTCGCCCAGGTGCCATTTATCAACAGGATAATGCTCGTCCACATACTGCGCGACTCTCCCAACAATGTCTTCAAGGATAAGACGTCCTACCATGGCCTGCCAGGTCACCAGATCTTTCGCCAATAGAGTATGTCTGGGACGCGCTGGGAAGGCAACTGCAGCCGTCCCGAGATACAGGAGAATTAACTGCGCAGATGCAAAGACTATGGCAGGATCTTCCACAGGGGGTCATAAGTGATCTAATTGAATCGATGCCACGCCGAATTTCGGCTTGTATAGCTGCCAGAGGTGGCTTTTTACAACTTACTGATTTTTAACCTTTTGCCAGCTGTAACCGCTTAATAAAATGATATTTTGTTCTGAATTTTTAATCATTTGTTTATTTTTATATACATACATGCATACCAAATTTCGTGAATGTAGCTCAATTTCTTCTGGGTGCATATATTTTTTTTTACAGAGTGTATATTATTCGGGTAACTCAAACAACAACTAAATTTAAATTAAAAAAAACTAATGTGAAGTTTTTTAGTCAATAAACTTCAATTTATTAAAATTATTATAACTAAAAACATATATTATACCAATGCAGTAAAAGCATCGAAACGATATCAAAAGCTACAAAATAATCAAAATGCAACAAAGTGATTCATTTCTCCAAAATAAAGTTAAAAATTTATAAATATTACTTAAAAACAATCAATACCTTAATTAACAACTACTTATTATAAATATTAAATAATTTGTGATATGAATGCAGTGTATTACAATGCTAAAATTCGTCACATGCATATGATGTTCCCTCTTTTTCAGTTAATTTCTTACAAGTAGTTTTAAATTGCATTCTTTAGCCTGTCATACTTCTTTTGTGCGGAGATTAAAATGTACTTCTGCAGTCTGAATTCTTTTTATATCTACAAGTGTAACAAATTTATGTGCAAATTGACCAACAGTCAGACCAAGCGATTGCATAATTTTTAGTCTGCCTTGATTGCCATCATTAAAAATGACAATTGCCTCATTTGTAGATATATCAACAATCTTTCTACCACAACCTAAAGTTTTTGGGCATAACTTCCATATTAATGAGTTAATGGATTCATTATTTTTTTGGGTTTTACCCCCTAGACATTTTTGTAGAATTTTAGGTTGTGATAGATCATTAAACACAGGTTCTATGGCATTCATTACTGCCACTGGCAATTTGTTACTGTGTCTAAAAGTTTCCACACTGCCCTCTACTACTTGATTTTGATATTTACACCAAGAATTAGGACTTCGAGACAAAAACTGTGCTATGGTTCTTCGTCGCTTGAACGTATATGGAAATATACAGCCCAAGCAGCTTTTCGCATATCTGGCAGGCATGTTTTATTTTGTCGGATTGCATTTCCATAGTACGTTGTAATTAAGTCGATCATTCTGTCGGTCAACCTTCCCTTTCCCCCAATCGACTTCCCATCACTGAGTTTGGAGCTCATTTGTTTTAATTGTCGTAAACGAGTTCCCATTCTTTTTTGAACATGTCCAACACATTCAATTTTTGAAACTGTGATATCTTCTCCATACGGATTGGATGCAGTAATAGATGAGAATGTTTTGGAAACGCCATCCCCAATGTAAGATGTATATCTCACAGAACGATGACTTAATGACCGCTGAAATATACGAATCATTCCACGTTCCATCTCCACTAATTATTATATCGGAAGAATTTGTCAAAGTTACCTCTGCCAAAGCTGCACTTTGCATTGAAGCTTCTGCAACTTCTTTACTACACAATTGTAGTTTGTTTATAATGTTATTATAGGATTTTTCAGCAACTGGAGGAGGAAAGTCCATGACACCACAGAAAGTTGTCATTGATAGTGATGATGACCTGCATGACCCTGTCCAATTGTCCTCATTGTGTATACAAAACGTCTGTTTATTTCTGGAATACTTTTTCTTTTACCCAGAATTTTTGAATTTCTAAACGAACACAAGTCTTTACAGTTCTTGCATTCAATCGAAAAAACATTAGACAAACCTCTAACACATTTTTCTGATAGTTTAATATCACCACCACATTTTTTGCAAGAAGCAAAGTTTTGAATGTTTGTAAATATGATAGTTTTATCAAACACTCTGTAGCCATCAAAACCGTCATCATGATCAATAAAAGATTGATCAAAATCTTGCAGATGAATCTTTTTTCCAGATGCACTGTTGTTTAGTGATTCATCCACACTGTGTACAGCTTTGCATCTCGTATGCATATTACCAGTAAACTTCCTTTTCTTAGGACGTTTACCAGATGGTCTTTTAGCAGATTCAGTCGAATTCATCCTTCAAAAGTTTATAAAAAAAATAATATTTTTCCTAAAACTTGTCTTAGAATAAGATACGGTATGAAAATCAAAAACGAGCGAGTATAAATTCAAGATTCACTTTATCAAAACAAAGTAGAAGTAGAAGTTTATAAAGTTAGTAGAAGTTGTAGTTAATATTCAGAACAACAATAATAATATTTGAGGCTTATATTCAAGCATTTGATAATAATTAGAATGAAAATATTAGAAACAGAGAAACGCAGCTGTCACCAGCGACATGACAGCTGTCACCCTGGAGCCAAAATGTAAACAATATTTAAATCACCTTTTCTACTCTTTTTATTTTCTTAATAACGTCCGTTCTATTGGGAATATCTGCATGCGGTTTCTTTTAGAATACTCAGAAAGGTTTACTCTATAAAATAAAATAATAATAAAAAATCGATTTTCCGGAAATTTTAAAAGGTATATGACCCCTTAAAAAGTTACTACTACGCTTTAATATCTTCTGCCTTTCTTGGAGAATAATTTTCTTTACTTATACATAATCATATTTTAGTTATATTTTTAATCACAAAAAATTAATCCTACACTTCTTACCGTAAATATATATAATCAAAAATTGTATTAATTTACAAATAATCAGATAAAGTGACAACGCACTTCAGACATTTTCAATATTTTGAGATAAAATGCATTTCTAAATACATATACTACATCTTTTAAGGTATCCGACTAATTGCGACAACTTTTTAACTTGCCAACTAACAACCAACTTGCGTGGTTTTTAGATTTATTTAGTACATTTTAAGAAAAAAAAGGCTAAAATTAAGTAAATAAAGTTAAATTGTTGCTACTAAAATGAGTAAAAATGGACAAAAAATTGCACAAACGGTACCCACTCTGTACAAATAGTAAATAAACAAATTCTAAATTTTTCAATTCTGATGTATTACTTTTTAAAATGACCTTCGGTATAAGAGATATTTTAATTTTTACAAAACCTAGAGCACTTGATCTTAGTTATTACGAGAAACTTCTTCATAAAACAGTGATTATATATTCACAAAAGAACTGTAAATTTTGTAATAAAACAGTGATTGATAAATCTAAAAGTTAAAACACTTCTACAGTTATACAGAACATACACAATACATTTAAGCAGATTTTTTTAAACACTCTTTGGACAATCGCTGTTTCCGTTTGATTTAAAAAAAAACAAATTCTTAGTAAAACGCATTTTAAAGTTCGACATCTTACGTAAAGTTGTGGTATTTATTTTGACTAAAACACTTGTTGTTTTTGTTCTAGTGAGTGGAAAATAAAAAACATGATATTTTTATGAAGCTAATAAGATAACTTATAAAATAAAATCATAAATAAGTTGTCAATTTTTCAAAAAAATCTAGACTTTAGGGTAGTCGGATACCTTAAAATAACTTTTATTATGCTAAGCCAGCTGGCAAAAAACAAATCAATGAATTCATATAATTAGAATAACTTACACTGCCTTAATCAACATCAAAAAGTTTTGAAACAACAAAGATCAAAAACATAACACACAAACTTGTACTCTATTATTTCTTTTTCTTAAGAATTAAGAACCTCTTCCTTTGTGTTTATCTCGTTTATTTACATTCGCTTACAGAATGAAGTTGTACTTCCGATAACAAGTAGCAAGATGATTAAGATATTCCCATCTTCTCGCGAAAACTCTTCTTCGCAATCAGTGACTCTTAATTGTAGCCGAATTATTAATCCAAGCAATGACTTCAAAATTAAGAAATGACAACACTTGGCTAACAACTGTCTGCGTTCAATGAAGTCCTATACATTTGCAAAGCATTTAGAATTCGTATTCTTAATTAAAACTCGAAATATCTCAAAAGTTTCATTATCCAGAGACTGCTTAAGATTTCCAATTACTAGAAGGCATTTGTTTCTATACTGATTTTATCAAAAGAGGAACATTTTTCTCATGAAAGAAATAAACAGTTATATAAATGATCCTATTGGATCAATGAAGAGTTTTCATATTCTATGATTGGATGAAAAATTATTTTGGAGTAATCAATTGAATTATCTAAAAAATAATGAGAGAATATGGCGTCTTGTGATTTTGGCCAATGAATATTCTGGAGCAGCGTTTCGGGGCGGGATAACTCTACGAGATGGACGCGAACATATTGAAAAAAGAAAAACAAAAGATTATATTTAAAAAAATTATTAATTTACTGAAACTAAACAAAACAAATTCTGACATAACAAAAATAAAATACACGTTTACACTGATATAATGCACTTATAAATGTATCAGTACTGCAACATGTATTTTACATTTAATTTACAAAACAAAGTTATGAACAATTTTAACAATTACCCGTCACTCCATGATCTTGTCATATATATATACAATTATACACAAATAGTTACACTTATATTCATAAATTATACTGTTTATTATTAATCTCTTAACTGTTGATTAAAAAAGTTACACAATCTCCCCCCAAATGCCAACGTTTTCCTAGAAGGTGTGTGTAGGAATGTTTTGAGGGCGAGGAGGGGCAGAAAAGGAATAAATAAGCAAATCCTCTAAAATTAGTGAATCATTTGCAAACATTGTCAAGGTATTTTTATTGTATTCCAAAGCCTACGGAATAATTTTATGAATAAGAGTGCACAGAAAAGATCGTACTTCGAAAGACGTATATATACGTCCGGGGGAATTAACACTTTAGATAAGCGAAACGTTTATACACGTCGGTGGCACTTAAAAGGTTAAAGTCGTATCATGGTTTTAGCGTTAAATTATAGTATTATTGAATTCAATACATTATTACTGTATGGAGGGAGAGCGAGAAAAATTATCATTGAGTATTGGGTGGCAAATATTGAAAGTTTGAGAAGCATTGATCTATACTGTCCATTACATAATTAGCATCAGTAGTCGACATCAACTCCTATTATTCCCTGAAATAAATATTTAGAAGAACAGAATTTCCAACTCCTCTCTGTAAATATAATTTCCAACTCCTCTCTGTAAATATTTATTCCCTGAAATAAATATTTACAGAGAGGAGTTGGAAATGAATGATGGATTGATAGAATTACATTTAATAGTATTTCCGCATTGAATTATTGAGTTTTTTCCGGTTCACAGATTGTATTGATTAGCTTCTCCTTACAAAACATCGATATCTCGATGTTTCATAGTGTTGTAAGAATGTATAATTTATTCAATAGCATAGCCAGAAATGCGCTAAACACCATGTACTAGAAATTTATCCAATTCAAATTAATTCAATAGCAGCTAGTTCAGAAAAATACGAATCTAGCAGAGGAAATTTCGTAACTCGTCACCTTTTGTGTACAGTTTTGTAATTAAACTTCTTTCTTCCGCTTAATAATAGTTCTAAGTTTCTCAACAATCATTTAGAATGCACTGTTATCCAAAAAAAGAAAGAATACAGACGGACCTCCAATTTACAAACCTCGATTTAGCAAGTTTTTCTACCTTTCGAAAGTTTTCTTGGGATCAAGAATGTTTTATTATTTTCTTCGTAAAATAACCTCTAAACGGTCAAGTGCATTTTCTATTTAGCACGCGTGTGAACTTTTATCTTGTAATTCATTTTTATATTTCTCTCTACTTTAAAATATTCCTGAACTTTTCAAATTATTCTCTCTTTTAACACATTTCGCGGTAATCAATAGATTTGAGATTGTTTTACCAGAGCAATAAAACTTTCGTGATTTTTGAAATAAAAACTCAAGTAAAATTAACTACTTTATTAGAAATTAAATTTAAGGACGAATATGGTAATGTATGCTTAAAGTTACTTGTTATAAAATAATATATGTTTACAATTACTAATAGGCTTAAAATTAGGAAATGTTATTAAAATTCATTTTAATTTTACTATAAAATTACTGTTTAAAGTGTTCCTCAAGTTCTATTCTTATTCGCTTATTAATAATCTTCAAAAAGTTACGGCATACTAAAAGCAGATCACTTTCTGGATGTATGGATCATATAACCATATAATAAATCTATATTAAATTTAAAACAAATACTATATAATATATGTTTTTCCAATACTCTAATCAGAATAACGACAAGAAACCAATAATTCCCAGTGATTTTCCTCCTCGTCTTGTATTTTGTTTTTCAATTGAACGAAAAAGGAGGCAAAAATAGCCGCAAATCAATAGAGTAAGACCTTTCAGAGCTAATTGCAAGTCCCGTTCGCCAGTGTTGGTGCGGAATTATTAATGCCGAACAGCGGGAAAAATGTTTCCTATTCATAATTAAAGTGTCCTTTTCTCAGTCGATATTTCGGGAACCAATAAACTGAGTGAGTTCCTCTGCGGGGTTAACATCTTAATCAAAGATGTTTATCGTTTTTTCGATTTCGTGTCTGATTCCTGGGAAGAATACATGGGTACGCTTGCAGCGAAAAGTTTCAGTCACTGTGTACATAATGAAGTATATTTTTCAAAATTTTGTTTCTACATTGATTATATTGGATTACTGCTGTACCAAGTTTTTTAATATTAAATTTGTATTCGCAGTTTTTAATTTGTTAAAATTTACCACTGAATTTTCTTGTGACATAGTACATTTATATAATATATTCATAAACAGATAAAATCTAAAAATATGAAAAAGGGCATTTTAATGTAAAAATACCTTTGGTGGATATTACTGAAATTTTTGGTAATACTGTTACATCCTTGATGAAGTTGATCCTGCTGTTCTCTAAGTAACAAGAGGCATTGATCTTGTAGCAATGTGGTGACACCTATAGCCTAGTAGTCAACTATACGGACTCCTGGTCGGTGAGTCATGAGTTTGAGCACATTACCTCTCTCGACTCGCCGTACAGAGAAGGTGGAGACACGTTTCATTTGCCAAGTTTCAAACGTCTTACCATTGGTGTGGAGCGGATCTTAGGTGAGAGGGGACCAGTCCAGGTGTCGTTCTCGTCACTTAAACATGCCTCAAAATTACGAGGTCCGTCGCTAAAAGCCCTCAACTAGTTTAACAGAGTGATGTTAATATTCACTCATTGACTCACTTGTAGCAATATGTGGACTAAAAGAATGCTTGGCACACTCCCAGCACTCTGTTGTTTCTTCTTTAAGAAAATTCCCCACAAGACTAGCTGTATGAGGTTCGGCAATATTCTGCATTAAAAGAAATGAATCCCCAATGATTTTAACGTAAGTTATGAAAAGGAGTCTCAGGATCTCGTCTGCATATGTATGAACATTCCGATTACAAAATAAGAATGATAAGCAGGTCAGTACATCTAAAGATTGTTTTTTTTCAGGTATAGAAGTTTAAGTTGGCATTACTTTCCAAGATGTCGACCGATTTAACAGCTGTCAAGTGATTTATTCTCAGTTTGGTTTTGCAATTCATCAAAACGATCATCAAGCAAGGCGTAGATTCGTCGAATGAGCCCAAAACCAGATTGCCGTTGTTCCCGCTTTTCATAAGCGAATTTTGTTTAGCGATGAAGCGCACTACTGGTTGAATGGCTACGTCAACAAAAAAACTGCCGCATTTGGAGTGAAGCTAATCCACAAGTGTATGTCGAAGCACCGTTACATTCAGAAAAACTGACTGTTTGGTGCGCTTTATGGGCTAGTGGAATCATTGGTCCGTACTTCTTCAAAAATTATGAAGGTCACAACGTTACAGTCAATGATGATCGGTATATAGCCATGATTACTAACTTTTTCATTCCTGAATTGAACAATCATGATGTCCAGGAGCTGTGGTTCCAACAAGACGGCGCAACATGTCACACAGCTCGAGCCACAATGAATTTATTGAAAGACACGTTTGGTGACCGCCTAATTTCACGTTTTGGACCTGTGAATTGGCCTTCAAGATCTTGTGATTTAACACCGCTAGACTATTTTCTGTGGGGCTATGTAAATTCATTCGTCTATGCGGATAAGCCACAAACGCTTGACCATATGGAAGACAACATTCGCCGTGTTATTGCCGATATACGGCCACAAATGTTGGAAAATTCATCGAAAATTGGACGTCCAGATTGGACTACATCCGAGCCACCCGTGGCACTCATATGCCAGAAATCATATTTAAAATGTAATGCCACAAAATTATCTTTCGAATAAAAAAAATTCATGTCAATCGAATAATACATCGTTGTTTTATTGCAATTTAAAGTTCTATACCTCTAAAAAAACACCCTTTACTTTTATACTGATTTCATTTCAAACTATTGATGGGAGATCGCCGGTCCCTAAAGTTACAACTGCAATTTTTACATCTGCCCTGCTCTTGCAGTTTACAAGAAACGGAATTTGGTGAATGCGTCTCTCTTACCCCACCAAAAAGGGTGACATGTTCCCACGCCTAGAAAGGAGCATTGTTACCATAAATATCGTGGTATCGGGGGTGTCATTAGGATTTCCCGCGCTTGGGGATGTCATTGACCGTGACACAGTAACCATACGCTGACTCTGGACCAATGAGAGAAAATTATGCAGACACAGTAAAGAATCCGCTCTAGCACATAGGTGCAATTAGGCGCTGAATAAAACCGGATGCACCCCGATTAGAGACTCTCTCTCACACACACTTAGGGTTGAATCAACCCCTCCAATTTTGAGATCCAGGACTCCGCGGGACTCCGAGCGGCGACATGTCACTCCTCTTCCTTCGCCCCTCTTTCAAAAGCTAAGTAGAATTTTGTTATGCGTCACTTTGTACATTAACTTAAATTTAATCTTATTGTTTCAAAATAAATTAAGTGTTATTTAAAGAACGGCCTTTT
Source organism: Trichonephila clavipes (assembly GCA_019973935.1). Lineage (NCBI taxonomy): Eukaryota > Metazoa > Arthropoda > Arachnida > Araneae > Nephilidae > Trichonephila > Trichonephila clavipes. The sequence goes on from BMAU01018720.1 coordinate 681,752, forward strand.
GATTTAGAGTACTGTTTATTGTCTTTAAAGGATTTAGCGTTTAAACTTAAGCTATAATGCGATGCAAAGTCAGTAGAACCTGGGTTTTATAAAATGGATATAATGGGAATAAATTAAATAATTTAAGTTAAACCAGCGTCACATTACTATGAAACGACTTCATCTAAAGGGTAATCTTTCCTGAACGAATATATGTTTATCTTGCGTACCCCTTGTTTGCCGTACTAAAACACGTCAGGTGCTGCAATCTAAATCGAATGTAGACTCGTCTATAAGCAGCACTTTACTCCAATCATTTTGCATCTCAAAATTTGGTGAAATGGAGTGGGCCTCTCACCCATCATTGGTATGCTGGTAAAAGACTTGTGATATGGCCATAGCCCTCAAGTGTGACAGATGCTCTCAGACTAAAATCTCTCGTCTTGTCAGTGGTCACATCAAGGGCAATAATGCATTTCATGGATCTTACAAGCAAAAAATATCTACACTAATCTCCTTCTTGTGCTGGACTTTTTGAGAGTCAGCAATTTAATTGATCTTACCTGACTTCGTCAGATCCTGGGGAGTTAAAAACAACAATAACATTCTTGCTTCCAATGCTGTAATGCAGACCTTCTCAAACTTTCAATAATTACGATCCACCTTTGAATAAAAATTTTCATCGCGCCCTTCTCCATATAACAACAAAACGTTGAATTCAATAATAATATATTTGATGTAAAGCTTCAATACGATTTTAATTATAAACCGTTCAAGTTATCAAGATAAATATTAAATTTTGTACATAATTTTTATATGACAAGCCCATAGGAGTCATTATTAATTAATAATCTCGTGCTTAAATTAGTGTAGTGATAAATTAATTATCAATTATATTGTGCACTACTGATGCATTTATAAGTATATTTCTTCTGTATGAATGTGCATTTTACTTATTTTATGTTGGAATGTATTTGTTTTGCTCTCTTTCATTAAATTTGTAAATTCTTAAACCTATTATTTTCGACTTTTCGATAGGCTCGCGCACCATTGAAAGTTTATCAAGGTCCCCTAGGGGGCACGCCCCACAGTTTGGTAAACGCTGCTGTAATGAAATTCCACTTTCTTCCTCCTGCAGAGCGTCTTGCCGACAACGAAATACACATCATTGACCAACGGAATACAGACTCCCCACATGAAGCCTGTTTCCGAATGTTTGGTTTCAAACCCTTCTTCCTATTACCAAAAGAAAATGTCTTTGAATTTATCTAGCATTTACTGTTCCATCTCAATGAGCTGTCAGCAGGATATATCACTCATTATTTGTTGTGGTATCACGTGTGCAACCTTACACTGGCCGACGAAAAACATGCTCGAATTATTGGAATCGATTCTACAGTCTTGCAATGACACTTCCTACCACTCCAACTGCAACAGCTACAGTTATTTGTGTTTACCCAGAATCCAGTCTCCTGATAAAGAGTCAAGCCATAGATTCTGGCAGATCACATAGTTATGACATTTTCCAGTAACCTTTTCTCAAAACAACAGACAAAGTACTGAATTTATTTACTGAGATAACAAAAAACAACAGCTTCAACGAAATCACAACTTCTGCACTTAAACACTTTTTCTGGTTTTTGACGTAAAGGACATTGAGATTTGCATGTGAAAATTACCTTTTCTGTTTGCTACACTTTAGACCAGGGGTACTCAAACTTTTTTCCCGCCGAGCCGCGTATATATTGCAGATATTTCACGCGGACCGCAACATGAGGATTAATGGAAAAATCATTATAAGACCAAGACAATATTTGACTCTTAAGGTATCCGACTACGTTCGGAACCGTGATTTTACAAAAGCGTATAAATGGATAATAATTATGATATTGAGTGTCACTTATATTAAAAAAATGTATATAAAATTGTCTTAAGAATAGTATTACAATAAAAAATTATTTAAGTACAATATTTTGACAAAAAATGAACATAGAATGATCCATTTTCAAAATATTCTCCTTTTAGGAAAAACACATCTACACTGCTGGGCAATTGCTAAGGACGGATAACACTATAATCCATAGCAACCACAAAATAAAAGGAAGCAAAATGTGGAAAATTAGAATAAGCGCGGGATATTAGTAAGAAGAAGTATGAGTATGCAAATTTTTTTCCACGTCTGTTCATCACGTGATAGCGTTCATAAGAGCTTTAAAGGTTTTGACGCGTGTGGACAGTTGTTGTTTCAAGTCAAAGTTTTACAGGAAAGATTTAATAGACGAACTTAAAATTTTTGGCATGTCTTCCCGACATCACATAGAAAATTTTATGCGTGGCCGAATTATTGGAAATATCGAAGAAGGGCGAAAAGTAACAGATGTTGCCAGGGAGTTCGTCATCGCTCACAGCGTTGTTTCACGGCTGTGGAAGTCATTTAAAACTACTGGAATGTGTAGTAGACGGCACGGGGAGGTCGTGTTAGAAGTACGACGACTGCAGAAGACAGATATATCGTCCTATCAGCAAAAAGGAACAGGCACACCACAGTTTAGCAGGTGGCAAATCAGTTTCTTACTGCCTCAGGAAAGCAGATCTCCCGAAAAACTGTTGCCAGACGTTTGAGGAGAGGAGGACTATACGCACGCAGACCTGTTTTGTGTGTCCCTTTGACCAGACAGCACCGTACTGCCCGTTTGCCATGGTGTCGTGAGCATCACAATTTGACTGAACAGGACTGAGCATGCGTACCATTCTCAGATGAGAGTACGTTCAGTCTGTCATCGGATTGTAGACGCCAATTGATCTGGCGCGAGAGTGGTACTGCTTATCGTCCAGAAAATATCCAGGGAAAGGACCGATATCCGACATGCAGTATCATGGTGTGGGCCGGCATCATGATCAATGGCCGCACGCGCCAACCTGTGGTTGCGAACGGGACTATGACGGGCCAACGATACATTGATGAATTTCTACTTCCTCATGTTCGTCTTTTAAGTGGTACTGTCGGTGATAAATTTGTTTTTATGGAAGACAACGCAACATGTCGACGAACACTCGCTGTTCAGGATTATCTAGAAAGCGAGGGTATTCAACGTCTCGTATGGCCATTGCGTTCTCCAGATCTAAACCCCATTGAAAATTTGTGGGATGCTTTGGGAGGCAAGTTGCTGGTCGAAACTATCCTCCGACAAACAAGAACACCCTCATCCGTGCACTCACAGAGGAATGGGATAAATTGCCTCAACAGCTGCTGGATAATGTTGTGCAAAGTATGGTACGACGTGTGGAATGTTGCATCACACTCCACGGTGGACATATCTCGTACTGATACCTTTCTTTAAGGTGCCTGCTGACTTTTAGATACATTGTTCCATTTCTCCGTACGCAGATCAAATGAACATTTCTTTTTCTTTCAGATGTTTCACAGCTTTTGTACTTTCCAGAACAATAAATATTCTTTATTCTAATGTCTGAACAGTGAGGCAACTATATTTTATCCTACTAGGCCTCATGTCTCGCTTAATGTTATGCTACATAGCAATTTGTGATCCGTCCTTAGCAATTGTCCAGCAGTGTATTATAATAATATTTTGCCTGTATATAGCTCAGACCTCTGTACAGAGGCTCAACTAGAATTTTTGAAATATATAATTTAGAAGTCGGTTTATCCATATTTTATGACAACAGGGAGGAGAAATCTTTAGAGAAAAACGGCGATAATTATTTCAATAATAATAACTCTGGAAATAATATGAATTTTTCCAAAATCATTGTTGAGCCTCTATACAGATGTTTGAGTCATATACAGGCAAAATATTCTTATTATAGAAGCCTTTTTCGCAAAAAGAGTAAATTTTGAAAAAAGGTATTCTAAGTTAATTGTTTGCCAAAATATAGTATTTCATTACTTTTTTTTATCAAAATGTCCTTAAAACAATTTCATACATGTGTTCTAATCTAAGTGACACTAAATACACTCAGGATAAATGAAAATAGAGACCCAAGAATAAAGCATCGGATTGAAATGAAATTTAATACACATAATGACACAGATGAGAGATTCACTTGATCTCAAAAACAAGACAATTAAACGAATACAGGGTGTGCAACGACACAAATACTGGGCAACTTCAATAGCGCGTTGGACTCCCTCCATCTGCAGTACATGCGGCCGCACGGTTCGGCATTGAGTTGATTAGACACCTTATGTTGTCCTGAGGCAGATTGGCCCACAAATCTTGAACAGCCAACTTTAAATCATATACAGAGTAACACGATGGCATCTGTCGTTTTAGCTGATCCCACACGTGCTCTACAAGGGACAAATCGGGAGAGTGGCCGGCCATGGAAGAGTCTGAAAATGAGGTAGGAAATCTTGAGCAACTCTTGCTGTATGCTGACGAGCATTATCTTGCTGGAAAATTGCCTTTGGGAGACCATTTGGGAAAGGTCCTACATGGGGTCGAAGAATATCATCATTGTAACGTTGGTCCGTTAAGGTTCCACGAATCACAAATAAAGTGGACCGGCTATCATAGGCTATGGCCTCCCAGACCATTACGCCAGCTGTGCGGGCAGTGTGACGTAGAACACTGTGGGAGAAAATGTACCGCTTACCAGGGCGCCTCCACACCCGCACACGGTTATCATCTGTCCACAAAACAAACCAGGATTCATCACTAAACACAACCTTTTGCCAATCTGAGACATTCCACATTGATCTGGCTTGGCACCACTGTAGACACAGTTGCCGATGTCCTGGTGTTAAAGGGAGTGCACAGAAAGGGCGCTTGGGTTTAAGATTTGCTTCTGCAAGGTGTCTGGAAATTGTTTGTGGAACAATTGCTACGCCTACGTGTACTTGTATCGTTGAACGAGTCACTGTGGGGTCCACAAGTGCTTGCCGCACGATCCTTTGATCCTCTCTCCTCGCGGTCTTCCTGGTCGCTCCAGATCCGGTTTTCCGTGCGTGGGTACCTTCTCGTGTCCACTGCTCCCAACAATTTTTAACGGCACACTCCGAAGGATGCACTTGGCCAGCAACACGGTGCGTCGACCAGCCTGCAGTTTTCATCCCGATGATCAGGCCTCTCTCAAACTCGCTTAACTGTGAGAAATGTCTTCTAGCACGTTTACCTGGCATTTTTCGCTTACCAAAGTCTTCCTACTATCGGCGGGTAATCGTCACTTTTATGAATCTTCGAATTTGCGCTGCCTTATACAGCACCCTCTTCATGATTGTAGCGCCACCTCGGCGCGTATGAGCATGCGTATTGACACAAAACTTGGATCATTTTGCATATCACATTACGCTGTACTTATTTGCAAAGTTTCGTGATTGTACTTAGCTTCCTTCTTTGGTCGCTATTTTCAATGTTCCTGAGGGTATTATGCAAATTATCCATTTCTGCATTTTTTTAAAATCACGGTTCCGAACGTAGTGGGATACCTTAAAATATGAACAATTGATTAAAATATTAAAACTCTTCCTTTTGGGGGGAGGACTTTTAATACTATATTAATCTATGAAGCACACAAATTTTTTTTATCCATTTTTTATTGAGTAGTGTAGTAGTCTCGGTTTCATCCCACCCATGACACATTGCCACACAAACAAAGACGCCAAATCGTTTGATAATTTGATTTTTTTCCTTTCCTACTCTCTTATATTTATTTTAATCATTAATTTATCAAGCTTAGAATAGCAGCAAAAAGAATTCCAGACTGAAATCAATATTATTTGTTTATAATTTAAATTCAATTTCTTCCATAAAATAGTCGCTGCTCCAGTTCAATTCGCTCTTCCACTGGTATTTATTATTACTAACTGTTACAGTAACAAATACACACGGAAAATTGTCCGGTATTAATTGAAAATTCAATTTATACCCGTATGACATCGATAGCAAAATAGGTGTATTTGGTTTCTTGATAGGTAGAATTTACCGCTAAATTTTTAATACATTGTTCGTAAATAACTTAATTTTTTGTGCAATGGGCAATGAGCTGTCCACTCAGAAAAGTCCGAGGGGCTTCATGTGGCCCGTGGGCTGCAGGTTGAGTATAAGGCTATGGTTGTTTTGTTATAAGTTAGTTATCAGAAGGATTATTTACATAAGTTAGTTAAATCCATGTGCACTTCTGTGTTTTTAGCAGTGTAGTAAAGGGAAGATAGTGTTAAATATGGGGTGTTATATTAATATATATATTCATTAGTATGGCATCCTCTCTTTAACGACGATGCAAAACACATATTTAGGAATATTGTTTTAACATAACTTTTATTTTCAATTTCTTTAAGCCGTTTCAAATTTAACACCCTGCATTAAACTACTTAATAGGAGATGGAAAGCTCTCTCTATATACATATACTAACAATGTTAAATTGGCTGTTTTCGATGTACTTTTTCTCAAAATTTGTTAAACGTACATGCTTGAAATTTTTCATACATTTAAATTACATATTTCTTATTTTTCTGAAATGAGCTTTCAGATAATTTTGATTTTTTCATAATTTATAAAATATTTTATCAAATATAGTGAAATTTGACCCATAAAAAATTATACAAAATAAATTTTTGAGTTTTTTACGAAAAGCTCAGTTCAGTATAGATTAGCCATCATTATAAATGTATGAAATCATAGAAATTTACATATCTTGATTTTAATGTATGCAGTAAGACTTCTAATCGGCTAGGAAAATAAAAAATAATAATAATTTTAGTTTATACAATAAAAGATACATGTTTTGGTTTATATCAAACGTTCAACTTTTAAGAAAAAACGAAGTACACTTTGTTTACATTTTTCGCCACTCAAATGGCCACGGCCCAGTTTCAGAGCTTATTTAAAAATAGGGTTTAAGGGCTTCTAACTACCCTAGCGGTTAAATTAAGGTATATTTAGAAAAGTTAAAATCTATATAATTCGAAAATATAAAAATCTCAATCTATCAAAAAAATATTATTTTAGCTTTCCAATACCCTTTAATTTATGCCACATACCGTTGGGAAACAAAGATAAAGAAATATTTGACACTTTTACATACGAATATGTATAATATGTTGCTATTAATTTTTAAAAAGAGAAAGGATATTTTGAAGTATCAAATAATAAAAATTTAATAATTACTCTTGATTTAAAATATCACAAAGTGTAAAATGTATAACGAGATGAAAAATAAATTAGCTTTATTTTATATCGCCTCAATGTTTCGATCAAATTGAATATAAATTTAATTAACTTTTCAAAAGGCTTTATTTTTTTTCAGTTTCTGTGAAAACTATACAAATCAATTAATCGAAAATTTATTTATTACACCCGTTTGTGAAGTTCTTTCCAGTAATAACTTTTTTTGATTAAAATCTAGTTTTTGAGGAAAAGATTGCTTTTGTGCTAAACAGTAGATAAATTGCGTCTGGGGAAAATGTTTAAGGTTAATATACACGTTTTAGTATAATTTTTCCTTTTTTTTAAATCGGATAAATGATTAAATCCGGAAAAGGCTTTCTATTGTTATGATTTTGCACAAAAATATTATAAAACGATGCATGAGATAAAAAAAAATTCCATGATGCATTCTCTTCATAAATATCTTCTTTATATAGGCGTTTGTCTACCTTAAATGGTATTTAATATTTTACTGTAAGATTTCATACAAAAATATACTTTAAATATATACATCTATCTTTAATATTTTTAAAAATAATTTTGAACCACTAATGATGTAATGTTTATTTCAATTATAAAAATGTGTGTTGAACAGCATATATATCAAATTTAGTGATTCCCAAAGGGGTCTATACCGAACCCCACGAGGCCTATGACGACCTGCATGGGGATCACATTAAACGAAAAAATAATTTGGTGTTCTTTTAGGTTTCAAATAGCGGATCTACGATAGTGCCTCTCATTAAACCGAATAATGACTGATTTTAACATAACATATCGTTATTTTTCGTGACTTGAATTTAAAAAAAAATTGAATCAAATAGGAACCAGATATTACTTATTTAAAAAATGTATGCACAATTTTAATAAGGTTAATTTGCAGTTACAAGGTGACAACACAAAATACATAACCACGAGGGCCATCATTTCAGTGTTTCTTGTCAGAAATAAGCAATATGAGTATAGTATAACTGTGAAATTTTCCAGTTTCTCAAATGGTTGCAGACAATTTATCAGGAAAATGACAATTTAACTTACTCTCAACATTTAAATGCCTTTTATTCAGATTGTAAGACTATATTTGAGAAAGCTTTCCCTATATGGATTGGAAAGTAGCTAATCCAGTGCTCCTGAAACTTTCTATACTTGTAACCCAATTTTCAATCATAATTTTCATCGCCCCCACCTTAACTTACAATAATAATGTAATCAATTCAATAATAATACACTTTAAAGTAAAGCTTCAAAATATGAGTTTAATTATAAACCTTACAAATTATCAAGATAAGTATTAAATTTTGTATATAATTTTATGACATACCCATAAAGTCACTGGTAATTATTAAACTTGTCCTTAACTTAGTTCTGTTAAATTAATTATGAAATACATGGTGCAGCACTGATACATTTAAATATGTATTATATCAGTGTAAATGTGTAGTTATTTTTTATTACTTCAGAATGCTTTTTAACGACTTTTTTCAAAATACTCGCGACCCCTAGATGAGCGCGCCCCACAGTTTGAGAAATGCCGAGCAAATTCATTCATATAGTCCCATTCAAAATAAAACAAATGTCATATTGCAAGAAGAAATAATCGGAATAGGACGTGACGGAGACTTTTTCTTAAAGTAAAGTTTAGAAACGGAGGGTAGCAATTTTGGTTTTACAAAAATATGTCTATATTCTCTTCCTATTAAGAAAGATTTTCAGCTACGTTGCCAATCTTGAAAATAAAAAAAAGAAAGAAAACAAATATTAGCTATTAATCGATGAAACTTGGTTAAACATGACAAGAGAGTGATACCAATTGAAAATTTGTTAGTAACGCATCAGATATTTCCCTCCCATCTTAAGGTATCCGACTACATTCGGAGACGTGATTTTGAAAAAGCGCATAAATGGATAATTTTCATGGTAATTAGTGTCACTTAGATTAGAATACATGCATAAAATTGTTTCAAGGACATTTTGACAAAAAAAATTATTTAAATACAATATTTTGGCAAAAAATTAACTTAGAATAACCTTTTATCAAAACGTTCTCCTTTTATAAAAAAGGCTTCTAAAATAATAATATTTTACCTGCATATACCTCAGACCACTGTATAGAGGCTCAACTATGATTTTTGAAACATTCACATTATTTTCAAAGTTACAACCAATTGAAATAATTATCGGCGTTTTTTTCTTAAACTTTCTCCCCTCTGTTGTGTCGTAAAACGTGGATAAACCCACTTCTAACTTATATATTTCAATAATTCTATTTGAGCATCTGTACACAGGTATGAGCTAAATGCAGGCGAAATATTATTATAATAGAAGATTTTTTCACAGAAGAGTTTTTTGAAAATTGGCCATTCTATATTCATTTTTTGTCAGAATATTGTACTTAAATAATTTTTTATGGTAATACTATTCTTAAAACAATTTTATATACATTTTCTAATCTTAGTAAAAATAAATATCATAAATATTATCCATTTATATGCTTTTGCAAAATCACGGTTCCGAAATTAGTCCGATACCTTAAAAATTTCTTTCTTTTTCCGGTTTTTTACGTATTTATGAAGTATTAATTTAATTAATATGTGTTTTTCTTAAGCTTTAAACACTATACTTCACTGCAGTTAGAAATTTAACTCTTTTAAAATTAGTAGTTCTATACCAGCTGTCAAAAAGACATTTAAGTTGATAAATTTCCAAATATTCAATTCTTGTTTTAAAGCATGAGTCTACCCAAAATCGAAAAACATGGCAAAGGGTTTATGAGACAAACAGTTTGGGACCCTCTGATCTAGCCGTTGTAAAATGATTTAGATACGATATTGGAAGCTTGGGTGTTAGAGTAACGAACTCACACATAATTGATTGATATAGCAATTCGTAGTTTGTAAGACTATAACATAGTGAGGCATTAACTACAGAAACACCTAACAGTCAAAGATTTCGGCTAGGGAGGAAGAATGATGGGGGTGAGTTTCGGTACGTATCACAGAAATTACCTCGAGAAGGTACAAATCAAGAAGTTTGCTAATATGAATAAACTGTCGAGATGCACATTTTAAAGTAAACTGCATGCGTTTTAACTATTGTGTTATTGTCTTACAACATTTAAAAACTGGAACGTTGAAAAAACTAAGCCAATTAGATATTCTAGATAAAAAAAAAATTGAATATTAAAAATGTTTGATTCAAATATTATGGCACAAAAAAATGATGAACTCTTTTGAATCAGTTCCGTATTGCAAAATTGTAGACCGTTAAATCCAAATTATCTTTATTTTGTCTTTAGAACGTTAATTTTGAAGTCTTTGTGTATATGTATGTATCAAGGTTGCCGCCGCAAAACTTGTTTAAACCTGCAATCCTGGTTCCTAAGGCCAGGAATTTGTCTTTATACTATGTGCCTCCTTCCTACTTTTAGTTATCTTAGGTATATAACTATATGTCTATTTTTATATTTTTGTTTATGTATTTGTGTATATGTATATATATGTATAAATTTATATATATTTGTATGTATATGTATATGTATATATATGTATAAATTTATATATATATGTGTATGTATATGTATATGATTATGTATTGAAAAAATTCTTTTATATTGGATTATATATATATATATATATATGTGTGTGTGTGTGTGTGCGCGTGTATATATATATATATATGCATTGTATATGGTCAACTTTCCTATTTCAAAGCTATTTTCAATTTGTGCAATACTTAGATGGGTAGCATTCAATAGAAAAAAGTATCATCCAAAATTTCTCATAAATTTAAGAACGTTGCAGATCAGAGGATCATAGGGAAAAATCTCTAAATATGTTTTATACTTTCCCTTTTGAAGTATAGCAATGGCACGAACTTAACGTGATAAGTTGGACTGAATTATACCCAAGTAAGCCGAATTCACGTAAGTCAGGGTATGATTTTTCAGCTAAATACATATTCTTTTTTTATATTTGGAGCCAAAACGAACGAAAATAATAATTTTAAAAAATGTTTAATAAAACTTTAAATAAAACTCGAATACAAAATCGGAAACCGAAGTTATGTTGAAGTAAAATGTTTCATAAAATCAAACTAAGTACTATGCCACGGATCAAATAGTTTTTTTTCTGTCTCCAAATTTCCTCATAGCCTGCATGCCTTGTTTTGTTGAAAATATTACAACCTTGGCTGCAGTCTATATTTCCTAATAATTGTGTCTATATTTCCTAATAATTATGTCTATATTTCCTAATAATTGTGTCTATATTTCCTCATAATTGGATCTATATTTCCTAATAATTGTATCTGTATTTCCTAATAATTGTGTCTATATTTCCTAATAATTGTGTAGATCAGTGTTTCTCAAACTGTGGGGTGCGCCCCCCTGGGGGGGCGCGATGACCTTACGAGGGGGGCTCGAGCATATCGAAAATAAAAGATTTAAAAAATAATTAGTTTACCGGAATTAATTAAAACAAAATACTTTCAGACATAATAACAAATGCACTTTTACTCTGAAATAATTTATAGGCGCGCGATATTAAGTCAGCAAAAATAAGAACTTCTTCAATACCTAATTAGCTATCTTTGATCCTATAGCCAAATAAAAAAAAAACTTTTATTTGATTTGCTGTAATTTCATGATGAGAGATTTTTTTATTACGCTTTTTTTTATATAACCTAACATACTACTCTTTCAGAGAAAAAACTGATCCCAGACCCAGAATCGAAAAAATTTAGGAACATAAAAAGTTCATCACTCTCATTATTTTTGAAATACTGCACATTATAGCAGTAATCTGTTTGACCTTCTAAGTTATTGGTACAGTTAGTTATGACCCCTCTCTTATGTGTTCTCTGTTGCACTTTTTTCCATGCAAAAGAGTTTTATGATATTTGGAAAACCACGGAGAGCACACACACATACACAAGCACATGAAGGATTACTTGACCAAGACATATTTTTTATAAATATTCTCAACATATAAAGCATAACGAAAAACGTTTCACACAATTTTTTTAGCAGTAACATTCATATTATCATAATGAATATACTTTTTACCTGGAAGTGGTCGATCGGGTCACACAGATTACGAAATCGTTAATTCTGGCAAAACTGTTTATTTATTACCAAAGAAAAATTGAAAAGTCCTTGAAAGAAGGTAAATAAATTTTCTCTTAATTAAATTATTCACTGGAATCATGATTTTTATCGTGTACAATAAAATAATTATAAAAAAAAAGGATTGGGGTGACTCAATAACCCCGACCGTATCGAGAGCGCGCCTGCTCCCGGGTTAAAACATGTTGAAGTCTTTTCATGAAAAATATTAAAAATAATACAATTATTCTTCATCGATATTTTATATCATTGATCATTATTTAACATCAGTGGCGCACACAAGGGGGGGTCCAGATTCCCCCAAAGTCCTTGATTTTTTTCCAATTGATTATAATTATAAGTTTATAGTACGCAAAATTTAATTAAGTATTTGTTATTAATGATTAATTTTATTAATTATTGCTAATTATTTATTCAAGAATTAATTTTCTACTGTGTTTTGTTCCCGAAAATCGACAAAATCAAAAGGGACCTGATACAAGATTGGTGAACTTTCGACCCCGGACCCCTCCCTCTTTAAAAATTCCTGTGTGCGCTACTGTTTAACATCAATTATAAATGCTAATTCTGTGAGGCTTAAAATTACAATTCGCTTAAAACTAATTATAATTTGAGGAACCATTTAAAAAAATCATTTTACGTTTTTGTAAACATTGTACAGCACTTGGCTTTGCTTCCCTTACAATTCAGCTATTATATCAATAATGTTTTGTTTTCTTATAAATGAACTCGTGCAAAGAGCGGACACTTCAGCCGGTATACTTTTAATTTATCAGTGCTTCATAGAATATTTTATAACTAATTAATTAATACTAAATTAAGAACAAGTTTAATAAGTATTAATGACGTCCATGAGCTTGTCTTGGAAAGCAAAGTTTTTATAAGGAATGCTTATGATTAGAAATTGACCCTCTGAGTTCTTTTTCTATATTTAGCAGATATCTATATTTTGTCTTCTAAGCAGCTACCGCATTTTGCAATATGTTCAATTTAAAAATCAGAGAAAGGAAAAATAACATAATAATTATCCTATTATTTTATTTATTTATTTATTTTGCTTAAAAGTAGTATACAAAATTTAATACTTATGTTACTAATTTGTATGGTTTATAATTAAGATCGCCTATTGTAGCTTTAACGTCAAAGTGCATTATTATTGCATTCAGTACATTATTAATATATAAGGGGGGCGCGAAAAAAATTGTGATCGAAAAGGGGGGGTGCCAGTATTGAAAGTTTGAGAAACACTGGTGTAGATCCAAACATTATGTGGACAGTACTGGTCTAGATATTTTATACAAATTAGTTAGGCTTGTTTAGAGGAAGCAAGCATGTCTCCAGTGGATTCCATCACATGTGGGTGTACCTGGATACGAAGCTGTTGATGAGCTGGCTGGTAGGGGTTGTGATCTCTCTAATCCCAGTTCCACTGTGCTAACACATTCGGAAATTCCTTCTTTCCAAAGAAATAAAATGAATTTGACTTGGCGAAACCCTCCTGCTCACCACTGGTACACAGCTAAGAGTCCTGGCCTATCTATACAGTGCAAAAGTTCCAAAGTTCATCAGACGGCTTTGGTATGCTTTAGAAGAGCTCACCTTCGTAGTATCACTTTTGTGCAGAGGGTAAAGTCTTTCTTTACCTGTCCCTGCTTTCTCCTTGCTTCTCCTGTTCATCTTCTGGACTGCTGGGGCATTTCCCTGCGACAGTTGTATGAAGAGCAAGACCTGGTGGGTGACACTATTACGCGGAAAGGTCAAATGAACTTGGTGCAGGTTTCCTGCTCCAAGGGGATTGGAAACAAGAACAACAAAATTGTGCATCTATATTTCCTTATAATCGTGTCTATATTTCCTAATAAGTGTGCCTATATTTTCTAATGTGTATATATTTTCCAGTAATTGCGTCTATAATTTCTAATTAGTGTAACTATTTTTCAATAAAAAACTGAGACTTTCTGTCGACTTCCCAAATGTCACACAATCGACTGACTGAATTGAGTCTAAAGACTCAACTTCTTCAATGTCTTGTTTTGCTCATGCATTTCTATGAGCTCATCCATTGTCAGCTTTGGATTGTAGGAATCCAGCAGTTCTTCAACGTCACGACTATCCACTTTTAAATTTATTTACCTTTCAAGATCGACAACGTCTTCAATCTCATTACCAAAAAAATTTCACCAATTTTACCAATTGTTTTTCCTCCAGCAAAAGACGAATCGAGGAGATTTGAAAATTGGGTAACTAGGGGTTCGAGTAACTCGGGGTAGCGTAAATCGAGGTATTACTGTATATCTCAATTATTCTGCCTTCAACATGGACTTCGTTCGAAAACTAAATTTACTTAAAACCTCAATAAGTACTGCCTCTGAATCCTACTTAGTGCATAGCTTTTCTATTAAATTAAACTCTTGGGGTACCATAACGTAGGAAAAACGTAACTTTAAAATAATTATGTGATTACAATGTTTTTTTGAAATCAATACCCCATACTTGATAATACCTACCGTAGCTTCCGATGTTTGATAGTCAGTGTTCAATGGATAGTATGCTTTCAGTAATTTATTACTCTCGAATAAGTTTTGATTTGTGGAGTTTCAAATTATTTAACTCGAATCTTAGCCGCAAACGATTCTAAGCAGCGTATTTCATCAAATGGGATACACTTTATTCCTGATTCTGATTCTTTCTTTGCTAAATAAATGGTAATTGAACTGGACGGGTGTCTTGGGGCTTTGCCCATATGAAGCTCAAACTTATAAATGTTCTTTCTATGTAAGGCTGGAATTTGTTTTTCAAAAATTGGTTCTAAAATATTCTTCTAATAGTAAAGTGAATTAATGTTGGTTTATGTACTTGACTTTTTAATTGTCAATTTTCAGTTAGAAAATCCATCGACTATCATATGAATCCATTTGAAAACGTGACGTTACACTGACGAAGCCATTTCGTACGGTCATTCCCATCAGTTGAGCAATAGAAAGTTAATCTAGTTTTATTACAGTGAATCAAATATTCCCATGCCTCGTTGAGACAAATTTCTGTTTTTCAGCAGCTGGATGTGTTTTATATAATTTTCTACAGTTTGCTTTTCTGGTAGTACTACGATTTAAAAAAGGAGACGAACTTTAGGTTTGAATATTTATGAATGAGTTTAATTACAGTGCCAAAAGGTATATCCAACCTAATGAATCTTTGAATCAGCGGATTTTCTTTTAGGATCAGCAACTTCACTTTCTTGATAGTTGCCTCCGTTTGAAGAGTTCTAGCATGAGGTTTCGTGGTCGGGTTTACTTTTTTACTTTCAAAGCTAGACGTTTTTCTTCTTTCAAATCCATTTCGTTATAAATACCGTTTTTTGAAATGCAACAATGTTTACACCACTTAAAAATTTGTTGATACGAATATTTCTCCTAGGATTATATAATATTCGAGTCATGAATCAATTTTAGGAGCCACTTTCAAAATAACTCTTATTATTTTACATTCTAATCAATGGAAAACATTAGCAGGCGATTATTCTGAAGTTGAAGAAAGATTTAACTCAAAATGCATTCGAGAAAATAAATTTCAAAATCATTGACCTGCTATAAAATGAGTCAGTCATATATTTGCTTTTTTAATGCAAAAATAATTTACTTGATGATACATGTAGAAACATTCATAATATTCCTACAAATGACAATACAGTTATGTAGTCATTTCTGATATAGAAGTCAGAAATAATGTTTGAGAAAATACAATCCATTTTAAAAATATTTACACAAAATGACTGCCACACTTATTTTGCGTTTTCTGAAGAAATTATAATATTACATTTTCAATAGTTTCTCATAATATTGAAACAAAATGGGAAAACTGCGCATATTTGTTTCTGATAAAGAATTTAATATTACCATATAATAATTTACAAGCATCTCTCTATGTGTGTGTGATTGAATACTTCATAATTAATCTCATAAAGCATTGAATATGAAAGTTAATCATATATCGGAGTGGAAATTAAAAACACACCGAAGGCTATAAATATGCAATTTGGTAATTTTTAGTACATTCAGGATCTATTTAATATGTTTACAAAAATTATTCAGCGATTTAAATTTCATTTTCAAAATCATAGATGAAAATATGTTTGTTTTAGTTATTTCATCTCTAAATTTATAAAATTTTGAAAATTATTTTGTTGTACACAAACAGTAATAGTAAAATTTTTGAGTATTATGCGCATAAATTAATCATTTGGTTATAATTGTAAAATACAGAATTTAATTACATAGAATTTGAGAAACACAATATATATATTCTTCTTGTGATTCGAAATTTCGCATAATCTCTTATATAATTTATCTTTCAACCCCTTCCAGATACATTTTATTTCTGGAGCATAGATTGTTAAGTGCCCGCCCGTGAGGACCTCATTTCTACATTATCTACGCGGCCTGTTTATGTCGGGAAGATCGAAGGACCACTCAAATCATTCATTTTTAAAACCTGTTTATTAAAGTCTTAGCTTAAACACCATACACAACAATAATCTAGAATGAGAAGATGCAACACGTTAATACGTGTTAATACGTAACACATTAAATAGTGGCGTAATCGACCACTGAGAATCTAACTTTATAGATAATTTCTCTATCACTAATGTACGACTTATCCTCATAGCTTATACAAAACTGCCTACCACTATATCCTAGATCAGGGGTGGGCAGACTTTTGCAGGCTACGAGCTACTTCTAATGTTTTAAAGATGTTGCCATCCACCCAGTGTTGTAAGTGTAATGACCTAAAAAAATGTCTACAGTATTCATTATTCTGTTGGAAACAACATGTTTTGCATCTTTCAAATCAATGTGAAAAAGTTGTGCTAGGGCTTAATAAAGTTGCCAGAAATAGCTTTGGGATCAAGTCCAATGTATCACCCCTCATTTATAAATAAGCCATTGTTCCATTTATTTGTTACGGCTTTCAAAGTTAGGGATACGCCTTGAAGAAGAAAATAAATTGTCGGCTTTTGCGAAAAATTCAACGAAGAATACTTCGAGTTTTTTCTGAGGATCGAATGATTACCTATGAAGCTGTGTTTTCTATTTCGGGCTTTCCGCCTATTGACATCTTTATTATCAGAAATAATGAACTCAAGATTGCAACGAAGAATTGTACCAATAAGAGTCTAGATGGTTCCGTGAGAGTTTCTGAGCTCCCTCATCGTTCTGAACGATTTACCCTTAACTTGGTTAATTAACGTAAAAATATTAAAAACAACTTTTCAGTTGTCTGCTTTACTAAATGTTAGCAAAATTAACACTATCGTTGGCCTTGCATTTGTTATCTTCCAAGATTTTATTAAAATTGAAACTCGCCAATTTAGAATAAAAGATGAGTATAGTGTGTTTCAGGCTGAATTACTTTGAATAGCTCAAGCAGCCTCTTGGATCTGCAATAACGAAATCCTTTCATCGAATTTCTTAATTTCTAGCGATTCTCTATCATCTTTGTGTGCCTTAAATAGCATTATTTCCCAAAATAAACTAATTGTTAAAATGCATATTAATCTCAATTTTCTTCGAAGCAGAGGAGTACAAGTTTTCTTATCTTTTGTTAGAGGACATACGGGAATCTATGGCAATGAGCGTGCTGACTGACTTGCAAAAGAAGTGACAAAATTAAGTGATCTGATTCCTATGAGCATTCCAAAATCATATCATAAGAAAGTTTTAAAAAATATTATTTCCGAGTGGAATAACTTGTATCAAAATTAAAATAATGCGCATCTCACCAAGGAATTTATTCCTTCTATTCTAAGCCGTTTAAGGGCTAAGCACTTTCATCCTAATTTTAAACTTATCCAGTTTCTAAATGGGCATGGAAACTTTAAAGCTTATTTAAAGCACTTCAATTTGTCGCCTACTGACCAGTGTTCTTGCTCCAGTGACACAATCCAGAATGCCAAGCATATGATTCTTGCTTGTGCTAAATTATCTTCGGAAAGACGTACAGGCATGAATTGCCTACAAAAGAACAATATTGTGTGGCCTCCTCCTTTCTCTGCCTTTGTTGATGGAAAATCATCTTTTACATCGTTTTCTGCATACATTCATACACTGCTGGACAATTGCTAAGGACGGATCACAACTTGCAATGTAGCATAACATTAAGCGAGACATGAGGCCTAGTAGGATAAAATATATTTGCCACGCTGTTCAGACATTAGAATAAAGAATATTTATTGTTCTGGAAAGTACAAAAACTGTGAAACATCTGAAAGAAAAAAAATGTTCATTTGATCTGCGTACGGAGAAATGGAACAATGCATCTAAAAGTCAGCAGGTACCTTAAAGAAAGGTATCAGTACGGGATATGTCCACCGTGGAGTGTGATGCAACATTCCACACGTCGTACCATACTTTACACAACATTATCCAGCGGCTGTTGAGGCAATTTATCCCATTCCTCTGTGAGTGCACGGATGAGGGTGTTCTTGTTTGTCGGAGGATAGTTTCGACCAGCAACTTGCCTCCCTAAAGCATCCCACACATTTTCAATGTGGTTTAGATCTGGAGAACGCGCTGGCCACACGAGACGTTGAATACCCTCACTGTCTAGACAATCCCGAACAGCGAGTGTTCGATGACATGTTGCGTTGTCGTCCATAAAAACAAATTTATCACCGACAGCACCATGGAAAAGACGAACATGAGGAAGTAGAACTTCATCAATGTATCGTTGGCCCGTCATAGTCCCATTCGCATCCACATGTAGGCACGTGCGGCCATTGATCATGATGCCAGCCCACACCATGATACTGCATGTCGGATATAGGTCCTTTTCCTGGATATTTTCTGGATGATAAGCAGTACCACTCTCGCGCCAGATCAGTTGGCGTCTACAATCCGATGACAGACTGAACCTACTCTCATCTGAGAATAATACGCATGCCCAGTCCTGTCCAGTTCAATTGTGATGATTACGACAACATTGCAAACGGGCAGTATGGTGCTGTCTGGTCAATGAGACACACACAACAGGTCTGCGTGCGTATAGTCCTCCTCCCCTCAAACGTCTGGCAACAGTTTTTCGGGAGATCTGCTTTCCTGAGTCAGCAAGAAACTGATTTGGCAACTGCTGAGCTGTGGTGCGCCTGTTCCTTTTTGTTGATAGGACGATATATCTGTCTTCTGCAGGCGTCCTACTTCTAACACGACCTCCCCGTGCCGTCTACTACACATTCCAGTAGTTTTAAATGACTTCCACAGCCGTGAAACAACGCTGTGAGCGATGTCGAACTCCCCTGGCAGCATCTGTTATTTTTCGCCCTTCTTCGATCTTTCCAATAATTCGGCCACGCATAAATTCATCTATGTTATGTCGGAAAGACATGCCAAAAATTTTAAGTTCGTCTATTAAATCTTTCCTGTAAAACTTTGGAAACAACAACTGTCCACACGCGTCAAAACCTTTAAAGCTCTTATAAACGCTATCACGTGATGAACAGACGTGGAAAAAAATTTGCATACTCATACTTCTTCTTACTAATATCCCGCACTTATTCTAATTTTCCACATTTTGTTTCCTTTCATTTTGTGGTTGCTATGGATGATAGTGTTATCCGTCCTTAGCAATTGTCCAGCAGTGTAGCATTTTTCCTGTATTATTTAGATTCGAAATTGTGTTTGTTTGTTAAAATTTTCTGTACGTGAATATACATGTATATAAAGGGTGTTTTTTAGAGGTATAGAACTTTAAATTGCAATAAAACAACGATGTATTATTCGATAAACATGAATTTTTATTTATTCGAAAGATAATCTTGTGGCATTATATTTTAAATATGATTTCTGGCATAGGACTGCAACGGCTGGCTCGGATGTTGTCCGATCTGGACGTCTAATTTTCGATGACATTTTCCATTATTTGTGACCGTATATCGGCAATAACACGGCTAATGTTGTCTTCCATATGGTCAAGCGTTGTTGGCTTATCCGCATAGACCAATGACTTTACATAGCCCCACAGAAAATAGTCTAGCGGTGTTAAATCACAAGATCTTGGAGTCCGTTTCTCAGGTCCAAAACGGGAAATTAGGCGATCACCAAACGTGTCTTTCAATAAATCGATTGTGGCACGAGCTGTGTGACATGTTGCGCTTTCTTTTTGGAACCACAACTCCTGGATATCATGATTGTTCAATTCAGGAATGAAAAAGTTAGTAATCATGGCTCTATACCGATCACCATTGACTGTAACGTTGTGGCCTTCATCGTTTTTGAAGAAGGATTCCACCGGCCCATAAAGCGCACCAAACAGTCAGTTTTTCTGGATGCAACGGTGTTTCGACATACACTTGTGGATTAGCTTCACTCCAAATGCGGCAGTTTTGTTTGTTGACGTAGCCATTCAACCAGAAGTGCGCTTCATCGCTAAACAAAATTCGCTTATGAAAATCGGGAACAACGGCAATCTCGTTTTGGTCCCATTCGACGAATCTACGTCTTGCTTTATGATCGTTTTGTTGAATTGCTAAACCAAACTGAGAATAAATCATTTGACAGCTGTTAAATCGGTCGCCATCTTGGAAAGTATTGCCAACTTAAACTTATATACGTGGAAACAAACACTCTTTATTTAATTCTCTATTTTCTGTATTTGCATCAACTCTTCCCCCTTTTGGTTTCATTGTTTTGAGTATTGAATTACGTTTGCAAGTCTTGTGTTATACTTTTCGGCACACAAGGAGTCTATCTAGAATCTCAAAAAATATTCATTATATCTTAATAATAAATACGTAACATATATTTGCTTACTTGTTACTGAAAAAAAACATACTATAGATTAAACATTTGTTTAAAAAGCAAAACACAAAATACAAACATAATAATATGAGCCGATATATGTACTTAACATGTTCGCTTCCAAGTCCCACGCCATCACGGGTCAGAATGTTACGTCGAGAACCTAATCCCGCGGAAACGCGTGGTTTAGGATTAAGCCTCAATAGCCTATCCTGGGTTATCGCGAGAAGAGCTGATCATTAACGTTTAATTTTCCCTTCAGTCCGAGCGCGGGGAAAAAATTCTACGGTTGCTATAGTGGGGATTGCATTTACCCCCTATAGAACGTATTATGCGACTTCGTGCGCTTCCAATGAAGGTACATGTGTCGTCCACACATCCATCGAATCATTTTCTTAAGTAAACACAATCACATGGATTGTGAAAAACCGATTCTACAATCTAGCTTGCGTCAATGTTTTATTAATATGCTTCTTTTAAGATATTCGTCTTGGGTCTTAGTAAAGGCGATCCCCCCCAAATGTCTTGATGGTCTACCAGTCGATCGCGATCTACTTAATACTTACTCCTGTTTTAGATAATCAGCTACATTCAGTATCTGTTCTGATGTGGATTTAATCAGACAGTATTCTTTCTGGCCTCGAACCTATTTTGGTTCGTCAGTACAGGCACGGCTAGGCTATTTCACGGAGTAAGGATTCTTCCAACTTTATATCATATCACTTTACAGCTAACTCTCTACTTAGCGACTTCACTTCCCACTCAGCAACATCTACGCATAGACTTAGACCTGGCGAGAAACTTGGACATAGACTTCGCTCTACTTCTAACTTCCTATACATATATGATTCCTAATTTACATAACCATGTTCTTCTTCTTCAGTTGGTTTGAAAGATTTGCCATTTCTGCTCCAAGGAAACCCCAAGAGAATATTAATAGAATTCGCGATGAAAGCCCCGTCACTGGATAAAAAAATGTAAACAATTTTTAATTCATATTTTCAAACTTTGACGGGCTCACGCGTCTTTTCTTTAGCCTGTCCTTTGGGTTCACTGGGGCCAGAATTAATGGCAAATCTTTTCCAACCAAATCTAAGAAGTGAAACGTGAAAGAAAGATGCAAATTAGGAAGCTTTTAAATATCAGAACTGAGAGTAAGCCAAATGGCAATTTGAGGAATGTAAACATAATGCGTGGTTCAAGCGTGAATAAGTTTAACAAAACGTTACGTGGCAAAGTAAAGAAATCATAAGTGATACAGTTCCATTGATTCAAAGTGCATACCATTGCACTCGAGTAATTCCAAGGCTTCTTTTAAGATTGCTGTGATCGTTACTTCAAACTACAGTAAAGTAGGATTGACTATTTAATATTAGGATCTGTGATAGTATGGGAATTGAGTTTAGACTAGTCAGTTATTGATAGTGGTCCGGGTTAGGTTAATTTGATATTATATAAATTGTGTATTTTGCTACCGTAGATTCTCTCACATACATTATTATAATGTAATTTTTTAAAGGATTAATGTAAATATCTTAATAAAGCCATATTAAGATAATGTATGCTTCTAGTTCTTCCGTTAATCCTACACCTCACGCTGATAATCAAAGAGATGTTCACCCGAGGAGGGATATCAGAAAACTTTCAGATATTTTAAAATATAATAGCACCATTCACATGCATTTGATATTCATAGAGGTAGAAACGATTCTAGAATGCCAGTATAGTTACAATAAAATACTTCGTCCTAAAATGACACAATATTTTGTGTGAGATTTTTTTGTTACTCATTAATTATTGACATATGTTAAATTCATATCATTATTATATTGTCTATTAATATTTATTTAATATGTTGCACGTGAAAAAGAAAATTTCAATTTCTATATAATGCATTCGATTATTGTCTCTACTTTATTGTCGAAAATCAGCGCACTCATTTGTCTTGCAAACAATTTCCTGAAAGTCAGCTTTCCTACGACACAAATCATTAGAACTGCAATTTGACAGCGAAAACTTCCCTTCGTATAATCAAAATTTTTCTAGTTCAGAAGACTTATTAATTCGAGTAAGTATCTGCAAGTTGACTTAATGGCATCATTTTGCTAACAATGACATGTTCACAAACAGCTCGTATTCAGAATTCCTCCGAATTTCAATATCTCATATTTTACTCAAAACACGAAAAATCTTAACATATTCATTTTCCTTTAAAATTGCTGTAGGCATCTAATTACTTGGATACTTATGAAAAGAACTTGTTTCCTTCCCCTTGGTAACGACTTGAAAAATCAAGTGCCTCAATTTTGTAATGATACAACTTAGCCCTATCTTCTTAATATGCATTAGTAAAAATTTCTAAGAATTTTGAATATCATCCTTAAAGTATCAATCAGTACAATAAATAATTTAGCAGAAAATGTATTTCTCCGGTAATTTCTTAATCATTATATATAAAAAACGACTGATATTGCAAAACAGTATTAAAATAGATAATAAACTAGCTGGACCCGACAAACGTTCTGGTGCCAGTATGCATTATAATAGCTTGTAAATGAATAAATTGAGTTTTAGTAGTATTAATTAATTAATAACTAATTAAACTTTTATTTTGTGTAACTAAAACTAATCACTCACATATTAATAATCAGTCACAATCGCTATTTTCCGATTCATAAGACCAAACATATTTTTTGAATACAAATTTTACCTATAAAAGTAATGGAATACGATCAGTATTAGATTCCTTTGATTCTCGCATACTTTTTATAATACTTTATATTTTCTAGGTTAATGCAAAAAACACCACTTTTAAGATTTATGTTATAAAAAAAAATGTTGAAAATTATCTTCACTTGTGTGTGTGTGTGACAGCTATGGAAAGAACCAATATATTTTCTTGTGTTCAAATATATCAAGATACCGATTTTCATAGGAATGGGTCAATAGATATTAAAGTTGTAGGGTTACAGCACCTCCTGGCGGAGAGCTTAAGCAAAAAGTGAATAATGAAAATAAATTCTCCTGAATAAAATTCATATACATTTCAAGTTTATATGTTATAACACCACCTGGTGGAAAGCTGCGACAAAGAGGATAGCACAAAATCTTTCTCCACGAAAAATTCATATGCATGCCAATTTTCATCGTGATCGGGTGAACAGCAGTGAAACTCTGTCATACATGCAGAGAACCGTTTATACATAGATATAGAATAAATAAGCTATTTTTAGCCTTTAAGAAATTAGTTTTTGAAGTTAACTTCTTATGGCACGATAGGGAGACATTTCCGTTGCACGTTACGTGTTACCAAGCACGGTTAACGATGAATGTAAGGTAGAAATGAATGAAGTTCCGAATTTTCCCTCGTTTTAAAAAACGCCATCTAATTCATACTATCTATCTCAGACAAAAAACAATTACAGAATCGGAAAGATCATTCCTTTCGCCACGATATCGTATATTTTTTTTAAAGAAAATAATGATACTTTCTATTTTTTACGATTTTTTTAAATGAGTCAAAATTGATACGCTTTTATAAAAATGGTTTCTAAATCATTCCCTTTAAGTTTCTTTTCGAGTTACTGAATTGATATTTTATTCTAAACAAGTTCATGTTTTTCTCTTTTAGAATCAGTAATAAAAATTAAAAAAAATGACGAAATCTTTTTTTTTTGCGATTTTTCAAAAAATACTCAAAATTTTAATTAAATCTTTAATAACTTCATTATTTATAAAAATAATCTAGCGAAACTTTTTTCCATATGTAAAATAGTGTTATCCGTAATCTGTTCAAAGACTGAAAAAATAGATTAAAAATTACGGCTTTTAAAATTTCTTTTGTGTTTTTCGTCTATTAGCCCTGAGCTAGCACCCACCTTCCTCTCCTCATTCAACAGCAGCTTTAACAAGACTTTCCTCTTTTAGCTTTGCGATACATACTTTGTTATGTTTTTACGTTACCTAGAACTCAAAATATAATCCATTTTATGAATTAAAAAAAATCATCGGAAGTAGGCATTTAAATGGTTCAAAATCTGTCAAAACTTAATTTAAGGTGAGTTTGTTGAATATACAGATTTAAAATTATTTTAAGGAAATATTACAAACAATCTATTGTTTTAAAATTTAGTGGCAACACAAAATTTCTTCCAATAGTTTGGCAATAAAAGATTGTGTTTACAAAATTTTCAATCGAATGGAATTTCTAAATCCAGTTTAAGAAGTGAGTTTTTATATCATATATATGCTTTGGTGTAATTAATTTGATTGTTGTGAAAGTGTTATATAGTGCTTCATTAATTTGTATTTTAAGACTACAGTAGGCAGTAAATTTTTTTACAAACATGTCCCAAATTTTTACTGGCTCTATGTAACATAGAACTAAAATCATATAAAAAAATTGGCGAGAAGAAAAAAATGAGTATAGTTTTTAAAAAATTTAAAAATTTAAAAACGTTCTATGCGTTTTCATTTTTTTTTCAATTTTATATTTTTACCTGATTTAACTTCTTTAAGCAATTCTTTACAAATGTATGCATAATCGTACGCACGTTCCGTTGGTGTGTGCATGTGCTACAACAGTTCATAAATCTCAAGGCAGCACATACTCAGAAACTGTTTACGAATACGATCGACGTCACTCTCAATCATTATTATGCATTGCTTTATCACGTGTAACGAGTATTCAAGGATTATATATTACGACAAAAAATAATGATAAAACATTTTACCATTGTTGAAGATGATCGTCATCAACAATTCATTTGCAAGCGGAGTTTAAACGACTTTCATTGAACAAACTTCAAACTATCAATGAAGATTTGATTATTTTCATAACGAACAGACAAGGTTTATCGATTTTTACTTTTAATTGCCAAAGTCTTATAGCTCACGCTGTAGACTTACAAGATTCAGTAATAAGAAATTCAAATATTTTAGTTTTATCAAAAACATGGCTGTGCAATGAAAAAGATATATATCTATTCCAAATTTCAACTGCATTGTGAAGAATAAACGATCAAATACGAGAGCAGGAGGAGTTGCGATTTACCAAAATTCGAGCGATGCTGTTAACATTATAACTCCATCCATGGAATGTTCTGTCAGTCAATCCGATATTTTTGGTACCATACAATCTTCAGTGGGGGATTTGGGCTTGGCTGAATGCGTAATAGATAATGGACAAAAAATTATAATTGTAGCAGTATATATATTACACCGAACAAAAAGTTGGATGACATTATCGAGTTCCTTTATCGATCATTATTACCATATACATCAAGAGGTTCTGCTTTACTTAATAAAAATTATGATAAAATACCTATGATTTTAAGTGGAGATTTTAATGTCAATTTTGCTTTAGACAAATCTCTACATTTGATTGAATTTTTAAAAGAAAATTTCCCCTTATCTCTCTAAAAAACAACAGAATAATGTCAACGACAAAATCAAATACTACGATTGATGCACTCTTTTCGAGATACTTAAGTGATATTTAGTGCAAAACCCCTACATTTCTTACTTTAGTTACCACAAGCCTTTGATAACAAAAGTATGTACTGAAGCACACATAAGCATAATGGAAATAGACTAATAATGATGATACTTTTCTCAAAATACATACAATATTTTTTTTTAAGTATTATGTATTGAAAATGAAAATTTTGTCTATACTTATACCTTTTTCATCCTAATTATTTTTTTTTAAATACAGTTTTAAATAGTAATGATATTAATAAATTTGTTAATGATATATAAGATAACTTCAAAATAAAACTTTATCATGCAATTCAATACATGTAAGTCAAAGAAGTTAACTTTTAACGCGTGTTCACACTGATACGCGCTTTCTTTTTTTTCTGTAGAAATTCACAACAAATGCTATTTATTATGTTGCACAAAAATTTGTATTAGCATCATTCAACATTATTTGAGACAAGAGAATTACAACAAGCTTCCATTGCTGGGTTTATATTTGTCAGCATACAACTGGCGCTTGCGTATTTGATAAACAACACCCGACGGTTGTAGAACAAATGATTTATACAGACTAATACAACGACGTTTTATTTTAAGAAAAATCAAAAATTTGCATACACCCTGTAATTCAGCGTTTCTTACACTGTGGTGCTCTCCTTCTTCCTAGGGCGGTCCCTTCGTGGGGAACGCGAGCATAATGAAAAGGGGGAAATGAAAGATTTAAAATAAGAGAGAGTATTAATTTACTGAAAAGAAGCAAAAAAAATGTAATATGAAATAATAAAAATCAATTACTCATTTACACAGATATAATATACTTACAAATATATCAATACTGTATTTTTGATAATAAAAAAATCATCAATATTAAATTTTAAAAAAAATGTTTAATAATTACTAATGTCTCTAATGCGTCTGATAATTTGTATTGTTTGCAATAAAAGTCATATTGTAACTTTAGCATCAAAGAACAATATTATGGTATTCAAAACATTGTTATTGTATGGGGGAGCGATGAAAATTATGATGGAAAATCGGTTCGCAAATATTGAAAGTTTGATAAACAATGCTTTAAAGTTCATATACAAATCTGACTGTACCAAGGCAAGAGTTAACATAACTCTTACATTTTGTATCGAAACACCAATATTTCACCAGATCTTGTGACTTGGAACGACATTATATTTACACATAAATGGGTGAACAGACAGTGGGGATAAAGTTTTGCATTCACACGAAGTTAGCTAGCATTCCCTTCCCTTAAGCACTCCCAAATCACGTTTTCCTTACCACTAATTAACTCAACGAAAATAATATTGTAGGGACTACGTTTTTCATACATGCAGATGTTTGGGTTTTGAAACTGGGAAAGCTCAGTTATATTGTACCAATGAGCCAATCTTCTGGTCTCCCCTATGATACTCCCTTCTCATTTATTTTTGTGTCTGTCCTTGAAAAAAATTAACTCACCTTTTTATACAGAGGAGTAATCAGAGGAGTAATGGCAGAAATCAAGTTCATTGGCGCACAATTATTTAGTATGAAACTGGCCTTATTTCTGAGATCCCTAATAGGCACTCAACAACATCCGTGTTTCTGCAGTTATGGAGCCTACTGCAGCGTTTCTCAAACTGTCGGGCTGTGTTAATTTTCCGTTATTAATTTTTAAATTATGGTTTAAGCATGCCTAAACTCATGTCGTCAGGAAGGTAAATGGGTATCATTCCTGTCAGTTTTTTCAAAAGGTAGAATTATAAAGTTAATAAACAAATACGCCTTTTCTTTATACATTTTAAGGCAAGTGTCAACTAGGCGGGGCCCAGGACCTTTGCTTCTTTGATGACTGGCCTCATTCTCTATTCAGCCTCAATAAGATCGTGATAAAAAAAATTGTAATCGTAAAATGTTATTCCCGGCGTATTCTACGAAAAACTGGGAATTCTGAAGAATGCGCCAACTGAAAACGCTGGCAAGACATCATGATTATGTTATTTCTGTCGCCCATGCTTTGTCTTTGGCCTACAATTATCCACAATCATTGCTCATTTAATCGAAAAGAAACACTTGGTTTGCGCTTGGGGCATCGTTTCTAAAACTGTGGGGCGTTACAGGTGTCATGATAACTCTACGAAGGGATCGCGAACATATTGAAAATTCTAAAAAATAAGATTTTTAAAAAAAATTGTTAATTTACTGAAAATATAAACAAACAAAATACATTCTAACATAAGAAATAAAATGCCCATTTAAACTGATATAATATCCTTATAAATGTATCAGTACTGTACAATGTATTTCATAATTAATCTAATAATAATAAGTTAAGAACAAATTTAATAATTACCTGTGACCCCAGGGACGAGTCATATATAAATTTATAAACAAAAATTTAAAAAAAATTATAAATCCATTAACTGTCGATTAATTAAAAGCTACGTGAATCACTCCCCGATGCCCTCGATTTCTCTAAAAGCGGGTATATGTGATGTATGGGGGGTGAAGAAAAGGTAAAAATGAGCAAATTCTCCGAAATAAGTAAATCCTTCGCAAACACTGTTAAGTCTTTTTATTGCGTTCCAAAGCCTTCGGTATATTTTTATGGGTAGCAGTGCACAAAAGACGTCCGGGACGGTAATACTTTGAATGTCCGAGAGCTATATACGCCAGGGGCAGTCATATATAATGCATGTATATATATATATATATATATATATATATATATATATATATATATATATATATATATATATATATATATATATATATATATATATATATATATATATTTATATATATATATGTATATATTTATATATATATGTGTGTGTGTATTTGTATATGTATATGCTTATATATTGAAAAAAAATTATTTTATATTTGATTATATATAAATATATATAAATATATATATATATATATATATATATATATATATATATATATATATATATATATATATGTCAGGTTTGAAAAGTTTAGGTTCAAAATTAAGGAAGTAATAAATGAAAATAGAGCGAACTCTTTACCATCGCGTAAGGATTTATGAGTAAATAAGCCTGTTAAAAGGTGCAACGAGCGCTGACGAAGGCGAACGCATACTAGAAAAGGACTTGGCTGGTGTCTCCTCGCTGCGATGTTGTTTTTGTACCACCTGGTTGCGCGGCAAAAGGTCCGCCATGTTAGATTATATATGATGGAAACGTATTAAAGGAATATTGTGAAGATGATGCCCTCCTCAGTTTATCAGCAGGCCTGGGGCCTGTCATATATATATATATATATATATATATATATATACACTGGTGTGCAAAAATTAAGGACGGAGTCGAAAAATTAGCATATCAGCTGAACGAAGAGGCAGAGAGGACAGAAAGACCAATCAGGAGATTAAGTAAGGTGATGTACGGTAGCACATGCGCAGATATGCAGGTAGACGTAATGGGGGAGTGTCTGAGTAGTATAAAGCATGCTGTCGGTGTAAGATCAGTATTTCTGGCAGAGAGATTGCACGCCGTACAGCAGTTAAAATCACACCGAGTTGCTGCCTCAGCGAGAAATGGCGAATAATCAATCCGTTAGACGACATCTGGATGCTTTTACCCGAGGTCGAATCATTGGGAAGTTGGAGGAAGGCCGCAGTGTGACAAGTGTGGCTGCAGAGTTCGGAATTGCTCACAGCATCGTTTCAAGACTTTGGAGACAATTTCAAACTACAGGAACAGCTATCCGGGGGTTCAGTAGTGGTCGTCCACGGGGTACCACACCCGCAGATGACCGGTACATTGTCTTACAGGCCAGAAGAAACAGGCGGCAGACAGCGGGAGAAATCGCTAGACACACGACACAGGCGACTGGACGACCGATATCGCGTTTTACCGTGAACAGAAGACTACACGGGGGTGGTCTGTTTGCACGACGCCCTGTACGGTGTGTACCTTTAACGCCTGCCCATCGGTGAAGGCGTTCTCTGTGGTGCCGGGAACACCGGAATTGGAGAGACAATGAATGGGGACGAGTACTCTTTACAGATGAGAGCAGATTCAGTTTGTGTAGCGATTCTCATCGCATACTCATCTGGAGAGAGCGGGGAAGCGGCAATCATCCCTCGAACATCATTGAAAGGGACAGGTATGGAGGTCGCGGTGTTCTCGTTTGGGGAGGCATCATGCTTGGTAGTCGTACAGACCTTCACATCTTCGACGCAGGTTCAGTCAACGGAACTCGTTATTGTAACGAGATTCTTCTTCCATATGTGCGTCTTTTTAGAGGCGCTATGGGTCTGCAGTTTCTTTTCATGGACGACAATGCACCATGTCATCGCACAGTAGCTGCCGAACAGCTCTTAGAGAATGAGGATATTGAACGTATGGATTGGCCGGCACGATCTCCGGATCTCATTCTCATCCAGCATGTATGAGATTTTCTAGGCAGACGCTTGGCAGCTCGTACCTTACCACCAGTAACGATTCGGGAGCTTCGATTGGCGCTGCAAGACGAATGGGCAGCAATGCCTCAACAACTCATTGACACCCTCATTCTCAGCATGGTCAGACGCTGTGAAACCTTCCTAGCAGTCAGGGGAGATCGTATCCCCTACTAAAGACCGGATGTTTCTTGCTGGACACCCATCACAGGGATGTTTCGGCCTTCAGTCGCATTGCGCTCCATGCTACTTTTTCAATCAAGCTTCTTTTTATCCCTCTGATTTCTCTTTTATTAAGTGTTGCTTGCATTCCACATGTCCTTACGTATTGGGGATCTTACGGTATTAAATGTGTTGTTTTGGAAAGCTTTTGTACAAACTTATATTGAAAAAACCGTCTCGTCCTTAATTTTTGCACACCAGTGTATATATATATATATGTATACATATATATAAATATATATA
Organism: Trichonephila clavipes; assembly: GCA_019973935.1. NCBI lineage: Eukaryota > Metazoa > Arthropoda > Arachnida > Araneae > Nephilidae > Trichonephila > Trichonephila clavipes. The sequence goes on from BMAU01018720.1 coordinate 713,184, forward strand.
TATATATATATATATATATATGTATACATATATATAAATATATATATATATATATATATATGTATACATATATATATATATATATGTATACATATATATATATATATGTATACATATATATATATATATGTATACATATATATATATATATATATATATATATATATATATATATATATATATATATATATATATATATGTATGTAGTGTCACGTTAGAGTCCAATTATAGCATTACTGAATTCAATACATCACTATTGCATGAAGAGGGACGCGATGAAACTTTTGGTTGAATATTGAACCGCGACTATTTAAAGTTTGAGAACCACTGGCCTTCCGACAACCTGCTAGGTAAAGGAGGATGTGGCTTGGTTTTGCAGCGGTGTCTTCTCCTACCAGTGATTAACAACTAAGGACAGGAATAAAATATTTTAACTACTGAACCGAATAGGGACTCATTTCATCTAATGCGTGTAATTCGAATCCTGAAGTTCTACACTGGAGTGCAAAACTTATGCAATAGGTGGCTTTATTGTCATAACTTCACAAAAAATCATCTGAGAGACATGAAATTCAGAAATGAGGGAGAGTATGATGTACGTAAAGGATAACGAACGCATCGGCGCTGAAAAAGGAATACAATGCATACGGTTTGGAATCAAACAAAAACAAGCTTTATTGAACGCATAGTATCGTGACTCATGATGGTCTATCCAACAGGAAGAACAACAAACAGATGTTCCTTAATATGGTATATGCCCTCCCCTCACTGCAATGGTTGCTTCGCACCGTGTCCGCATACTCAGAACCAGCTGGAGCAACATTTCTTGTGGTAGGCGTGCCCATTCTTCAATCATCTTCAGTTTGAGTTGTCGGGTATTCTCCGGATGATGTAAGCGTGCTGCAATACGGCTATCCAAAGCATCCCACACATGTTCGATGGGATTTAAATCTGGGGAGAACGCTGGACAATCCATTCGAGTGATATCTTCACTTTCCAGCAGCTCCTCAACAGCAAGAGTCCGATGTGGCCGTGCATTGTCATCCATAAAAATGAAATCTGGGCCAATGGCATCTCGAAACAGAAGCGCATGGTGAAGAGGTACCTCCTCACAATAGCGATCCCCGATTACAGACCCTCTATCGAAAATGTGGAGCTCAGTTTGCCCGTTCAGCATAATGCCTCTCCAGACAAGAATTCCAGGACCAGCGTAATGATGTCTTTCCTTGATGTTACTGGCATAAAACCGTGTCCCGATCTCTCTCCAAATCAAAACGCGTTAAGAATCGCTTCTGGTACTGAACCGGCACTCATCCGTAAAGAGGACACGACTCCATTGATCAGTTGTCCAGTTTTTGTGCTATCAGCACCACTGTAAACGGTGGCGTCGGTGGTCAACTTTCAACGGGAGACAGCGTTCAGGACGGCAGGCGAATAGGCCCTCTTTATGAAGGCGTCTGGCTACAGTAAACCGCGACACTTGTCGCCCCGTTGCTGTAGAGAGTTGCTGAGCAATGACGCTTGCTGACTGCCGTCGGCCTCTTTTCACATGCAGGATGATATATCGGTCATCCACTGCAGTTGTTGTCCTCGAGCGGCCACCACCAACCTTTCTAACAGCTGTACCTGTGGTTTGGAATGCTTTCAAAACGCGCGAAACGACATCTTTGTTGATTCCGAACTCTGCAGCTAAACTGGGACGGTACGCCTCTTTTCAAGCTTTCCAATCATTCTTCCACGTGTGAAGCCATCCAGGTGATTTCTTCAAGCCATATTTCACGAACTGACTTACTAGCACTTGCAGCGAATATGTTGAATTGTGTCTGCGTCCTTCATCTTATTTTACTGTTGAGCAGCTCGCGCCGTCATCACGCGTTTTGCGTACGCTTCTGACGTTTCATTCTTGATATTTGCATACGCTGGAAGTTTCTATTTACTTACGTGTTCACTGTACTGATCTCCAGACCTCCGTTTCTGCAATTTCATGGTTATCTGCTTAATTTTTACATTTTTGCTTAAGTTTTGCACATCAGTGTATTTCAAAAAGACACTGCACCCAAGCAGCACTCTAGGTCATCATGGGGCATCCTCCCTCTTTGTCACAATCAGCATGACGCCGAAACGGGGACCCAGGAATTGTACACTAGATGGCAGCAAAGCCTAACGATACTGATTGATTATGCATTCATTCCAAAAAGAGTCTAAATAAGACTTTCTCAATAATTCACGACTTGTGATTCGTCTGCAACGGAGCACACTTCAACTAGACCCGCCACCTCAACAAGATATTGCCCTCAATGTAAACGAAAAAAAATTTCCAACGGCACACAAACCTACTGGAGATGTATAACAAGTGCAGTATTTGACTGGGAAAAACCTTCTCTCAGTATCATGCAGAAAGTTAAACAGAAAAAAAAATTCTTCTCAAGGAAGGGGGTATGTAGCGGCTCCCTCTTCTCCAAGCCTCAAACCAAAAAGACAGGAATAAATGCCCTTAAACGACTGGCCCGAAAAGATTTTTTTTCATCGCAGTCGTCTAAAGCGAGCATTTCGGATCCAAAAATGGCCAGTTCAAATAACACTGCACCCAAGCAGCACTGAAGCTCATCACGGGTCTTTCTTCCTTCCTCCACCAGCAGCTTATAGCTTAACGGGCAAAGGTAAAATGCATATGGCTCAAATCTTTCATTGTTCTTTAGGTCCTTAGGTCTTACCATTGACTTAATCTACTATCCATCGAACACCTTTGTTATATGAATGACAAACAACTGATCAAGTATGTTGCCCCACACGTCCGTCGATACATTAGTAAAAAATTGGAAACTAGTGGCAGCATCATAGACTAATTTACATAAGGAATGTATTTAAAATTTCTTATATAGTTCTTATACCAAAGCTCGCTTATTACAGTAATTATTTTCAATTATGGCGACTTCCCACTATACTTAATGTTTTCCACATGTTAATTGGCAATGTCACTGAGGTTTACTAAACAGATTTCTACCTTCAAATTTTGTGTTATTTAACCAATTCATTTCACTTTGATATGTATCTCGTCCTTTGTGTGTACTACATTTTAAACAGCCAGTAGATAACAATAAACTTATAACTAATAATTCAAAATGTGTCCTACATTATTGTATAACGTGATTTTTAATTACCTAGGGAAATATAAGAATTTAATTTAGTAAAAAAAGTGTTTTATCAAGTAATGTATTTTCAATCTTGTATGCCTACTCATCCATCGCTCAGCTGAACGGATGGGCCTTATTGAAAATATAAAGTTGCTCTCACAAACTATGTTAATTTAGATGTTTACGAAACTGGTTTATACTTTTTGAACTTTTAAAGAGTTTACGTGTTATATAGTAGAAAATTATTTGTATGCAATGTCATAATATTATTTTCTATAGAAAGTTGCTTTAATCTGATCAACGACAGATACATATTCAAAATTAAGAAATATGCCCATTTAGACAATCGTTTCTAAAATCACTGAAAGAAAAGTAAATACTACGATGCTAATACTTCAAGGTAAGGAAATATATATTTAATGTGGCTACTACCAAAGCTTACCAGGGGTGTGTGGGCTGTACATTTAAAGGGAAGACAGTTGTAAATATATTTACTGATATCTGCGTTGTATTCTTTCCCATTTCCACAGGGACTCTTTCTACAGTCTCATTCCCAGCATGGATTCGAATTGGGAAAAGTATACAATTGTAAAAATGAGTCATACACTGCTTACTAAATGATTTTTTTCCTCATCTTATTGCTTTACTTTTAGACGTTCCAGCATTGATAAACCTTACACCTAATCATGCGTGTATCGATTCGCACCTAATTTCGGACTATTTAAAAAAGGGGGAAATTAGAAATATTGTTTCGAATTTTATGTAAGGAATTTTTAAAATAGTGTAAATGATTTATATCTGGATGTTTGTAATATGTTTATATAAATCTACGTTGCATTTATTTTACGTTAAAATTGTAACATTCGCTAGCAACGCCGTTTATTACACTTTAATGTTGATTCAATGGAAACTTGGAGACAGAGCCAAGTGTTGGCATATTTTTGGCGATCATTTTGGCAATTTGGTGAGCATTTTTGCAATTTAGTGACAATTTTGGCAATTTGGTGACCATTTTGGCGACATGGTGACCATTGTTGGGGAGAGTGTGACCCTATGAATTCTTTTGGAAATGTGAGGAGAAATCTGCTAACCTCACGCTCCATGATGCAAGTGAATTTTTCCGAGAAGAATCCGTGAGGCCTATAAATAGGGAGTTGCTCGTCTTAACTTAGTAAGTCTTGTTTTGATCGGAGAAGAGTAGTATTAATTTGACAGTGAAGAGTTAAACAGCGATTAGGTATTAATGCGTTTGTTGTGTTGGATGAGGGGGATATGAATAAAATGTTTACAGACATATATTTTAGACACTGATATAGTTATGCATGAGTACTTTTCAAGGTGAGAAGGCTTCCTGAGATTTACTCAGTGAATTTGAGTAATGTATCCTGTATTTAAAGGTGTTTTTTCTACAGTAAATTTTCATTGCTCCTGAAGAACTCTCTTGCTTTTTGCGACTGATTGCATAAATCTTTGAGCCCCAATCTAAATAAAATAATATTTTCTATTTATAGAGATCGCCGGCTGGGTGGCATGGTTGGTTTGTCGCTGGCCTTCTGCACACAAGGTTGCGGGTTCGACCTCGGCCCATGTCGGTTGATTTTCATGATGCAGAAAATCGACAACGGCCATGTCGTATGATTATACGGCATGTAAAAGACTCCTAGAGTGTCCGTTTGGCGTGGATGCTATCAGCAAAATAAAATCCTGGTACAAGTTCGCATCATCAGAGCTCAGGTGCCTTCCTCTAGGGAGGAAACAGGCGTCAAAATTACCTACAGCGATTGGTATACGTCTATAGGGCACAACACTAAAAAGTGATACCAGCTTCCCGGAGATGTACTAGGTCTGCAATGGTTAATGACCAATTTGCAACCTATTAGGGAAAAAAATAGAGAGATCTGTTAATTCTTGGGATTTAATGTACATTTTGGGGAAAAAACCTAAAATAATGATACATCATTTAATGATTTTAATTTTTTTACAATAAATATTTTTAATAAAAATGTTTATTCTTTTTTCTTGCTTTTCATATCACAAGCTAAACCCATTATTGGATACCTTAATAACATCTTTGGTCAGTGATTGTTATAGAATCTTTGATCGATTAACAGTTTCATTTGCGTCATGTCCTTTAAAGATCTGACGTAAATATTGACTCAGATACAGATTTCAATATCAATATATTAATTCAATAATGTTTTGATCCTGGTCAAAATTATTACGAAATCAAAGTATTAAATTATAAAGTTATTAAGGAACATAATTTTTGTGTAAGCTATTATATAATTTCTAATTAAATTAAAATGTAGTTTATAATTATGAGCGCTCACAAAGAAGAATAAAGTGAAGTATACTCTTTATAAACACACAGTTTCTCTGACCACAAATTTATGTTTCCACTACTTGAACCTAAGGGAATCAAAATTATAACAATTTTAACTACTGATATTTGTTATTTACTGCTTAAGTACTTTTTAATGTAAATAACACCATTAGTTTTAGAAGAGATTAAAGCCCATTTTTTAAACAATTTAAAAAAACAATTATTCCCCTTGAGATATCTAGCGGAAATAATCTAAATGGTCAAATAAATTTTACCGATAATGCATACTTCATTTTTTACAGAACATTGTAAAGCAAATTGGGCAATTTATATGTAAGAAGTGGAGTGGAAACAACTTTAAGGTAACTACATAGCCTTAACAAAATTCTACCGAGTAAAATTAATGGAGTAGAAATTATTAAATCCTCGTTGAAAGGTATTTGATATTTATTTTTTCCACTTACCAATTTATCTTTCCTCTAAGAGGAATTTTTCTGCTTAAAGTTACAATATTGAAAAATCGTATACATGGTTTAGAAGTGGTGCCCTGAGACTATTTATATTCTTGTAAGTTTATGTATTATTAGTTATTAAAATGTTCAGTTTTTGTGAAGGGTGATTGATGGGACTAGAAACCATTAATACACCTACACCCTCATTTCCCCATTGTAATTTAAAAATAACATGATGTTTTCTTTATTATTTGATATTATCTATCCATAATTTAATTAAAGGGAATGCACCTGAGAAGTATGACCAATTGTTTTCATTTCGAAGAACATAGAAAAATTAGTATTCACTTAATAATTAAAATATCCGTGTTGTCCAGATAGTTTTTAAACTGAACAAATTCTTGAAGATATAAATAATTGAATTCGATACCTTTTGTATTAAGATATTTGACTGCGTTTAGAAGCGTAATTTTGCAAAAGCGTACAAAAGTTTTTTTTAAAGCATTCAGTGCCACTTAGGTAAGAATACACGCATAAAATTGTTTTAAGAATATTATTACAATAAAAGATTATTTAAATGCAATATTTTGGCAAACAATGAACTTGGGATGGCATATTTTTAAAACATTCTCCTTTTATGAAAATAGCTCCTGTATTGATAATATTTTTCTTATATATAGCTACGACTTCTTTACAGAGCCTAAATTATGATTTTTGAAAAATTTCCATTTATTTTTTTGGAGTTAACCATCCGCTAAAATTTTCAGTTTTTGTGAAGGGTGATTGATGGGACTAGAAACCATTAATACACCTACACCCTCATTTCCCCATTGTAATTTAAAAATAACATGATGTTTTCTTTATTATTTGATATTATCTATCCATAATTTAATTAATTAAAGGGAATGCACCTGAGAAGTATGACCAATTGTTTTCATTTCGAAGAACATAGAAAAATTAGTATTCACTTAATAATTAAAATATTAGCGTATAGAAGCGTAATTTTGCAAAAGCGTACAAAAGTTTTTTTTAAAGCATTCAGTGCCACTTAGGTAAGAATACACGCATAAAATTGTTTTAAGAATATTATTACAATAAAAGATTATTTAAATGCAATATTTTGGCAAACAATGAACTTGGGATGGATATTTTTAAAACATTCTCCTTTTATGAAAATAGCTCCTGTATTGATAATATTTTTCTTATATATAGCTACGACTTCTTTACAGAGCCTAAATTATGATTTTTGAAAAATTTCCATTTATTTTTTTGGAGTTAACCATCCGCTAGACGAGCTTCAAAAAGTGTTATCCACTGCCATCTGTCAGATGATTCACCTCACCCTTACATTTGAAGATGATTTAAACATTTTATTGGTGAGATTTGACATTAAAATATATTTGCCATAAAAAAATATTTAAAATAGAATCAGAAATTGAAACATTTAAGCGAAAAAACATAAAAAAAAATACTCTTTAGTTATCACCGTGTTACCACTGTTTACATTTTAAAGGCCGATTCCCACGTACACGTTACGAACAAATTTTCGTCCAATTTTTACTCAGTTGCCATAACAACAACTTTCGAACAACTTTTTGCGAGTGATCTCAAAAAGTTGTTCCAAATAAAAGTTGCTTGAAACTCCAGCCAATGAGGTTCTTCGGTGTCATACGTTATAAACAAGATGGCGGCTTCAATTTCGTTAAATGCATCATATATAGGGTATAATATTTTAATGGTGTGTAATATTTTAGTGGCGTATAATATTTTAAATGGAATATGATGCTCCATTTCTTTTTACTCCCATCAACAAAAGAACGAATGAAATATAGAAATAATTTTGGAGGTTGTTGTTGTTACTAATGCCACCTGATCGGTAAATGCCAGATTAAGGCCCAAGAAATTTATCATGGTAAAGGGCTAAGTGACACCTGTCGTTAGCCGTAGCTTTGAGCATCATACAGGTGACGGAACGATTTAGCTCGGTGATACCCCAATTTTGAGGGAGAACACCCTGGGGTTAGTCAGGGGTCTCCAACCAACCTCACGAGAAGACTTGCGGCTCGACGGCTATTTAAAGTACCACTCTGCCGCGAAGGCGCTATACGTGTACAAACATACATGTCTTCTCCGGGATTCGAACCCAGTCCCTACGGTACAGCAGTCAGCGTCGCTAACCACTATAACGGATGGGTGAGATTTTTGAGGTTCTTTTGCCAAAGCGAATAATCGGAGAGTAATTTTTCAATGTGGAGATAGAGCGCGGCTGACGTCAGAGCATGTCGTTTTGCTTACGGTAACCCTTAACCCTCAGATAGGGGAAAAAATTGGTCCAAAAAGCTGCACCAAAAATATTCGTATGATACGGCCGTAAGATACCTGGTGTTATAGCCTTGATAGATAGACCTAGTAGATAGCCTTGCAATATTTAAGTGGTATTGGTTTTGTGTGTGTGTATAATACATAACACAATTTTAATAATATTTTCTTAAAGTACTGTCGAAATGGAACAACACCTTCTTTTCGCAGTTCTTGAAGATGTTCTCTTGGTTTTTGTGTCTTGAATGGTTCCTTGTATATGTCAGATATTTCTTCAATCCTAAATCAAAACGAACAAGATATGTGAATGTTACACTCAGACTGCCTTCTCTACCGGTGCGTTATGGTCCTGGATACAAACATCTGGCCTTTCCGAAATACGACTCCTTGCGCTACTATCAGTAACACTACTCCAAAGTCTATGGAATGTAATCAAATAACCTTGGCGGTGCTCTCAAAGAAATTTCATATAAAAAAAAATCTCGGTTATTTGTACCTTTACTCTTCTCCCCTCCTGTCTTTTGACAGCATAAGCTTACCTATGTGAAAAATCGCGTAACTTTTAATTGGCAGATAAGAGGCTAAAGTAAAATATCTAAACCTTAATAATTTTAAATAATTACCGTAAAATCCGGCGTGTAACACGCTCGTTCAACACAAAAAATAAGATTCAAATTTACGGGTGCGCTTTATACGCCGGGTATAAGATTGAACGCTTTAAAAATGAAAGAAGATAATAATATATATGTATATATATATATATATATATATATATATATATATATATATATATATATATATATATATATACAGGGTGTTTCAGCTAAGATGTTACAAACTTCCAGGAGAGGTAGGGGACAACAAGACGACTCGAAGTATATAGGCAATGCCGGGTCGGAAATGCTTTCCTAAGGCTCCACACGCGCCGACAAAATTTAGGGTGCAAAACTTCAACTGGTCTTAAAAACGGGAAAAATTGTCTAAACGCTTTCGGTTTTGGTCAAAATTATTGCTATTATTTATTATTTCATAGAAAAAATTCTGAGCAATATTGCTGCTAAAACATCGCTAGAGGGCGCTTTAGACTTTGGAACGCTAGGGAAAAAAAATTTCAATATTTTTTAAAGGTTTTTGATGGCTTTCATAAGTTGAAACTTTAACTTGAATTTTGATACTAGATTTGGTATCCTCCGGGGAAAATTGATGTAAAAAATTGAACATTGTTCAGGGCACTTAAAGCACAAACGGTGCTAAAAAACGAGCAAAATGTTGGATTTCGGTGCGGTTTGCGCGAAAAGCATTCCCTTGCTGACTAATTTGTTCAAAACAAATTTTGACATTGTTGCCAAATTTAAAACTAGAGGTGCTTCAGACAAGTAAAAAGACATTCCCGATCGACTTTTCCTATGTGATTCCGAGTCATCTAGGTATACTCTTCCACCAACGAGGTAGAGTACACCTAGACGACTCGGAATAACAAAATTACTATAAAATTACTTTTTTGCAACACAGACCAACTCGAATCTCATTTAGGAGGAAAAATTGCTAGTAATTATTCGGCTTACACCCAACCACAAAATTATCCAAATGAGTTTCCAAGTTGCAATGTCTGAAAGTGCCCTCTGGCTTTGATTAATGGCTACCAAGTCAAAATTTATTTTGAACAAATTATTCAGCAAGGGAATGCTTTTCGCGCAAACCGCACAGAAATCCAACATTTTGCTCGTTTTTTAGCACCGTTTGTGCTTTAAGTGCCCTGAACAATGTTCGATTTTTTACATCAATTTTCCCCGGAGGATACCAGATCTGGTATCAAAATTCAAGTTAAAGTTTCAACTTATGAAAGCCATCAAAAAACTTAAAAAAAATATTGAAAAATTTTTTTTCCTAGCGTTCCAAAGTCTAAGGCGCCCTCTAGCGATGTTTTAGCAGCAATGTTGCTTAGAATTTTTTTTTATGAAATAATAAATAGTAACAATAATTTTGACCAAAACCCAAAGCGTTTCGACAACAATTTTTCCCGTTTTTAAGACCAGTTGAAGTTTTGCACCCTAAATTTTGCCGGCGCGTGGAGCCTTAGGAAAGCATTTCCGACCCAGCATTGCCTATATATTTCGAGTCGTCTTGTTGTCCCGTACCTCTCCTAGAAGTTTGTAACATCTTAGCTGAAACACCCTGTATATATATATATAATTTTGACTCCTATATAAAATTCAAATACTGTATATTTAAAAAAAATGGTATACCTTATGAACTTAAGGAGTTTTTGTTCTACCAATATACTATTTTCTCAAAAGCCTGAAATAACACCTCGAATAAATGATTTCGAAACATAAGAGCACTATAGGCGTATATTTAAGGTTTCTTCTGTAAAAAAGGGTGCCCTTTATACGGCGAATATACCTAAAAATATGAAAATGCACCTTGAACGTATAGGTGCGCGTTATTAGCCTGACTTTACGGAATTTACATCTTTATTTAAATACAGTCGAACCTCTATATAACGAACCTCTATATCGCGAATATTCTTATATAGTAAAATGTTTCCTGGAACCTTGAACATTTCACGATTTTCCTCGTAAAATGACCTCTATCTAGGGAAGCGCATTTTCCATCTAACAAACTTTTTCTTTTGTGATTCGATTTTTGTACTCCCTTCTTTTAAAGTATATTTCTGAAAAAATTTCAATTTTTTCTCTCTTTAACACATTTTACGGTAGTCAAAAATCTTGAACTGGTTTTATTAGATCCTAACTCGCCGAGAGCAATAGTACAGGAAGTTTCATCCAGAAGTATAACCTTTATCCTCCATTGCCCAGTTCACTAGAAGCATCTTCAATATCCTCTTTCACCCTCAGTGGATTTGTCCGGTTTTCCCGTGTTATAATTATAAAATAATGTATCTTTAATATTACTTGTTTGCTTTTAATTATAAAATGTCCTTAAAATTCATTGATTTTAGTATAAAATTAATTTTTAATATTGAAAATACAGTGAATTCTATATTCTTTTTTATTTGTTTGCCTTGCAGTTTTTCTTTCTTTCTTTCCTTTTTGATGGGTGAGATATACAAATTAAACAAAAATTAATTTTAAAAGAAGGTGTGAATAATAACTTTTTTTAATACATAGTGTTTATGAATTTAAAATGTGTTTTATGTAGTTTATAAAGTATATTAATGAACCTTTGTACAACGAATTTTCCATATAACCAACTTTTTTCTGGGATTTAGCGACTTTGTTATATAGAGGTCTGACTGTATTTTAGCTTGAAATTTATTTTTACTCTTTATTTTCTCCAAGAAATGGTTTCCATGATCGTGCGTATTAAAACTCCTTTTCATAAGATCTTTATTTATGAAAAAAATATTTGCCATATATATTTTTCTGTAGAACCTATTTTCTTTTACTAAGGTAAACTCAAAAAAAAAAAAAAAAAGAAAAGAAAAATTACATTTTTATACTACGTGCTGATTTCAAAATAATAAATTTAAGTTGAAAGCCGATTATGTCTCAAAACTATGCACTGAATCATAAATGATCTATTTTATTTTCAACAACATCCTCTTCAGCACTAAATTATTAAGATTCATTTGCAAATTAGCCACAGTGTATTCAATTGTACTCTTCCGAATAAGCCAACTCATAAAATATTTTCGTCTAATTAATTGTCAACTATATTCAGAATCATATCTCCGATTCTTCTAGTAGAAACAAAAAGCAATGTGTCTGGGAGCCATAAAAGTGCTTTTTGAGCATAAAGATGTAAAAGAAAAATCGTATAGGTCGATATTGCCGCGTGTGTGAAAAAGGAATCGTAGAAAGTTTTTATTTTGAACAAACCACCGGGGGAAAAACCAATCAAGTGGAATCAAAGCCTTTTCCTTATAATTTACTCTGTTCTATCTATATATTTTCTGAGGATAAATTGTGGATTTAGCGATGTGTATAAATGACTCTTTTGCGGATCCTTATACACAAAATATGAATATGGGATGACAAAGTTTTGCGGAATGAAGTTTCTTCTATTATTTTTCTGTCTTTTTAGAAAAAAATTACAGATCGGTATGTGAGAAGCTAAATTTGTTCATTACTTCTATTTATTTTTCAATCGCAACCTTAAAATTTATTCGGAAAAAGAAAAACTTATTTGAATGTCGAATAACTGAAATGTGCATAATTTTCTCCAAAAATAAAAATTACACAAGAAACTAAATTGTATAAATCTATTTAAGAATGTATCTCACTTTATAAAAAATTTTGAGATTTGATTAATTTTTTATTGAACTTTAATAAACCGAACAGTAATGTTAAATCGTTTAAGCTATTTTTGCATGATGGTTTAAATTTCCACCAACACACTTAGTGAACAAAAATGTGTATTCAAAACGGGTGTACTATAAATTAATTGATGCTGGAAACTTTTTTCACGACTTTTGAGTAATAAGAACCATAGCTGTCAAATAAGAATCAATTGTCACAAATGTCATAGCAGGTTTGACTTGTCAATTAACTGTTTGTTGTGATTGGAAGGAACGTGCGATAATTCTTTAATACTTTTGATTACAATTAACGTTCAAATTAAAAAATGTACATTCAAGCTAGATTCGGTAGCTATAAAAGTATCGAGTCGACCAAAACTGACTGGAATTGTACGAGGAAAAGCATTTTTACATGTTTTGCGCAGACGTCCGATAGGCTGCCCAGACTCACGCAAACGTACCCGATAATGCCAAATGGGATAGATATGATAAAGAGCAACATAGACTAGACTATCTTTCTAAGGACATTTGTACTTTGAGAAATAGATGCTGAAGGAAATATATCATTTTGCGATCTGTTCCAATTTAAAAATTAGAGAAAGAAAAATAACATAATAATAAGTAAGTAATATATATATTAAGTAATTTTCTTAAAATATATATTACTTAAAAGTAACATATACAAAATTTAATACTTATATATTTTATAATTGAGATCGCATTGTAGCTTTAGCGTCAAATTAAATTTTTATTGCAGTAAATACATTATTGTTGTACAGGGAGGGGGCGACAAAAATTATGATTGAAAATTGGGTCGTCAGAATTGAAAGTTTGAGAAACACTGGGTTAATGGTAATTATTAAACTTGTTCTTAAACAACAAAGGAAGGACATGACTAAGGAAATTTATTTTTGGCCGAGACATATTAGTACTCCTGTAGGATGTTCAACCCTCAATGTTATTCCACCGAATCACCAGTCAATTCGGAGAATATAGCCTTCGAAAGTCATGCTTAACTTTTATAAAATTAAGTTTTAAGCACCTCCAGCGATTCAGTGGCATAGTTAGTGGCACGCCTGCTATATACGTCGTCGGGTAAGGTTCGAATCAAACGATAATTTTTTTCTTCAATTCATCATATATATATATATATATATAAATTATTTTTAAAATTAAGTATATGCATTTATGATAGCTTTATTAAATATTAAATTATATCTTATGTAATTATTTTGTAGTTTATAAATTAAAAAATTACTGAAAATATATAAATATTTTAATATATTTGATAAATATGTTTTCATATTTATAATAAAGTATATTATAATAAATATTAAATAATTTTTTACATAAAAATTAATTACCATTAGTTTTATAAGGGGAAATACAAAATACTATAAATGAAATATTATATGTAATATAAAATAAAGTATAAAATATAGTATTATTATTAAATGTATTAAAAGTGCATATCATGCCGAATATACAATACCTATTAAAATAATTATTTTTACAGTACCGTAAATGCTTTATAGATTGCGATATTCTAAATCAGTTTCTGCATACTAAATAATTATTATTGTATAATATATGTGAACTTTATGGAATTTTAACTATGCACATTACATTTACTCGTAATAGTAGATTGCTTGAATGTAATTATAAAGTTCCGAACGATCTCAAGAAAATACCTAGAGCACATAGCGATTAATTAGTTTTAATACTAATTATGTGAACGCGTATACGTTACAAACTTTCAAATATAATTAAAAAAGATGAATTTCTGTTCTTTTATATAAGGAAAGAGAATAAAAATATTTGTTTGTCTATACACCAGAAAGCACGCCCTTTTTAAAACACTAAGCGTTTTAGTGAAGAAAAGCTCACATAAAAGAATAAATTAAATTAAATATTCATTTTGCGCAATTCCACAAATTCCCCTTTAATTGGATATTTGAATTTGATTAATTAATTCTTCATAAAACCCCCTTTTTCATTTGCAGTTCCTAGACAGAACTTTATGAAGTCATTTCATACAAAATTTATGCAGCATATTGAAGGGGGAAATTAGTTTCATCATTTTATGTTATCTTTTAGCAATAAATTTTCATTTAGATTTCAATGCTTAGTTTATGAAGTTGATTAGTTTTATGTTTAAAAAATAAACAATGTAAACTTAGAAAAATAACTACTCAGGCTTAAGCGTGGTTATTTTATTGTTCATTTTTGTTTAAATAAGATGAATCATTTATAATTTAATTGCGTGTTTGGGGCATTGTTTTCCAATGTAAAAGAACAAAATGTTTATAAAATAAAATTTTTATTTTTACTGTTTATATATGAAAGTGTAAGAATATATTAAATAGTATCACTCTACACACCAACATAAGTTCACTTGTGTTTTTCTAACCTATTTACTTTGAATCCAGTACAAAATAATAAACAGCTTTTGAATTTAGAAGTGAATTTACGTATTATTCTACAGGGAGAGGCAAAAATATTTCCTTAGGCCTTAGAGACTTATTTAAATTATTGAAATAATAATTAGATTATTTTTAATGTTTAAAAGTTAATGTGAGTGTTAATGTTTGTGTTAGTGTTAAGCTGTTAATGTTGAAAAAAATTTTAATTACGCGTATAATAAAAGAGTGTTAAAGTCTATATACATAAAAGTGGATGTTTGTATATATGAAATCGCTTCACTCCAACGTCGTTCAACCGATGACTATGAAAATTGGCATGTATATGTATTTTTTATGGAAAACGTTTTTGCGCTATCCTCCTTGTTTCAGCTCTCCAATAGGTGGTGCTATAGTACATTAATTTTTGCATGGTTCACCAAGTTGCCAACAGGGTCATCGAAATTGATGTCAACTTGGCTCTATCGCCAACATTTCGCTATGTTTCTACTGAATCGCCTTTAAAATGTAAGGAACGGCGTTGCTTGCAAATATTGCAATTTTAACATAAAATAAATGCAACCGGAAGTAGTATTAATGTATTACGCACCCAGATATAAATTATTTACACTATTTTAAGCGTTCATTACACAAAATGTGTAATAATGTGTTACTTTTGCTGAGCAGAGATCAGCTTAGGAAAGTGTTTTCAAAAATCGACCCACAAGAGAGTTACGGGGCGTGATGAAAAAAAAAATTTTTTTTTCACCTGTCAGATCTACAGACATAAAATTTAACAAATAAGGGGGTTTTGTTCAACTGAGTTATGCAAAATGCTTTTTTTTAATTTGCAATTCACGTAAAATTAACTCCTTAAAACTTCTTCATCCTTCAATCTGTATTGTTTAATTTTGTAGTCCACCCGTGCGAATAATGGGTATACCAGCTAGTAATTTATAAACATTATATTTACAATATAACTCAGTGCTTCTCAAACTTTTAATATTTGTGACCCCATTTTCAATCATAATTTTCCTCCCCTTCCCTCTTACAATAGCAATATATTGAGTGTAATAATACTGTACTCGGACGCTAAAGCTACAATACGATTTTAATTTTAATCCACACAAATTATCAGGATAAGTCAGCGTTTCTCAAATTGTGGGGTACGCCCCCCCCTATTGGGGGCGTTATAGCCTTACAAGGGGGGTGCGAGCATATCGAAATGTGGAAAATAAAAGATTTAAAAAATTACAAATTTATTGAAATGAAGAACAAAATACATTTTGACATAATAAAAACAAAATACACATTGCCACAGATATAATATACTTAAAAATGCATCAGTACTGCACAATGTATTTGATAATGAATTTATCAATGCAAGGTTAAGAACAAAATTAGTTATTAACACTGATTCCCATTGGCTTATCATATAGAAAATTATATAAAAATTTAATACTTATCTAGATAATGTGAACGGATTGCAATTAAAATCGTGTTGTAGGTTTACGTTATTATTGAATTGAATACATTCTTATTATATGGATAGGGGCGCGATGAAGTTTATGAATGAAAATAGGGTCGCAAGTATATTGAAAGTTTAAGAAGCATTTGGATAAGTATTAAATTTTGTACACATTTAAGTAATAAGAAAAGTATAATGTTATATTTCCTACCTAATTTTAAAATTGGTACAAATTGCATTAAAAGTACACAGTGTATTTTTATTATCTCAGAATGTATTTTATTTTGTGTGTGTGTGTGTGCTTCCTTTCAATAAATAATTTTTTAAAATTATATTTTATTTTCGACTCTTTTTATATATGTTCTCTCTCCTCAGTTAGAGAAACGCTGTATTAACTATTTTTAATGCATCTTTGAACTAATTGCTTGCACAAAAATACGTTTGCAACAATTTCCAAGACCGATATTTTAATACTAGTATTATTATTTAAAATCCAATGGCTAAGTGACAGTATATCGATTCCACGCTATTGGTCTGGGGTTTAAATCCCTGGCTAGGCAAGGTCAATTCAGCTTTTCATCCCTTCAGTTGGTCAATAAATGAGTAGTACCAAGCTTGTTTGGGAATTGTATATTGGGGGTTTTGCGTCAGATTGATCACGTGACTGAAACGTTTGCGTATTCACTCCAGTACCTAAGGCAACATAAGATGACACAGGCACAGTAGGGCTTGGCCCTTATGGGCTGTTGCGACACTGAATTTAGTTCAGTTATTATTAATTTATTCATTTCTGTAAAGTTCATAAATTTTCTTTGATATATTGTCGCTGTACATCTACCTCAAATTGCATGAGGTGAGGATCTCGCTGATCGTTAAAATTCTTTGGGGAATTTGCAGATAATAGGGATTAAGAAGGCCTTAAATGGAACTCAAAAGGAATACCATTGTCTGTTCCCAATAAAACACTTTTTTATTATTTTAAGCCTTAGATCTAAGAACGCAATACATAGAAAAACAAAAATTGAATAATAAAAAAGCATGGGTACTTATTTGAAATGAGATGCAACTCTGAAACTCGAGAAATGGAATACCTTCTAATAACTACTGTAATTCAACCAGTATTAGTGTGGCAATATTATCTACCTAATGATTATTCCCTATCTCACTGACTATGGGTATGGTATTTTGTAGTAACATTGATTTTCGGCTTTGAGTTGTTCTAGCGCAAAGTGCCAGTTTGGTTTGATGTACCAATCCTTAGTTAATGCTTCATCTCTCTACCGATGGTATTTACAAGTACCACTCACTTTAAAATTACATAGAATAACCATTTTTACGAATATTTTGACGATACTTAGTAGGAATATTCTTTGAAAGCCACTCTTCCAAGATATTTGGCAGCATGAGTCCCATGATCAGTATTTTAGTTCGGACGGTGGATAGTTTTATAGTAGAAATTGCGTTTTATCTTACGGCGGTTTCAGCGGATTGCAAAAATAATCATTTTTGTCGCGAAAAACTAGCTAATGTCAAAATTTAAGTGTCTTATTATTTGTATGTTAATGAAGACCTTAGAAAACTATTTGACTATTTATTTTAAGTGAGCAGTGTATAATTTACAGCATTTAATTTTACAGTTGTTGGAGATTTAGAAATCCACCACTAGAGGGCTCCAGGAATCGAAACCGAAACTTTCTGCAGGCACTCCTGGAGGAGAAAAAATTCGCCATTCGGTTCGGACTCTTAATTCTGAGATATTGAGATTCTTACTATACGATATTTACTGTCTGCATTTAGCAAATGTAATTGATTTATTCGAAATAACAAGTTGTAATCAATTCTTATTCGAAATCGAATAATATCTGATTTGTACCATCCTGTGAGAATTGGAATATACATTAAATAGAAAACCTGGAAGAGGTGAGTCCTTTCTTTTGTTGAATTCCTTTTGTATGAAAATTTTTGATGTGTACTATTCTATATTTAAGGACAGTCGGTATGGTAAACACCTTCCAGAAATCGATTTTGAGATTTTGATATTTCTCAAATTTCCAAATTAAGCCCTTTCCAATGATATAACATACTAGTCAATTTTCGAATTAGAAGTATTTTAAAATGTTTTTAAAAAATAATCAACTGATTTGCCATGCCTACTTTGACAGATAGAAATGTAAAACATATTGGCCTTTTAAAACTGGGATGCTTTTGCAAAGCCATTATCTGTTTTATTTATTCCCACGAAATTAACTGTAGAATAACTGCAAGTGTAACTGTTAAGGTTGTTTACCTATTTTTGGCGCTTTCGAACACGTTGTGTTTGAGCACTTGTCGTTTATCGATACTTAAAATTTCTGAAATTTTGAAATGCCAAGATTGCAAAAAGTTTTCAAGAAACGCAAAGGTAAGTATTATCCACGTAAGAATACTATTAATAGCAAAGTAAGTACCACTGATTGTAAATTAAATGCTCAAGCTGAACATGCACATGATTCAAAGCAGTCATGTGCAAAAGAAAAGAAAATTCCCGATTTAAATGAGAGTTTTTCTTTTGGTGATAGCGTAGGTATTTTAAATGCAATCATGAATTTGAATATTCTTGCTTTTGTTTTCAAGAATGAAGTTCACTGTAAAATGTGCAACAGTGGTTTAGACATGCAAGTTTTTTAAAAGGTAAGTCTGGACTGGCTATTACGTTTGTCCTGAAATGTTTTGCTTGTCCATATCGTGTAGAATTCTTCTTCAAATTTTCATGAAGGAACACAAATTGCTACAATAAATACCAGGTTTGTGTATGCTATGCGTTCAATTGGAAAAGGTGCAGAAGCAGGGAGAATGTTCTGCGACGTAATGAATCTTCTACAACCACCTACAAGGTTTTCTCCTTACGGTAAGCGAATTTTAAATGCTGCTAAACTTGTTTATGAGGATTCAATTCAAAAATGCTGCGAAGGAAGCTATTTGTGAAAATGAAGGTAACAAAAATATAGCAGTAGCTGTAGATGGGACATGGCAGAAGCGTAGTTACACATCCTTGAATGGTGTAGTTACTGTGACCAGCATTGATACAGGTAAGGTGATAGATGTTGATATTCTTTCGAAATATTGCGCTTGTAAAAACTTGCCTTTTCATGAAAATGATTGTAAAAGGAACTACGTTGGATCTAGTGGAGCGATGGAAATCCAAGGTGCGTCTAAAATTTTCAACGGTCATTATCTTTACATAATGCCCGATATATTACGTACTTAGGAGATGGGGATTGCAAAGCATTTGATGCGGTAAAAAAAAAAAACATTTATGGAAATGAATATCCAATTGAAAAATTGGAGTGTATTGGCCATGTAATGAAGCGCATGGGAACAAGATTACGCCGATTAAAAGCTCAATTGAAAGGGCAAATCTTGTCAGACGGTAAGTGTTTAAGTGGGAAAAATCGTTTGACTGAACATGAAATTGATAACTTGCAGTCATACTATGGATCAGCTATTCGGAGAAATCACAGCAGTGTTCAGAATATGCGGCAAGCTATCTGGGCCATTTTTCTGCATAAGTTATCAACTGATGAATATCCTCAACATGGTTTTTGTCCCATCGGGGAAGATTCATGGTGTGGATTTAAAAAGGCTGAAGCATCAGGTAAGTCTTACAAAAATAAAAACAGTCTTCCGGTCGCTGTTGTTGAAGCAATGCGTCCTATATTTAGAGATCTTTCCCATCCTGATCTGTTGAAAAAATGTTTGCATGGAAAAACACAAAACCCGAATGAAAGTTTTCATAATGTCGTTTGGTCACGTGTTCCCAAAGCAACATTTGTACAGATTGAAACACTTTCACTTGGTGTTTATGATGCTGTTTGTTCCTTTAATGATGGTAATGTATCGAAATTAAAAATGCTTCAAAAAATGGGCGTAGAACCAGGGGAATTTTCAGTAAGTGCCATGAAACTTCTCGATAGGGAAAGACTAATGAAAGCAATTTATGCTTTTTCTGGACGCTCGAAGAAAATTAGAAAAGATAAAAGAAGAAAAAGAAAGAAAGAAGAAGATAATATTAAGAAAATAAGGTAAAAACCGGCTACAGTGCAGGATATTTTTGATGAGGTAAAAATTTATACAAAAGCTACTGTGTTTTCTAATTAATATATTTTTCAAGTAATCTGTTTTTTTTTTTTTAAATCTACTGTATGCATGAATTGGAGACTTTTACTATATATTTCATATATATTGTTGTGTGTTCTTATTCTTTATGCAAATTTTTTAAATATTTCTTTGACATTTTTCACTAATGAACACATGTCGTAACACAGAAAATGACTATTTTTACTAAACTGTGTATTATTTTTTCTATAAATCTACCGTATGCATGAACTGGAAATTTTTACTATATTTTTCATATGTATTGTGTGTTTTTATTCTTTATGCAAAAATTTTTTAAATATTTCTTTGACATTTTTCACTAATGAACACATGTCGTAACACAGAAAATGACGATTTTTATTAAATTGTGTATTCGTTTTTCTATAAATCTACCATATGCATGAACTGAAATTTTTACTATATATTTCATATGTATTGTATGTTTTTATTCTTTATGTAAAAAATATTTCTCAGACATTTTTCACTAATGAACATATGTCGTGACACAGAAAATGACAGTTTTTAATAAATTGTGTATTCCTTTTTCTATACTTCTACTGTATGCATGAACTGGAAATTTTTACTATATATTTCATATGTATTGTGTTTTTATACAAATTTTTAAGCTTTGGTGTTCAATAGTTTTTTAGTAAAAGGTTTATAAATATCTAAAAATGCAATGCCTTTTTCGTTGCACATAGCTTGTTACATATATAAAAATACATAAATTTCATGTTCAAGAAATCTGTTTTTATGTTTTTGTCGTTTTGAATACCATTTACCAAATATTTAAAGAAAATTTTTAATTCTGCTGCTGTAAAACATTGTGTTAACAGGTGAATATATAAAACACTAATGAAACTTTTCGAAATAGTGTATAATCATGTATTATCAAAGCCATATTTTCATGTATTGACACATTTTCACATGGTATTTATGATGCTTTATAGTCAAAATTTGATGAAAGTAATGTATCAGAACTGAAAATTCCTCAAAAATTGATACAGAATTTGAGTAAAATAATTAAACGCTAAAAATACCTCGATAGCTTAAAAGTGAAAAATGCTATAAATGTATTTTCTGAGAAATCTAAGTATAAGAAAAAACTAAAAAGCCTTAAAAGTAATAGAGAATAAGCTAATATTTAATAAAATAGGGCAAATACTTGTTGTAATTCATTATTTTTGTGATCAAGTGCTTTTTTACACTAAAAATGCAATTATCTCAAAATGGTTGTTTTCAAACTGCGGGTACAGTTTTCTCAGAATCTACAGAATGAGTGCTCATGCAATTTTTACTGCACATAAATAATATGTAACTCTATATACTAAGCTTATTTTTTTGGAGATTTTCCTGAAATATTTTGCTGAAAAGCAGTTATCGTAAAAAATTTGACAGTTTTCAAAAATTTCAAAGTGATACTTTTACGATGAATTTTTTTGAAAAAAAGTAAACAATATATTTTAAATATGTTTATCAGTATTTAAATAAAAAGCCTAATTAATATACAGACAAAATTTGAAGTTTATATATTTAACAGTTTCTGAGAAACTTGAACCTAAAATGGCTCAATTTAACATTGTCGGTATAGGCCCAACCGACTTCCCTTAAGTCTAATCGTTTAAAAACAAAATTCTTAACTCTAATTCTAATCTAATCTAACATACATATTTTTGGTCCGTCGATTTGCCGAAGAGCCCGATGGATAATGGCTTCTAAAGCAAAAATCTTAAAATCAATCCAACATTTTGATAATGTTGGAAAAGAGATCGAGAGATTCGAGGAGAGAATTCGTGACGCAATCGCCGAACCGGATTGCTCGGCTGCACTAATTGATGTATTAAAATCTAAAATCGAGAAATATGAGAAAAATTAGAAGAGACACATTTTCCGAATTGAATATAGATGTAGGTGATGAAAAATGGGAAAAATACCTCGATATGCAGGATTCATTATTAAATTGCTCTGTATCGTTAGAAAAGGTGACACATACATTCAAAAAGAAACCGGAAAAGAAAATTTGGAAAATAAAAACCTAGTTGCAAAAAAAAATGCCTAAACTTGAATTGACACAATTTCATGGGGAAATGGAATATTGGATAACTTTCAAAGAATTATTTCAGGCGACGGTAATTGATAATTCAGATTTAACACAGAAATAGACAAATTGCAATATTTATTTGCGTCAGTAAAGGGTAACGCTGCTAAATTAATTCGAGGTTTCGCAATTAAAAAGAAAAATTAAAAAATTGCTGGGAATTATTATGTGAGAGATATGAAAATAAAAATCAGTTAGCAAATTGCCAAATTAACAAATTATTTAGTATACGTACAAACAAAGCAAACTCGGCAAAACAATTGTTTGAAATTCTAGATAATTATAATGAAAGTGTAAGAAATCTAACTGTATTAGGTTGGAAATAAATCGAGTGAGCTAATAATCATAAATCACTGCACTTCTAAACTACACGAAGAAATTGCTCATCGCTGGGAGTTAACCTTGAAACCAGATACTTATCCAACACTGCAAGCATTTCGTATGTTTATAGAATCGGAGGCACGTGCGTTAGGTTTATTAAGTGGAAATGCAGACACTCCCAAATCAAAACTCGGAACAAGTAATCAAATTATTAACAAATCGTACGAAGAGAGTAGAAAAAATGTAGGGTTTGAAAAAGGAAGTCGGTTTAGTCAGAGAAATTTCAATCAATCAAAGAAATCGTTAGTATTTAATGCAAACTTAGATAAAAATTATTCATTCTCATGTGCGATTTGTAAAGAAAATGCGAGTCATCCGTTATATAAATGTCCTGTTTTTAACCGAATGAAAGTTTAAGAGAGAATAAAAGCCATTGAAGGGATTTGCTGTACAAATTGCCTCAGAAAAAATCACACCACGCCTGAATGTAGAATAAACATCGGATGCAAAGTCTGCAAAGATCGCCACCATACTTTATTGCATGTTTATAACGTAAACGGTTCCGCGTTGAGTGAAAATAGTCAAAACGTAGTGGCGGTTTCTCGAGGTTGTCAGCTGAAGGGTAATAAACAAACCAGTCCTGTGCTTCTTTCGACCGCGATCATAAAAATAAAGTCTAAGTCGGGAAAATGCATTGAATGCAGAGCTTTAAAAGATAACGCTTCGCAATTATCTTTCATTTCGGGGAGGCTTAAAGAAAAAATTAGACATCCCTGTAAAATCGGAAAAACATAAAATTTCGGGAATCAACGGGGTAAATGCAGAAACTTCACTACATAGTTGTACAATCGAATTCACTCCTCATTTCTCGTCTCTAAAATTTAATCTTGAAGCTATAGTAGATAATAAAGTTACATCACCTCTTCCTAATTTTCAATTTAAAATCGCCAATTTCCACATTTAAAAAATCTGAAACTCGCAGATCCAAATTTTCACATTTCAAAACCAATAGATGTATTATTAGGCGTGGAAATTTATGCAGATCTTTTGGAAGGAATGCCTATTTTTGGACCTTCTGGAACACCAACAGCTATACCTACTAAATTGGGATATATCCTTTCTGGAAAAATCTATGCACCTCCTCTTAAAGAATCCATAGTTAATTCTAGTTTAAACGACCAACTGTCAGAACTTTGGAAACTCGAAGAAGTTCCTAAAACTAATGCTAAAATTCAAATTCCTGATCCTTGTGAAGAAAGTTTTTCAAAATCGGTGAAAAGAAATAATGAAAGTAGATATATTGTTAATCTTCCCTTTAAAGAAAATAATACTCTCGGTGAAAGCAAAGAAAAATCCGTACAATTATTGTATGCCTTAGAAAATAAATTTCACAAAAATAAACAATTCAAGGATAGTTTTATAAATTTCATGAACGAGTATTTAGCACTCGGACATATGCGTGAGGTATCTCAAAAAACAGGATGACGAAACACCTAATTGCTACATTCCTTATCATATGGTAATAAATGAAAAATCTACCACAACCAAATGTCGTGTTGTTTTTAATGCTTCGTCTAAAACAAAAAATGGTAAATCATTAAATGATGTTTTGATGACAGGGCCTAAGTTACAAACTGAAATATTTAATCATTTAATTAAATTTCGATCGTACAGGGTAGCATTCGCAGCTGATATCGAAAAAATGTATCGCCAAATCTTAATTTCGGATGAAGACTGTAAGTATCAAAGAATTGTTTGGCGAGCCACTCCCTCTGATTCATTAAAGTCCTTTGAACTCCAAACTATCACGTATGGTACTTCATGCGCACCGTTTCTCGCTTTGAGAACGCTGCAGCAGTTATACGAAGACGAAGAACAAAACTTTCCCTTAGCAGCAAAAGTAGCTCCGGAAAATATTTATATAGACGATCTGTTATCGGGTGCAGACACAGAAGTTGAAGCAAAATCGATTATCATTGAAATTCAAAATTTACTGAAATCGGGTGGTTTTATTCTTCGAAAATGGTCAAGTAGTCACTCAAAGGTTCTTCAAGATCTAGATACATCACATTTAGCTTCGAAGCCAATACATTCTCTAGGCGATGAAGAATCTAAACAACGTGTGCTAGGGTTAATCTGGAACTTGAAAACAGATTCGATTCAAGTTAAAGTAGTACATGAAGAAATTGTAAAAACAAAAGACAATTACTTTCCGTCATTGCACAAATATTTCATCCTCTAGGACTATTCTCTCACCCTCGGTTATAACTCTCAAAATAATGTTACAAGAGTTGTGGAAATCTAAAGCCCTTTGGGATGATCCTATACCCTCATCCATTCTGGAAAATTTGAATAAATTCACTAACGAAAATAAACATTTAAATTCGATTTCAATACCTCGTTTTATGGGGATCGATCAAAATTCTGATATCATATTACATGGATTCTGCGACGCCTCTACAAAAGAGTACGTCGCAGTCATCTATCTTAAATCTAAATCTTGTAAGTGCAAAACCCGAGTTGCTCCAATCAAGCAACTTACGAGATACCAAGATTAGAACTTTGTGGAGCCCTACTATTAGCAGAACTCATATCAGTGATTCAAAAAGCACTCAGAACTAAACCAGCTGAATGTTTTTTTATGGACTGACTCCACAATTGTCTTAAGTTGGCTTATGAAACCCCCATTAAAGAAAACATTTTCGTAAAAAATAGAATAACTAAAATTTTAAATTTAACCTCAACCGATGAGTGGCATCATATTCCAGGAAAACTTAACCCCGCCAATTGTGCGACTCGTGGGTTATCCCCCAACAGTTAATGAATGCAGATTATTGGTGGATGGGTCCAGATTGGATCAACAATGATTTGAAAGAAGATTTAGCATCAGCCAAAATTCTAACTACTTGCTCAGTCGAAGCTGATTCTGTATTAAATTCTATACCTTTGGTCGTTATGTGTATTCCGTTAGAACCTATCATCAGTTAATTTTCAAACTTTACCAAACTTATTCGAGTTATTGCTCTATGTAAAAGATTCATCAATAATTGCAAATCAGGATCTAAGGTAAAAGGACAATTAAAATCAGAAGAAGTAGAGTCGGAACATAAATTTCTTGTGAAAACCATTCAACAAGCCGAATATTCGCAAGAAATAAGTCATTTAAAATATCATAAACCCATACCTAGGTCCAGTAAACTACTATCTTTAAATATATTTTTAGATGAAGATGAAATTCTTCGGGTAGGTGGCAGACTCACCAAACAGCATACTCTCTCATTCGATCAAAAATTTCCGATAATCATTCCCAAACATCATCCTATTACTACTTTAGTAATTAGACAATTCCACCTTCGTGGTTTTCATTCAGGAACTCAAATGACATTATCTTTAATTCGGCAACACTATTGGATACCGGATGGACGATCGAATGTTCGAGGAGAAATAAAACGATGTATCGAATGTTGTAGATTTAACTCTAAACCATCGTACCCTAAAATGGGAGATCTACCGAAACAAAGAATCACCCAAACTCGCCCATTTGAAATCGTCGGCATAGACTTTGCCGGACTTATTTTGACTAAATGTCAACACCTTCGAAAGGCTAACAAATTTATGTCCTATATCTGTCTTTTCATATGTCTAGCTACAAAGGCAGTTCATCTTGAACTCGTCTCCACTTTATCAACTGATGCCATGCTAGCCGCACTGCGTCGATTCATTGCTCGACGTGGTCATCCGTCTGAAATCCATTCGGACAATGGCACTAACTTCATAGGAGCCAACAACTACTTGAAACAACTCTATATGCTAGTGAAAGAACACTCAATACAAAAGTATTCTACAGATAGAAATATTAGATGGAAATTCATACCCCCCTATGCTCCGAATTTTGGAGGTCTTTGGGAGTCCTCAATCAAGTTAGCCAATAAGGAATCTTATCAAAACCTGCAAAGGACATCTTCTGAGTTTTGAAGAACTATCGACTCTGTTGTGCCAAATAGAAGCGTGCATCAATTCTAGACCCCTGGTCCCACTTTCCAGTGATCCAGCAGATATACGAGCTCTCACACCCAGGCATTTCCTTATCGGAGAACCCTTACTCGAAATTCCTGAGAGTAAATCAATAACTAATACTTTTTTAAGTCTCTCTTGCAGATGGAAAAGTCTTTTGAAGCTACGTCAACACTTCTGGGATCGTTCGCACAAGGAAGTTCTACATCACTACCAATCCAGGCCCAAGTGGAAAGCTTCCCAATCTGAGGTACAAGTGGGCAATATAGTTCTGATATCTGATGACAACAGACCCCCTCTCTCCTGGCCCATGGCAAGAATACTAAAACTCATACCAGGCACGGATGGAACCAATAGAGTAGCCATTCTAAAAACCGGATCTGGACTAACTCGTAGATCGATTAACAAAATTGTTGTCCTGCCAATTTGCGCACGGGAGGATGGAGATTGAGAAATCCACCACTAGAGGGCTCCAGGAATCGAAACCAAAACTTTCTGCAGGCACTCCTGGAGGAGAAAAAATTCGTCATTCGGATTCGGACTCTTAATTCTGAGATATTGGGATTCTTACTATACGATATTTACTGTCTGCATTGAGCAAATGTAATTCATTTATTCGAAATAACAAGTTGTAATCAATTCTTATTCGAAATCGAACAATATCTGATTTGTACCATCCTGTGAGAATTGGAATATACATTAAATAGAAAACCTGGAAGAGGTGAGTCCTTTCTTTTGTTCAATTCCTTTTGTATGAAAGTTCTTGATGTGTACTATTCTATATTTAAGTCTAATCGTTTAAAAACAAAATCCTTAACTCTAATTCTAATCTAATCTAACATACAGTTGTATATCTTCAATTAATTAATCAGCTCTAACGGATTAAATTTCCCGAAGTTGAGTATTTTGTTTACGTCTATCCCTTAAATCATGATGCGGAAGATAAAGGGTTAAAAATGATAGACTTCATGGCAAGCTCATTGAAACAAAACGAGAAAGGGATATAAAACGTTCTATACTCCTACTACAGCATTTCTAAAACTGTGCGGCGTACCCCCTAGGGGGCGTGATAACTCTGCGAAGGGACCGTGAGCATATTGAAAAGTCGAAAACAAAATATTATTTAGTAAAATTATTAATTTATGGAAAGTAAACAAACGAAATACACATTCTGACATAATAAACAAATGAAATACACCTTTACACTGTTATAATACACTTATAAATATATCAGTAATGCACAACGTATTTTACAATTAATTTAACAATACTAAGTTATGAACAAGTTCAATAGTTACCAGTGACACTTTGGGCTTGTCATATAAAAAATTATATTCAAAAATTATTACTTATCTTGGTAAGTTGCGCGGTTTATAATTAATCACTTAACTGCAGATTAAAACTTACGGATTTCGATCCCCATTGCCACCGTGTTTTCTACGTAAGCGCGCGGATGTGATATATTTGGGGGAGGAGAAGAAGAAATAGGGAAATCCTCTGAAATAAGTAAATATTTCGTTATATAACACTGTCAAGGCCGTTTCATTGCATTCCAAAGCCTTCGGAAGAACTTTATGGAAAGCAGTGCACAGAAAGGATCGTACTTCGGAAAGACGTATATATACGTCCAGAGCATTTATGACTTTGGTTGAACGATACGTTTATTTACGTCGATGGTGCTTAAGAGGTTACTGCCTTGCTGTAGCTTTAGTGTCGAAATGTAGTATTACTGAATTCAATACATTGCTCTTGTGTGGAGGGGGGCTTGATGAAAATTATGATTGAATATCGGGTCGCCAGTAGTGAAAGTTTGAGAAGCACTCTGACCTAATAAATACTACAACTATAACTGTTCTACGACAATAACTGTAAAATAAGAAACTGAGAGTGTGTTAATATTTTATTTTATTTCTATTCAATTTTTTCATTAGTTATATGATTAAATCCACTTGATTAAATGTGAAATACCAATTAAAAAACTTTAAAAGCTAATATAATAATACAAGGTATTCTGCTACATCAGGTATTCTACTAAAAGAAGCTATAGAAACTACTTAAAAAAATCTACAGCTGCTTAATAAAACATAAGATATCTTAATAAAATATAGAATTTAAATATCTTAGAGTAAAATATACAATTCTTAAGAAGCTTATTAAAGTTATTTAAGAATTCTATAGCTACTTAATAAAATAAAACGTTTTTTACGATTCTTTCAACGTTCTAATCATGTCAATAACGCACAGTCAAATTTTTTTGTGCGTCCTTTATTTCAGTTCAGTTAAAAAAAAACAAAAATGAAATCAAAGAAGTAGATACATTCCTTACTAATTATTGTACATGTCGGTACTTCAGGACAGGATTATTAATGGAGAAAAAAAAAGGAAAATATTTTTTTCCATACTCCAAATTTAAGTGTCTCTTTTTTCCATTCATTTTAGGAACAAATAGAATCGAAGGAATGCATCATAATCAGAATTTTTTTTGCATTTTTTGAAATATGCACTTAATGTATATTTATTGATGCTAAGACCTAGTAAAAAGGACAAGTAGATATATTAATAACAAAGTTGGTCAGCGGGAAAGTAAAATTGATTTGTTCATTACTTGATTTTTTTTTCATGCATTTATTGCTCTTTTTTAATTCTTACGAATTTATTCTGAAATGATCTTTCTATTTAATTTGAATGTGTACAAATGCTCTGCTTTACGATTTCATAATTTTATTCCATTGCATATTTATTTAAAAATGCGCTTATACCTCACCAAACATGTACACTGGCCTCAAAAGTTAAGGTACAACCGGGTTTTTGTGTCTAATTTGCAAATGAATGAATGTAGAAACAAAAAAATTTGGAGGATATGTGCCTTAAATAGTTTTTATTGAATGCGTCATAGAAATTTGTATAAGTGTATTGCAAAAACGATTTATAACAAAAAAAGCAATCTCTGCGGAAAAGTCCATTCTTGGAGAAAACAGCACATCACAGGGTTATGTGGTAAAATGGCATAAAAACAATACAAAAATGGGTTCTAATAAGGAATGTGTCCACCCCTAACTTGAATGCATTGGCGGTATCGATTTCCCATGCTGTTTATTAAGTTGTCGGACACCGGAATAGGAAGCGAAGACCAGACACAGAGTAAGCCTTGTTTCAGCTCATGTAACGACCTTGGAGGAGGATTTAAAAGCAGCAACCTCTCTGCCAAGATAGTCCCAAAGATGTTCTATCGGATTCAGGTCTGGAGATCGAGCTGGCCATTCCATTCGTTCCAAACCGTGATCCTCCAGATACTCCTCAACAATCCGAGCTCGGTGAGGTCGTGCATTATCATCCATCAGAATGAAGTCGTTACCAATAGCAGCAGCATATGGGCGGACATATGGATCAAGGATCTCATCCCGATATCTAAGACCAGTTACGGTTCCTCCATGAAACACATGCAGGTCAGTGTGGCCACCGAGCGAGATCCCTGCCCAAACCAGGATTCCACCACCTCTATAACTGTGTCTTTCAACAGTGTTGGATTGATGGTATCTAGTGCGCTGTTCCCTCCAGATCAGTAGACGCCCTGAATCACTCTCCATTGTAAATCTGGACTCGTCTGTGAACAGCACAGAAGCCCATTGTTGCTGCGTCCAAGAAACATGTTCTCTTGCCCAGCATAAGCGGTTCCTTCGCTGTCGTCCGTTGAGAGGAACGCACACAACTGGTCTTCTTGCATACAGACCTGCATTGTGAAGACGATTTCGCACCGTAGTAGCGGAGATTCTTTTCCTGATGCTTGAAAGTGGTCTGCAACGAGCTGCGGCACAGTAGTGGTTCTTCTCCTTCGTGCCGAAAGAGCTAGAAAACGGTCTTCTGCAGGTGTTGTAGCTCGTGATCGGCCTGGAACAGGTCTTCTGGACACAGAATCTTCGGATTGGTATTGATCCCAAAGTCGCTGAACACATTGAGACGTCTAGCAGCATCAGTCTGCGACAATCCCATTTCCATCCATCCAACTGCCCGCCACCTTAACGAATTGGGTAAACGACGTCTCTGAGACATTTTCTAAACTCTATTGACTATTGTCACCAAAACTGCCAACAACTGTTGAAAATCAACACAACTTACACACAAAAGAACGAAAGCTTGATATTTGCATATTTTTCTCTCACTCATAAATATACGTTCTTTTCTATAAAATAAAAGTTGTAGCAATCGTTTTTGCATTAATGTTTTTAAAGTTCGTTAGTATCATTCATGTAAACTATGCATTTTATTGTTACTGCCATTTTTTTATGGTGAGCTTCGAAAAACATGTTGTACCTTAAATTTTGAGGCCAGTGTATATACAGTGGGTCTCAAAATCTTTCGTAAATTATAATTTTTCATAAAATATAATGTTATAAAAATTGATTTATCAGAATTGTAATTTTTTGTTGTATCTGCAACTTGTTCTTAATGGAATAACATAGTCGGCTAAGGTGCTTGAAGGTAGCAAGCCCCGCTTCGTAAACCCAAGTTGTGGGTACGATTCTATTTGGATTCGATAGATTATCTAGAAACGAAAATCTAATGCATAACTATCATACGATTATATGACACGTAAAATATATCTTGAGTATTCAATTTAGCTCTGGTAACTTCGGCAAAATTAAGCATCCTAAGAAAGCTTGCGTTAAAATTAATTCAAGCACCAATATTTTGTAAGGAGAGTCGCTACCAGATGGTGTCATCATGAAATGACTCTCGCATTTGGAGATTTGTCTACAAATGTTTAGTTGCCAATATGCCGTCCATTAAAAAATGGAAAAACATAATCCATTTTCAAAACTTAGT
The DNA here is from genome assembly GCA_019973935.1 of Trichonephila clavipes. NCBI lineage: Eukaryota > Metazoa > Arthropoda > Arachnida > Araneae > Nephilidae > Trichonephila > Trichonephila clavipes. The sequence goes on from BMAU01018720.1 coordinate 744,931, forward strand.
ACAACTCAAAAGTCATCAGCAACTTAATTCCAAGTATTGTATTTTATCCTTAATTTAGTGCTAGTATGATATCCGTTTGGTACGACAAGAGCTTTTAAGCGTTTTGGAATATATTTCACTTTTTCTTTTTTTTTTTAGTAATTTCTACTTTGATGTTGCTGCATTCTTCTGTGATTACTGTTTTTAGCTCACATTTTCTTTTTTATGTCTATTTTCTCACATAAACATATCTAATGGAGTTTAAATAAATTGGAAATGAAATGTCTAGAAACCTTATAAGAGTTTTATTTGTCATTACCATTCGTATAAGTACGGAATAATATTTATTACAAAACAATAAAGGCATTTCGCAAGAAGATTATGAGAAAAGCCCTTTAAAACTGCTAGTTAATCAAGCGTGGAAACAATATATTGTAAAAGAAAACAACAAATAAAACATTTATCAGATTGACAGAATTAGTACAAAAATAGGACTAGCTTCTTATACTTCATTTTTCGTACAATGGGGAACTTTGTCATAAAAGCAAATGAAACATAATTTGGAAAAAAAAAATCTTGTATAGAATTAGAGTGCAAAAATGTATAGAATTACCCGTTACATGTAATCGATTGCTTCAGAACTGAATTTAACGAGTGAATTGTATCCTCATTTACAAATATCTAGAAATTATTGAGTAGAGGCCCCTATAACCATATATCTTCATCAACAGGGAAATTAAGTCTACCATCCTACAAAATTTGAACTAAATCCGTGACCCCAAGACCTGGGATTCTCCTTGTAAACTATAAAAAAATATACTTAATTTTTCCCTCTACTGCCCTTTAAGTTCATTTCTTTTAAATAAACAGTATTTCAATAAATGTAGTAATCTAATTTTTTATATGCGCAGCTTTTTTTTATTTTTAAGAGATCTAGGTAACCTTTGAACAATATCTTTTTTTATTTATTTATTTAAAAACTATACTTTAGCATTTCATATAATTTTTTTATATACAAGAAAATTACTCGGGAAGAAATTTTGCATATATTGTACAAACAATTTTAAGAATTTAAATTTTGGAAAATTTTATATTTTAATATTGTGGAAGGAGTAGCATGTGGAATGCACTAATGTATCGAAAAAACGTAAGCTGAGAAAAACTACTTTAAAGTCCATAATTCTGAAAATGTAATTATAATAAACTTATAAAAAAAATTAAAATACAACTTTAAGACATTATATATATAAATTTTCTGTAAAATACTTCCATTTTCAAATTTTTTTGTAAATGATTAATTGAAGAGTATTAACTGGGGCAGAAGAAAATTCAAGAAAGCATTTTTAAAAAAGTTTTTTCTGTCAATGCAGAATTTTTTTTAGTTTTTTTCCTAACATAATATTGCAATATTATATTTGTACTAGAAATAATTGAGGAATACGAACTGAACTTATGAAATTATTAACATAAAATACAGCAATTAAAAAAAATACATGCGTGCATTTCACAAAAAAAAGTGAGGTTGGTAGAAGGGGAAGAGAGGTGGCAGGCCCTAACTCTTCCCAGGGTGTTCTCCCTCAAAATTAGGGTGGAACTGAGATAAATCGTACAGTCATCTGTATGGTGCTCAAGGGTACGGCCAACGAAACGCGTACATCTAGACCCTTGTAATGACGAATTTCATGGGCCTGAATCTGAAGCAGTCGAGATCAGGTGGCATAAGAAGCAACGACATAAAATTAAATAAAAATAGCAAAAACGATATTTAAGTCATTTTTGGGGTACCATGTACCTTAAAGCGCTCGCTGTTATACCCGGTGTATAAGATTCACCCGTAAATTGCTATTTTATTTTCTGTATTGAAAGTGTGCGTTATACGCCCAAATTTTACGGTAACTCGTTTTTAATAAAAATGTTTTTACAAGTTTTCCAGTTACCAAACAGACATCTAGTGATGATAGAAATTCAAGTTAAAAATTTTAATTCTCAGAGACAAATAGAGTAAATGAAACTTACTAATTTAGTTTCAACCAACTCCATTGCAAAAAGTAAATAAAATATATAATTCCTGGTGTTTTTTTTTCACTTTTTTCAATAATCATTTCACAAAAATGATTTTTTCGATAATTCAAAAGCTTAGTCAAATATTTAGAGAGAAAAAAATTAGATACGTATTTTTTTTTTTTTTAGTTAAGGGGCTAAAGTCATATTTTTTTGACACTCTGAGATTGTTACATTTTCAAATTGTATAGTTCTTAACCTTTCTAAAAATATCTTACTTTATCCGTTAGGGTAACTAGAAGCCCTTAAAACTTATTTTTAAATAATCATTGAAACTGGGCCCCACCCATTTGAATGGCAAAAAACGTAAACAAAGTACTTTATTTTTGCTTAAAACTTTAACGTCTCATATAAACCAAAACATGTATCTTTTACTGTAAAAAATTGAGCCATTTATTTTATTTGTTTCCTAGCTGATTAGAAGTCTCACTGTATACATTAAATTCAATTGACCTTAAAATGTAAATTCTGATGTTTGATGTACCTTTTCTGAGAAACTACTTTTCACAAGTATGTAAATTGTTTATGATATATTTATAATGACGACTAATATATACTTAAATGAGCGTTTCGTAAAAAACTCAAAAATTTATTTTTTACAAAGTTTTTATGTGAAAGATAGGTCAAATTTTTTGCAATGTTCAATACAATATTTCATAACTTATTAGAAAATTCAAAATTAGCTAAAAGCTCATTTCAATACAATGAGAAAGGTATACTTTAATTGCATGAAATATTTCAAGCATGTACATATAACAGATTTTGAGAAAAGGTACATAGAAAACAGCCAATGTAACGTTGTCAGTACATATAGAGGGAGAGGTTTCCAACTCCCCTTATGCGAGTAGCTAGAGATCAGATATTTTTAAACAACTCAATTACGTATGAATTAGAATCATATACAAATATTTAATCTAAAACAGTTGAATGCATGCTATATACGTAGCTTACGTGAAGTGCTTTTTAACAAACACTATTTTTCCCCTTGAAAGTGTTAAAGTTTGTATAACTTTTATAAAATTGAAAACTAGGTTTTTCAATTTTCGCTCTTGTGCGAAGACTAGAAAAATTCTTTCAAACCAGTTGGTGCAGCGAATGCGTAGTACGATCCGAAAATTCGAGGACTGCGGCAATTGCTGACGACGAAACCAAGTACCTAAAGTGAAAACCCTTGAAATGGGTTCTTCCTATCCTCTCGTATCTGGCCATATTGGTTTAGTCCATGTCATGTGACCGAACCGTCAAATTTCTTACCAACCTTTCTGAGGCACCTACCCTTCGGTGCCCCATTTCTACATTATTAACGCGACCTGTATATGTAGGAAAGAACGAAGAATCACGCAAATCTGTCATCTGAATATTTTTTTATTAAGATCTTAACTTAATCACTATATACAATAATAATAATAATTCAACTAAGTCAATCTGGAGTGAGAAGACACAATTCGAATTACCAAATAATCGCACGCGTAATTGACCACTATATCTAACTTTACAGATTACCTCTATTCTCATTAATAAGCGCAGTTTCGCTATATTTTAATTTAAGAAGCTTACCACAATATCAAAGGTAACAGCTATTCTCTTGGTCCCAACTGGCGTGGCTTTACTCGCTGTGGAATGATACCCACCTTTAGCTTGAATACACAGGTACGGGTGGGTTAATTCTTGAACTTATAATTTTCTCTAACTTTAACTTCAGCGCTTCTAATCATAAAAATATACCTCATATAGCAATTTCACATAGAGACCCCGCGGACGCTAAACTTCTACTATATACAAGATTCCTAATTTGCATTCCCACGTTCTTCTTCTCGAGTTGGTTGGAAAGATATGCCATTTTGCCCCAAAGAATCTCAAGAAAACATTAATGGAAATCTCGATGAAAACCCCCGTCACACCTTATTTTCCGAAGCAAGTTGACTTTGTTCCGTGATCTAAGAAGTATGGCGTTTCTTAATCAGCGTTGAACGTTAAATTCAGTCAACGCTTAGGTAAAACACCAATGAAGTCTTTAGTAATCTGTGTGGTTAATCTTCTATTCAGATATCCAAGCTTTACGCAGGGCATCGGCGTTTTAAAGAGGGCCGAAAATCCATCGAATTCAATGAGCACGTTGGATGATCTTCGACTTTACAGAACGCAGGAAATGTTGCGTTGGTGTGTGTGTGTGTTTAAAAAGATTGTTGTTGAGCACTTGAACAAATCGCTGAAGCTACACACTCTCCAAAGATTTCGTTTGAAAAGATCCAATCGTCGTAAGCGGCCTCAATTCTGGCAATGTGATGACTGGTATCTTCTGCATGACAATGCACCAGCATATCAATCCCATTTGCTAAAAGTGTTCCTCACCAAAATTTATACTAAAGTGCTCCCAAAACCCTTCCTATTCACCAGACTCAAGCCATGTAACATTTGCTTGTTCCCATCAATGAAAGAATATTTACAAGGACGCGGTTTTGTGTCCTTAGATGAAGTACGTAGTATTGCAGTGCGAAAATGGTTTCCAGCTGTGCTTCCAGAAGAAATACTAAGGCTGGGGCAGAAGTGCATCGTCTTCCAAGGGGACAAGTTTAAAGGTGGATGTGCTTTGGTGTTGTGAACTATTCTGGGTAAGGTTTTCTACACCTTGTCCCATAACTTTGGATCATATTACGTATAAAGAAATCAGTTCAACTTAATTTGAAATCTGTGATATCTACAAATATTTCAAACATGAAGTCAACCTAATGAAAACAGAGAAAAATGCATATAGATAAATGTAGAATAAACAAAATTATATTCATATTTTCATTCAAATTAAGAAATAAAAACAATCAAAACTTTAATCCGAATTTGATCACGGTATTAGACTTAATCTGATACGTGTACAACTATTCAAATGAAAGTAACATGATAATTATTTTTATGGGATTAAAAAGTCTTGTATTCCTGTACATTATTCCCACGAGGGTATTTTCTACATTAATTCTCGAAAAATTAATGTCTTAAGGAAATAAACCTCCAATTAAGCATTATTTTATTAAAAAAAACATCTTTAATTATAATTAGATACACATTTTTTATGTTGCACCAATCTAATAAGTTTCTATAAATTCTTTCAGAGTAACTAAAACATTCAATAAAAATATCTAATTAAATGTGGTAATGAGTTTTTTTCTCATTATCCCCACGTGTCTGGAAGAACTGTTTGGTGGAATAATGGTTTAAGGCCACTACATACGTGATCTAGATATTTATGTAGGCAAAGTCGCATCGTTGACTCCTTAAATAAGAGAAGAAAATAATCTATACAATACTTTGCAAACATACAATCGAATGGCCTTATAGATAGATATATTTCACGATTTTTAGCTATGCATTTCCATAAAAGTAATAAGTTGACAAACTATTGGGCGTAGGAATGAGAAATGCGAAGTTAAACAGTTTTAAGACACCACTTTCATTTTAAGTTACATGAATGAATTGATTTTACATTTTATGAATTGTTGTAATTTTTTCGTGGCGGGTGTGTCTTGTATGCACCAGTTTCAAACCCCTTATCGGGCGGCAGGTCATTCAATGCATGTTTCCATAAGTACGACCAATCCTGCATCCGTAATCATCCGGTTGCCGGTGACATTTTGGGAGAACGCATAAGCCGTTTATCAGTACGCCATCACGAATGGATTAAAATTATGTGTCAGCTACAGCTGTAACAACCTACTGGAAGTTGTTGGTATTTGGGGGTTCTAGCAAATATGAGCCATAGCAAATTTTAAACTTAAATTTATTTATGACTTTTTCCTAATCAACACAACTAAAGGTTGGGAATGCACTTAGTAAATAATTGGAACAGCAATCGCTTGGGTTACGGCTACTAACATATAAGTATATTTTACTCCACTTATCCTTAGAGCAGTTTTTACTTCTACGCTGGAATTCACTGTAAATATCTTTCATAATTATACGACCTCCAGACGTTAGTCTAATTCATAATTTTAATCACTTTTAATCTTCAATTTTCAACTATCGACCATCCAGTGACATTCCATCGACTAACATCACATATTTCAATGCCAACGCTTAAATAGAACAACTCATTTGAATAAATCAAGTCTTGTTCTTCGAGGGAATGTTTTCAACAGAACTGGTGGTTAAAAAGAATAATTTTACCCCAACAGTATTAATGGAAAGTTCTTGGATAGACCCCATACACAGTTATATTTTATTGTAGTTTGCTTTAATACATGAGACATATTTCTTTTACTGATTTGTCTTTAAATCATGTCAATCTACGAGAAGATTTTTAACAATAAAAAATGTGACATAATTTTAACACTGTGGTTATTTTTAAAAAATGTGATATCTCTGTAATTTACCAAAAAAAAGTGTATTTAACGAAAAGAAAATCACATGAAATGTAATTCATGTACAGAATCAGTGGAGTTTGACACAATGCACAGTATATTTTCTCTCTGTTACATCAATTTATTTCAATTTATTACTTGTTCAGTAAAAAAAAAACATAGTGTCTAAAGTTTAATTTTTATAGTTAAGTTTTTCATTAAAAAAAAATATCTAACTTTTTTTTATTTTATAAAACATATTAAATATCCTTCAGGCCTTCAAATGCTTAAAAAAGTTAAAGAATCAATCAGTTAATCAATCAATACACTATACAGAAAGATCTGTTCAACACATAATTGATATAAATAAGGCAAATTGTTTATTTTTTTACATTATGTATCAATTAACTGTATGTTTAGAAGTTATGTATTTTTGAAACATGATTCACAGCATCATTAACGACAACAATCATAAAAGAAAGATAAAATGAAGAAATAATTGAACACAAAACTACAGAAAATCATATGTAATAATGCCGTTGCGGTAATTATTTTTACTTCTGGTTGTCAGCGTATTATCCATCAATATTAATTAGAAATAATCATACGTATTCTAGATGTCATGTGAGATGGTAATTGTTTTAAATAGTTGGAACAAAAAACATAACTGTGTTTACTTAATCAATTAATTTTACGAACTACACATTAAAAAGAGAGTTTTAAAAGTGGGCACATGAAAAGAAACATTTAAAAAAAGAGGATTATTAAACATTATTAAAATAGAAATTGACTGTCAACATTATATTTCGATTACAGTCACGGAATACTTTGACGAAATTGTCCGAGAATTAATACAATGCTATTTTTTGTCGAAACATTTTAAATGACTAAAATTATGTTAATAGTATTTTTAAATGTTTTCAAAGACATTGTGATTCATTAATTAATTTTATATGTTCATGAATTTATAATTTGTTTTTTTAAAATATAATTTATAATAGACGTAGAAACCGTTTAACTTAATATCCGAGCTTTATATTAATAATTATGATAATTAAACATATATATATATATTAAATATTTAAAAGAATTATACATTTCAAAAATTATTTTACTTATTTTCATTTGAACCTGATTTAAAGTTTAGAAAGATCTTTGTTACATCTCATGACATAGTTGTGGCCAGGCAATGTCCTAAATATTCTCAGATATTATTTTTATACTACTTAACTACCTTAAAGTCATGTATTTAGCCAAGTGCCTCTCAAACTTTCAATGTATTCGACCCCCATTCATTGGGGAGCAAATCACATAGCTTTTAATCGACAGTTAAGGAATTAATTATAAACCGTATAAATTATCAAGATAAGTGTCAATACAAGCCCATGAGATAACTCATAATTATCAAACTTGTTTGTAAGGTATGTGACTACCCAAAATTCGCCTTTTTGGTGAAAAGTTTCAAAATTTCTTTTATGCTTTTATTTTATAGCCCATACATTTAAGATTCCAAAAACACTCTATTTTTGTTTCTACGATATCTAGAAGCAAAGTTATAGCCTAATTAGTAAACCGGAAATAGAGTTTACAATACCGGAAGTAGATCCCTACACAGAATATTTTTTTAGTTATTGAATTGAAATTTTCCTAACATGTTTTATTTAGTTCTATCTGTGTTATTAATAAATATCTAATCTCTGTGTTTATATTTATGTAGTTTATTGCTTTTTTATGAAGAAAAGTAATTAATTTTTAAAAAAATAATATTTTTACATAAAAGTTAGCATATTTAAAAAACTTTCAAAAGTATTACAAATCTTTTAATTTCTAATACATATAAAGATGTTATACACGTACTGTATAAATATTATTTGAATACATTTATTAGAATTTTATGTAACTGCAATTTTTCATCAAAATTTCACTAAAAACGACAATTGTTATAGCCTGTAAAACTCTCCAGAAAACATCAAAAGGTTAAAAAAAGTCCAAAATTGTTAAACATGAATCTAAAAACATCTTGACCTATAAATATGGTGAGTTTAAAATTGTATAATTAGTAGAACAATTTTTATACTGTATTAAAATCTTTAAATGCATTTTCTGAGAAACTGTTTTTTAATTTCTAGCTTCACGGTAAAGTTCACTACAAAATTTCTTTTTAAGATATTGAATTAAAATTTTCCGAAAATGATTTATTAATTTTTTATCTCTTGTCTAAACTATAATATAATCTCTGTGTATATATTTATGTATTTTATTGCACTTTTTATTGTTAGTTTTTTGTAAAAAACTGAGTTCTTGCATACAAAATGACATATTTTAAAAACTTTCAGAAGTATTACAAATCTGATAGCTCTGAACACAGATAATAATGTTATTTATGTACTGTATAGATATTATTTAAATATATTTCTTAGAATTTTCAATACAAGCTTTACCGTAACTGCAATTTTTCACTAAAATTTCACTCAAAATTCCCAATATAACCAAAATTATTTTTAATTTTTCGGAAATTGTACTTGAATTCCTAGTTGTAAGCCCTATTTCAAATAAAAAAGTGTTTATTTAGTTAAAAATTTATATATTTCAAAAAAAGTGCTCCGAAGGTAGTCACATACCTTAACTTAGTATTGTTAAATTAATTCTAAAATATACATTATTCAGTAGGGATGCATTTATAAGTATATTATACCATTGTAAATGTGTATCCTATATTTCATTATATCAGAAAATATTTTGTTTGTTTACTTTCAGCAAATTAATAATTTTTTAAAAAAGCCTTTTTTTTCTCTTTTTCAATAGGCTCGCGCCCTTTTTGTAGAGTTATCACGCCCCCAAACATGGCGCGCCCCACAGTTTGAGAAACGCTGATTTAGTCAAAAAACGATGAAAATTTTATTTCGGTTTAGTTTTATAGACAGATTTATTATGTTTATATAAAAACAATGCATTTGCTATTTTTTATCATCAGTTCACTAGAAATGCTTTAGAATTAGTGGATACTTTTTCTAATATGCAGATTCCACCTAGACGTGTTTTATGTAAAAAAAAACAATTATCTTTTGTGTATTTCTTATAAAAATCACCACCTTATAAGAAAAAAAAAAAAATTGTATAAGTAAATTAAATGTTTAATAAGCGATTTCTTATACTAAACTAAACTCGGTGGCATAAAAGCCCATGTACTGAAGTGCAAGAGCAGGTGTCTCTATCAGGCGGCCAGTATGAAGCGAAGCCCTCAAAGTTTAATCCCCAACAAGGAAACTTGGTACTCATTTATCGATCCACTGAAGGGATAAAAGGCTGAGTCGAGCTTACCCAACCCGAGGATTGAACACCGGACTTGCAGTGCGTATCCGCGACACGCTACCACTCGGCCACTGGGTCTCTAGCGATTTATAATAAACAACGTAAATGTTTCATTTTCAGTGAAAATTTAAACGTATCTCTTCAATTTTAGATCATTTCAATAATAAATCATGATATCCCATACACAAGTTTTGGAAAATTAAAAAAATTATCTATGACTTTTTTGTTCAGAGTGGATCATGTTTACGATTTTTTTATTGTTATTATTAAACGGAAATAGAGTGTTTATTTAAATTTTTAATTCGCTAAGTTGCTTAATAACTGGTTCTTAGTTTTTTTAGCAAAGAACAAAAGAAACATTTGCACCACAAGTAAGCAAAAAAGAACGTAACGTTATACATTTTTATTTCCTTTTTTTTCCTTTTAAGAAGGCAAACTTCTACAAAAAATAAATAAATAAAAAAACATCCTCAATAACTCCTATTTTATAAATACATAATTTATTTAACTATAATATTACATTTGATATTAATATGTTTTTTACTTCTTTGAATAAATAAAGCTACACTGAATTAAAGTCTTTAGCAATAGATTTCAACTATGTATATATAAAATTTTATAACCAAATACGTTTATTAAATAATTTGTTATGCTATATATAAATTATTATAAATATTATTTTATACCGTTATTGGATAAATCGCATGCATTTAAAAAAAATTTATTTCATCTATTATTACTTTTCAATGATTATTGTAAGGAAAATATCACTATAATATTAAAAATAAGAAAGAAAACATCATATATAAAGAAACTGAGAATTTGAATAAAATACTTTTTTAAAGAATTTTCTTTTTAGCATGTGTTCTACGCTTAACTGATAGAAATGTTTTGCTTTTTTGTACAGATTTTGTACTAAGGATAGATTTGATTTTGAAAAAAAAAATCATATTGTGTCAAAACTACTACACATATTACAGTAAGTGTTACAAGAATTTAAAGGGAACCATACAAAGTATTTTTTCTGTTACTAATACTTGAAATGTGACACTTTTGTTACACGGTATATGTCTACTCCATAATCCAGTTCGTTTCATATAATTTGGAGCGTCTCCTTATCAATGCTATCAATGGTTCGTAACGGTGCACATATTTTAATTGAAATCATTTGTTATTTTATGTGTCAATTGCAAATGATACAGCTCTAAATTTAATTTTTTTCGTTAAATTTCCTGTAACACTTTCTGGGACATTTCAAATTGACAAGCGGTGACAGAACCCTTCCTCGACCTCGTCATCGATCCTTCCGAGACTCTTGGTTGGTCGCTACTTTTCTTTTTACACAAGCAGCCTGGTTTCTTAACATGATAATGTATCGCAGAATGTTGTTGTTGGCTGATGCTTCTTTTCCGCAGCGTTGCACGTTGCACCAAAATAACTGAAAAAAATCCGTGTATACTCAAACAAGTGCTTCTCAAACTTTCGACATTCAATCATAATTTTCATCCCTCCCCAAACCCATACAATAACAATGTATTAAATTCAATAACACTTTTTTTTAACTAAGCCAACAATTTGACTTCACCCTCTTAAGCAATCCGACTACGTTCGGAACCGTAATTTTCAAAAGCACATAAATGGATATTTTTCATGAAATTTAGTATCACTTAGATTAGAATATATGCATAAAATTGTTTTAAGGACATTTTGACAAAAAAAATTTATTTAAATACAATATTTTGGCAAAAAATTAACTGAGAATAATCTTTTTTTCCAAATGTTCTCCTTTTGTGAAAAATGCTTCTATTAGAATAATATTTCGCATGTATAGAGCTCAGACGTCTATTCCGAGGCTGAACTAGATTTTTTGAAATATATAACTTAGAAGTGGGTTTATTCATATTTTACGACAACAGAGGGGAGCAATTTTAAGAAAAAAACGCGAATAATTATTTCAATGGGTGGTAGTTCTGAAAATAATGTGATTTTTTCAAAAATTCTAGTTGAACCTCTGTAGAGAAATCTGTGCTATATGCAGGCAAAATAATAGTAAAATAGAACCATTTTTCACAAAAGGAGAACATTTGGAAAAAAGATTATTCTAAGTTAAATTTTTTGCCAAAATATTATACTTAAATAATTTTTTTTGTCAAATTGTCCTTAAAACAATTTTATGGATGTATTCTAATCTGAGTGACACTAAATATCATGAAAATTATCCATTTATGCGCTTTTTTAAAATCACTGTTCTGAACGTAGTCGGATACCTTAAGTGCTGCCAGCGTATATAACCGTCTCACTCAGCCAGTGCGTTAAGCACTCCGGACGTATATATACGCCTTTGCGAAGTACAATCTTTTCAGTGAACTGCCATCCGTAAAATAATTCCGAAGGCATTGGAATGCAATAAAATTACCTGGACCGTGTTTGCAAAGGATTTACTTATTTCAGAGGATTTAATTATGTATTCCGTTACTACCCCTACCCCCAATACACCCCATACGCTCGCCTACGTGCTAAACGGTGTTATTGGGGAACAAATCCCGTAATTTTTATTCGGCATTGAAATAATTAATTCTAAACCGGACAAATCATCAGGATAAGTGTTATATGCAAAAATTAATTTTATATATGAAGAGCCCATGTGGTTAATGGTAATTGATAAACGATCTTAACTTAGTATTGTTAAATTAACTATAAAATACCTTAAGCTGTTCTGATATATGAATGTATTTTGTTTGTTTACTTTCAGAAAATTAATCATTTTTTTGTAAATAATCTTTTGCTTTTGACTTTTCAATATGCTCGCCCCCCCCCTTGTAGGGTTATGACGACCTCCTCGGGGTGTGTACCCTACAGTTTGAGAAACACTGCTATAATACTTAAAAACTCTTCTATCTCATTGTCGCCATAATTGGTTTTTAATCACAATGATTTTGAATGAGCTGTTGATCATTGGTGAAAAAAAAACTTGGTATATTTCTCTGTACATTCATATATCACGTATTGTAATGTAGGCAACGGTTTCGAAAATAAGATTTTTCTTTTAAATCGGGTCCATCATTTGAATTCACCCTGTGTTAACATTGACCATACAAGTATCCCAAACTTTGTCTCATGTGCTCTTAAAGGAAAAATATTCTTAAACTCAATTCAGTTTCCCTTCACATTTCATGTTTATTTTGTTTGGAGGCCCAATTACAAGCATACCAAAATTTTCATAAAGAAATGTTAAATGAAAGCAAGGAAAAACTATTCTTCTATTAAGGCATGTAAAATTTGAACTGATTTTTTTTAAAAAATCTGTAACATACATAACATATATGTCAGATATATTAGCAGAATAATGTTTGAAGCAATTTGAATTTCAGATAATTACTTATTAGTTACATAAAAATATGCTTCGCAGACTTAAATGTGTAACTTTTTCTGTATGATAATCTGAACCCTTCAAATGAGGGTTTAGCTGAAATATGGATATTGTTGAGAAATTTTTAGTGGCTGCTGCTCAGCTGAAATGGAATGGTGACGAAACATATATACAACAAGTCTAGATCAGTGATTTTTACCTTTTTTGGTTTTTTTTTTTATTATTGTTGTTGTTGCAGTACATTTTTTACAATTTCGAAATTTGTCAGTGCGCTAGAAATAGAGTAAGTTCAATAGAATTGTACTTAGTTATATATTTAAAAACTTTTATGATAATAATGTTCAACGATAAACAAAATAATATGTACGACAAACACAGCATAATTTTTATTGAGTAATTAATTACTATTTAATTCTAAGTATGTATTTAATGGGAATTTGAGCTTCATGATTTTTGATAATTTCGCTTACATTGGATCATAAATTATAATGCTCATTTCGACACCTACAATAAAAAAACTCGATCTATTAATCATGTTTATATTTATCAATGCTGAAAATTCAAATTGACGGAAATAAGATCTAGAACATTGTAACAATATTTTTCAAGGCTTTTTATCTTGGCTATTATGAGATAACCACCTCTAATTTTAGTTTTTAATGAATTAATTGATTTTTTTAAAGTTTTCAAATTGAGCATCTATTATTATAGAGCGAAATATACAGATACAGATATCTCCGTTGCCACAAATTAATTATGAACCCAATCAAATTTTCTTCTATCTATCTATATATCCCCAAATTGCTTTAATTTTTTTATTGTAAAACGGCCGAATAATTCAGTTCCGAATCTTATTTTTTTTCTCAGAGTATAATTAACAATTTAAACAAGTAATAAAAAAATAATTAAGTAAATTCCTACTCAGATCAACAAAGAAAATTTTTATTTTAGCTACTTTTTAATAGACGCAGTTAATGAAAATATGTATATACATATGTCAGGCTACAAAACTATAGTAAGCTGTTTAAAACATTCTCTCCAGCCTGTACAAAGACGATGCAGAGAAGTAGCATGAAAGTTAAACATTTGACAATCATTTTGAGTTTCAATTGTCGTATGTGAAGCTGTGATTATTGTGATAGTTATTTGTGTGATTACTAAATATACGCTATTAAGAATCTACAATATTCTGTTAATTATTTCTTGTTAAAAGAAAAATTCACAGCAAGTGTGGCATAGTTCCAGAATAAACGATTTGCCTCATTGGAAAATACAAGTCAATTAGGTTGACCTTCTTCACAATTGAAAGATAATCTGGGACAATATTCTTATTGGCTATTTTTCCAATTCTTTAGTACAGAGCTTCTCAAACTTTCAATATTCGAGACCCAACACCCAATCATATTTAAATATCGTCCACTCCCTTTCTCCATGCAATAACAATGTATTGAAATTAATAATACTTTACTTTGTCCCTAAACTTACAATACGACTTTAACCTCTTAAGTGCCACCGAATATATAAACGTCTCGCTCAGCCAGTGCTTTAACTGTTCCAGACGTATATATACGTCTTTCTGATTCGTGAGTTGCTATCCATAAAATTAATCCAAAGGCTTTTGAATACAATAAAATTACCTTAGCAGTCTTATTTCAGAGGATTTGCTTATTTATTCCTCTTCTATCACCATCCAAAACACCACATATGCTCGCCTACATGTTAAATGCTTTTATTGGGGAGTGAACAGTAAAATTTTTAATCTGCATTTAAACCTCTCGCGACGCATCTCGCGATTTCCATGGATATGCCTTTTTTTTCGACTACTTAGACGAGCAACTCCTGTTGTTTTTGTTTATGTTTTCATTTATTTTTTATGTTCATATTTGTATGATATAATTTTATGTTATAAAACAAAAACTCTTCTACAAAAAAAAAAATGTTTGTATATTTCAATTCTAAATGTAAAGGGTGTTTTTTCAGAGGTATAGAACTTTAAATTGCAATAAAACAACGATGTATTATTCGATTGACATGAATGTTTTTTATTCGAAACATAATCTTATGCCATTACATTTTAAATATGATTTCTGGCACATGACTGCCACGGCTGGCTCGGCTGTAGTCCAATTTTCGATGACTTTTTCCAACATTTGTGGCCGTATATTGGCAATAACACGGTGAATGTTGTCTTTCAAATGGTCAAGCGTTTGTGGCTTATCCGCATAGACCAATGACTTTACATAGCCCCACAGAAAATAGTCTAGCGGTGTTAAATCACAAGATCTTGGAGGCCAATTCACAGGTCCAAAACGTGAAATTAGGCGGTCACCAAACGTGTCTTTCAAAAAATGGATTGTGGCACGAGCTGTGTGACATGTTGCGCCGTCTTGTTGGAACCACAGCTCCTGGACATCATGATTGTTCAATTCAGGAATGAAAAAGTTCGTAATCGTGGCTCTATACCGATCACCATTGACTGTAACGTTGTGGTCTTCATCGTTTTTGAAGAAGTACGGACCAATGATTCCACCAGCCCATAAAGCGCACCAAACAGTCAGTTTTTCTGGATGTAATGATGTTTCGACATACACTTGTGGATTAGCTTCACTCCAAATGCGGCAGTTTTGTTTGTTGACGTAGCTATTCAACCATAAGTGCGCTTCATCGCTAAACAAAATTCGCTTATGAAAATCGGGAACAACGGCAATCTCGTTTTGGGCCCATTCGACGAATCTACGCCTTGCTTGATCATATTTAAAATGTAATGCCACAAGATTATCTTTCGAATAAAAAAAAATTCATGTCAATCGAATAATACATCGTTGTTTTATTGCAATTTAAATTTCTATACCTCTAAAAAAACACCCTTTTGATTTAATGTGTAGATTGGAAATACATAAGACAAAATACGCAGTTTTTGAACCTACTTTGATAAAATAACTACGCAGCGAAAGGGTTAAGGGATTAATTATAAACCGTACAAATTATCAAGATAAGTGTTCATTTCTGAATATGGTTTTACACATGGCAAGCTCATGGGATCAGCCGTCAATATTAAACTCGTTCTTAACTTACTATATTTAAATAATTTATAAAATACATTGAATTGTACTGATACATTTACAAGTGTTTTAAATGAGTGTAAATGCGCATTTTATTTTTTATTATGTTGTTTTGCTTTCGACTTTTCAATATCCTTGTGCTCCTTTTGTAGTGTTATCCGGCACACCCCACAGTTTGAGAACATTGCCTTATGAAGAGTAGGAAACCTGTATACTGTCAATGTTAAATTGGCTTTTTTCGATGTATCTAATCCAGTGGTTCTCAAACTTTCACTACTGGCGACCCAATTTTCAATCATAATTTTTATCGCGCCCCCCTAAAAATAATAATGTATTCAATGCAATAATAATGCACTTTGGCGCTAAATACAATACGATAGCTACAACACGATCATAATTTTAAACTGTACAAACTAACAAGATAAGTATTAAATTTTGTATATGTTACTTTTAAGTAATATTTTTTTTTTAACTTTTTACTTCGGTTCACTATAAAAGCGTGTTTTTTAGTTTGTTTTAAAACTATAATTTATTTTATAGTTATTTTTACTATACACGATAAAAATCACAATTACAGTGAATAATTTAACTAAGAGAAAATATACTTACCTACTTTCAAGGACTTTTCAATTTTCCTTTGAAAATTTGAGAATAAATTCAATAAAACCAAAGAAAATGTTCCAAATGTGCTTGTCCTTAATAAAGGACATAAATCACAGACACTTTTCACTAACAACACAGGAACGTTATTTTACAGCTAAACTGTCATACTTTGTTCATGTTTTTGTAGTTTTGTTGTTGTTTGATGATCTACAAATAGCATTTTGGACTTTTTCTTCCTTGTGTCTTTTTGACAAGGCGAAGTGCTACATTATGGCTTCATAGTTTTCTTCATAGAGATCTTTAGGCAGCATTTGAAAATTTCAAATCAACTCAAGCGTTTCATGTCTAACGCTTTTCTGATATTTACTTTCGCTATATCTTGATTAATATGCATTATTTCAGTTGGTTCTTCAATTGATTGATCAGTTTCAACTTCATTCAATAGGGATCACAGATGCCCATTTTTTTAATATTCTGCTTATTTACATTTATAAAACATAATAAGTCGTACAACAAAGCAATCAAAAGTACAAAATTGTTCATGGGGAAAGTGTAACATGTTCTAAAAAATAATTGTACAAAACGTTTTTCATTATGCATTATATGATTCAGAATACTCATGCTTATCCATATATTATGAAACTCTTTCACATGGAAAAAGATGAAACAGAAATATATTATATATATTTACAACTTCCCTAAAAAAAAAGACAGAGATAACCATACCAGTAAGTTCGAAGGTCAGCTAAAGTAATATTTTAGTTTAAAAGAAACGTAATAAAAAAATCTCTCATCGTTTGATATCGTTAAAAGAAACGTAAAAAAAATATCTCATCGTACTCATATTGACCGCAAAGCAAACAAAATATTTTTTTAATTTGGTTATAGGATCAAAGATGGCTGTCTAATGAGCGTTTGAAGTGGAATCTTTTATTTTTGATGATCGCCAGATGATAAAAATAAATTACATCAGTGTAAATGTGTATTTTTTATTATGTCCGAAAGCATTTTGTTTTACTTTATTCGAAAAAATTATTTTTTTAAACCTTTTATTTTCAATATGCTCGCGCCCCCCTTGCAGGGTTACCGCGCCCCCCAGGGGGGCGCGCCCCACAGTTTGAGAAACACTGATCTAATCTCAAACTCTGTTATCTGTACATGTTTGAAATTTTTCATACAATTAAAGCACACCTTTCTCATTATACTGAAAGGAGCTATTATCTAATTTTGAATTTTTTCATAATTTGTAAAATATTTAATCAAACGTAGGGAAATTTGACCCATTTTTCACAAAAAAAATTATAAAAAAATACTTTTTTGAGTTTTTTACAAAAGACTAATTTCAGTGTATATTAGCAATCGTTATTAATATATCATAAACAATTTACATACCTGTGAACAGTGTTTCTTAGAAAAAATGCATCGAACATGAAAGCTTACATTTTGAGTTAAATTGATTTTAATTATATACAGTAATACATTTAATCTACTAGGAAATCAAAAAATAAAAGGTTCAATTTACAATAAAAGATACATGTTTTGGTTTATATCAGACATTAAACTTCTAAGCAAAAAAGTACTTTGTTTCAATTCTTAGCCATTCAAATGGGTGGGGCCCGGTTTCAACGATAATTTAAAATAAGTTTTAAGAGCTTCGAATTTCCCCAGAGATTAAAGTAAGGTATTCTTAGAAAGGTTAAGAACTATACAATTTGAAAATGTAAAACTCTCAAATTATCAAAAAAATAAGATCTTAGCTTTCAACAATACGATGAATGAATTTACTGTATTCATAGACAGTTTCATGCATTCTTATGTAGAAACAGGATCACATTTTAAAATTTAATAAAGTTGCTTTGAAATAAAAGTCTATTTGTAATGTACACTCATGTCCATAAATTAAGGGTAATTCTGAATCACACAGAAATTGAACTCTAAAATAAAAATTTCACCTGTGTGTAGAATTATCACACACATCTTGAAGAAGAATATGCAAATTACAGGAAACCACCAGATAGCGTGGATAGTACGTCACAATGACGAGAGTGTAAGAGAGGGGTATATAATGAATAGTGGCAAAGAAGTAAAATTGTTCACAAGCGCTTTAAAAGCCTTTCAGTGCAATAACCGCATAGTTATGGTACAAAGGAAACATTTGGATGATTTTGTAAATGGTAGAATTACTGGACGACTGGAATGTGGATGTACCCAGCTGGAAGCATCCGAGGAACTTGGAATCGCCCAGAGTGTCATCTCCAGGCTTTGGCAACGATTCCAAGATGATGGTGATGGGAGTAGATGCTACAGCACAGGCCGCCCCCGAGTTACAACACCGAATGACGACCAGTATATTTGGCAGTTACTGCCAAAAGAAACAGACGGAGCACAGTATTAGACCTGTCTCGTCAGCTCTCTTCAGCTGCCGGTACGACAGTTTTAAGGCAGACCGTGTACAGATGCTTAAGGCACATTTGTCTATATGCTCGTAGGCCTGTCAGATGTGTTCCGCTTACCGCAACTCACTGCCGCTTGCGATTAACCTGGAGTAGAGAGCATGCTTTGTGGACACCACAACAGTGGTCTTGTGTGATGTTTTCCGACGAATCTAGGTTTATTTTGAAGTCTGATTCTCACCAGACTTTAATATGGAATGCACCAGGTACCCGTTACCACCAAGAGAACAACATTGAGCGACATCGTTACGATGGTGCAGGGTGGCTCATTTGTGGAGGAATTATTCTTGGTTCCAGAACTGACCTGCATGTTCTGACTGTAACGATGGCAGGCCACATCTATCGGGATGTCATTCTGGAACAGCATGTACGTTTGTTTCGGGGTGCCATGGGTGCTGAATTTCTGTTTATGGATGACAAAGCCCGTCCTCACTTTGCAAAAATTGTAGACGAATGCCTGCAATCGGAGGATATTACCCGTACGAATTGGCCAGCATACTCACCAGACTTGAATCCAATAGAGCATGTGTGGAATATGCTTGGCCGACGAATTGCAGCCCGTCAACTTCCTCCCACCGGTCTACTGGAATTTCGGAGGGCATTGCTTAATGAGTGGTTTAATATTCCTCAAGATCAGATTGATAATTTGAAACTCAGCATGCCTAGGAGGTGGAAGTTCTGTTTTGTATCGTCCGGGAGACATACTCCGTATTAACCAGTATACTCACCATGTTATACTGTTTTTTGTAAATAGGTTCTTTATTGAAATTTGCTCCAGGGAGTATATATATATAAAAATCGCAATTTTTATTAATTATGTGAAACATATAGCATCTGTTTTGCTCTTTATCTGCTTTTTTAATAAATAGACGTTACAAATAAGTCAAATTTGTTTTGCTTTTGTCTCTTTCTTTGCCTGAACTTCCTTATCCTTAATTTATGGGTATGCGTGTAGTATAATATATGCAACGTATATATAAGTTAATGACTGCTGATCTATGAAGTGGAAAAATGATATGTGGATATTTAATTATTGTTATATTAAAATGGATTCTTTGTAATGCATTGCATTAAGATCTATTCAAAAGACCAAATGATCTAGTAAACAATTAAAGAAATATTACTTCATTTGCATAAATGAACTCATCAAAAGAGATATATTTTCACAAAACGTTTCATCTGACTCTATTGACCAGTCCAATAATCAAAAACTTTAATGCGTGGTATTGCACGCAGGGATTTGAGATACACGTAGACGAAAAGTTACAAAAAATATTGTCCGTTTAGTTTGAAAATGCAAAGTTTTTTAACTTGCTTACTTCAAGTTGTTAAACGTAGAATGAATTTTAGACTGAAGAGAAAATATATTTGATGCTTGAACTTTAACATGCTATGTTTTTTTATGATTTTAAAGCAAGATTAAATCAAAACCCCAAAAATGAGTTGAATGGCTGCAATTAGCATTTGATGTTGTATCTCATGTCGTGCTACTGTATTCGGATGGTTTAAAGAATTTTGCAGTGTTCTCAATTCTTTCAGGATGAAGAACACATAGGTAGACCGAGATAATGTCTCTGCCATACGAAAAATATTAAATGATGTTAATCATTAATTCATCTGCTCATATCTAATGATACAGTAGGAACTTAACATTGAATCTGCAGACATACACAAAATTTTTCCTCAAGAATGGAATATGAAAATAAAGTTTACCGTTACACACACGTTTTCCATAATCTAATTGAACACTAAAAACAGGAGTGTGTCAGAATCAGCAAAGAAACCCTTAAATTGCTAAATGATGGTGATCACCATACCATTTCTAAAATTGTAACGAAAGATGAAATGTACATAACGTATTTTGAGATTCGAGCACTTTAAGAAAGTAAAGTATGGATCTTTGAAGATAATCTCACGCCGACAATGGTGAAAAGACAACGAGCAATGAAAAAAGTAATGTACACAGCCCGGCAAATAAGTTTTAAGACTCCACCCAGAGAGCAGGCTGTAACGGTGCCTTGAGTGCAAATGAGCATGTGTCATAATACTCATAGTCTGCTGACTTACAGTGAAGAAGTTGATGGCATTTGGTTAAGTAGCTGAGAGAAGACGAGCGTTCTTTGCAGAAGTGAATTTTTTAATATTTTTTTTAATGTAGAGTAAAGAACTGTAATCAAATTTTACGCAGAACTTGATAAAAGTGCTTCGGAAACATACTAACTCATAAACCAGGGTTTACGGTGACTGTTGTTTAAGTAGATAAAATGTTTTCATGCGGCACAAATGGTTTTTTTGGATGGAAGAGATGCGGTAGAAGATTATCAGCGTAGTGGAAGACCAATTTCCTCTAGAACACCTGAAATTATTGAGAAAGTACGAAATTTCGTAGCAAACCATCGCTGCGCGCCACTAAGAATGATGACAGACTCTTTAAACATCAACAAAAAAGTGATTCGAACCATCCTGCATGAAGAGTTGGGCAAAACAAAATTTTATGTGCTAAACTTTACACACTTTATCCCCTGAAAAAAAAGCAATGAGATGAGCGCATTGCAAGATATATCATTTCAACCACTAAAAACGATCAAAACTTCTTGAAGTCTATTGTTACAGGTGATGAAACCTGGTGTTTCCAATATGACCCTGAATTAAAACAACGAAGTGCGGAACGGAAATCAGAAAATTCACCATAAGCCAAAAATACAAGGAAAATCCCATCCGAACTTTAAACATTGTGCTAGGGGTTTTATGTATAAATAATTTGTTCCAACTAGACAAACAATTACAGATCAGTACTACTTGGCTGTTTTAAACCGTTTGATGGCCAGAATTCGTTGCATTCCTCCAGAATATGAGACTGAAAGCAATTGGTGTTTGTTTCACGACAATGCACCCAGTCACACCTCCATCCTTGTTCTTCGATTTTTGGCAAAACCTAATGTTTGTGTGTTGAATCATCCACCGTATTCATCTGATTTAGCACCTTGTGACTACTCCTTGTTCCCAATACTTAAGGTGAATATAAAAGGGTGTTAATTTGAATATATTTTGGCCTTACAAGTAGCTTCGACGCATGCTTTGTAGGCCATCCACAAATTGATTTACAACAGGCGTTCGATTTCTTAATAAATCCCTATAGCAAGTGCATTGAAGCCGGAGGGTTCTATTTTGAATAAAAGATCAAAACGGGGATTAATTTCTTGTTTCAATTTCTTATTACGGACACAGTCTTAAAACTTATTTGCCACACTATGTTTGTCCTTTTCTTCGGAAGTACGGGATTCGTCAAAGCTATCAGTTTGGAAGGACAGAAGATAGAAACAGCAAACTGGTATACCACTGAATATGTTTCCAGAAATTTTCCAAGAAGATAATGTTATGGCACTAAAGCTTCACCATGATAACGCATCTTCCCACACAGCCGGATTAACGGTTGATTTTCTTAAGTAAAAACAAATTAAAGTGGTAGAACATCCACTTTATTCTCCGCATCCAGCTATGTGTGAATTTTGTTATTTTTGTAATCTAAAAAAAAGCTTACGTGGACGCCGTTTTCATTCAGAAGAAGTGATTGATGTGGCTATAAATGCATCCCCCCTCAATTTAAAGAAATGAATGATTTGAGTCAATGAATCTCTCAGGAAAATCCGTCTACACAAGTATATTCATGCTGAAGGAGACTATTTTAAACACTCTTAAAATTTTGTAAGTACAACTTTAAAAAACTTTGATGTATCTCAAAAATTTCAGAATGGCCCTCGTATTTTGCTAATAGTGAATACTTGATTTGCTCAAGTAGATTTTTGAGAACGAGTAGAAAGAAAATGCCACTTAGAATGAGAGATATCTTTGAAGAAATGCCATTGATTCGTCAAAGACAACATTTTCCAGTTTTCTCTTGTTCAACAACTTGTAGTTATACTCGTATTTGTAAGTTTTGAAAATTTAAACTACAGTTATGTTAATAAATTTAAGAAAAGAAATTTTTTTTTGAATTTTGTACCATCAGCAATCTAAAAAAATCCTTTTTTCCAATTAAATATGGACAGTTTTTTTCCAAGCGAATTATATAAAGTAACTAATCTAGAGTACTCACATACACACAGAGACTCTTCTTATGTTTTCTACAATATTTTAAAAAAATTACCGAGGTATAATCATTTAAATAAAAAGACAATACGGTAAGAAAAGTAATCAATAAATGGGTTTTCAATAACTGATAACAATGATTTTTTTGTTTTATTAAATTGTACTTTATCTGCGTAGTTAGTTCAAAAAATAATTTTAATGATGAAATCTGGAAAAAAAATACTTTGCTGTTCATTGTTTTCTAATAATTTAATACGTTGCAATTGGGTGCATACGTTTGAAGCTGTTTCATAATTTTAAATGTAATTCAAAGGAATTATCATTGAAAAATAAAACATAATATATGTTAAAAAAAAGAAAAACATTGAGCTATCGTAAAATTAAACGGACAACTCGCACCTGTACTTTTAAACTGAATTTTTTTGGTATATTTGCAATATAAAGCGCCCTCTCCTTTTTACAAGGAACCTGAAATGTATGTGCGATCTTATGTTTTGAAGTTATTTATTCGCGGCATTGTAAATTTTAGGAAAAAATTCTATACTTTTAGAACTGCAACCCCTTAAGTTCAAAAGGTGTGTAATTTCCTTTCAAGTATTTCATATAACGCCCACGCGTAAATTTCGATTTAATTACTTATGTTAAAAATGCGCGTCTTACGCTGGATTTTATGGTAGTTTAATTTTGATTATTTTTTGCAATTGTTATATTGTTGAAAAGTACTATATTATTTTAGAAAGGAATTAAATAGGTTTCGACCTTCTATAAGTTAAACGCTATAGTTATGCTAAAGCAATACTAATTTTTTCATAGATATTAATGTAACTATATGTTTACAATTTTCTTCATACTTATTATAAAGCAAAAAATAATTAGATATTAAAAAAGTATATTACTCAAACAAATTTTTAATGCACCACGTTTTTATAACGGACTAAAAAACACAATTTTTGTTTTTCGTCTTTTTCATTTTTTTGTCACCTTTCTCTACTCATTTTCATTTTTTTTTCATTCTTTTTTTCATATCTTCATGCATTGTCGCCCACTTCTGTGCTATGGTCCAAATTTAAAGTCTCTATCTCATCGAGAAATTAATTTAAAATCAATTACAAAAAGCGTATTCATCAAGCGTAGTAGGATTATTCCTGAAAGCTACATTTTGCAGATATCCTCAAAGGAAAAAATTCGTAACTGACAAGTCTGGTGAAGTTGGTGGCCAAGGTTCTTTGGAAATGACACCACCATCGAAAAGTTCAGTTAAAACTTCCATACTATACCGTGATGTGTGACAAATTGCGCCGTCTTGCTGCAACCAAGATACCGTTCATCACTGTTCAGCAATGATAGGAAATCCGTAATGATGTTTATATAGACGAAACGGTTTTTTCATTTAACTTTGTAAAGCGGTCTCCCCATCTGCCATTTTCTTTTTCACTGTTCTTGCTCAACCCGACGCTTCCTGTCTGCAATCGATCCTGTGTTGCGGAACCGTTGCACTAAACGTGTTAACTTTGATGCATTTGGTGCCGTTTCAGCTAGATATATATGCTGAAATACATTTATCACGCTGCGATGGGATTTTGTAGCGAAATAAAATACCACGATGGCTATTCTTTGCTCGTGGAAAAATATCCTGCACCTCCCGCTGTGCTCAACTGACAAGTATTTTGAACTGATGCCTGCTACATTCAAAACTTCTTATGAAGAGGCCCCTGTTGCCATCTAGTGACATAAATCTCAACCAACCCTTTTAGTTTTTAAGCAACAAGGATTAATTACCATGTGGATGTGCGTGACTTTTGAAACACCCAGTACAATTTGCATTTTCTTTAGTTAAAGAGGTAATTTTTCCTACTGTTTTAATTGTTCAGAACCTTTCCATTTTTTAAATAAAAAACAATTAATTTGAAAGCTATATCTAACTTTCTGTAGAATTGTAGCAGCAATATATAAATGATATTTTACTTAAATTATAAAGATAATTTAAAATTAGGCTTATCCACCTGTACATTTCTTCATTCCTTGCATTTTTATTTATATTCGAATGTAAATATCTTCTTTTTTTAAATCCTTTTCAGCGCACACGGTAGAGTAAATCTTCCTAAACTTCTCTTTACGAAAGAACCGTCCATCCATTTCTTTTGACAGACTCGGGATTACGTCTTTTGGCTCCCAGATTTCCGCCGATAAAGAATGTTTACACAAAATAAAAAATAAAAAGTTACATATACTTAGTAAACAGAACCTTCTTATTTTGATGTTTTCTAAGAGGAAGCTTAGGTACTGGCGTAGAATAAACACAAACGTAAATATTTCGGAAAATCTTTGCTCCATTTCTGAAAGGTAGTGGATTAGTATGTAAGAGAAAAAATAACATATTAACATGCTTCAGATCTTTCCGGAAATAGTTTTATAAAGAAAACTTTAGTTTGTAGATATTTTTAGACGGTGGTTATTGAGCAAATTAGAAAAATTCGAATTGCGGATTGTTCGAAGAAATATTTTAATTATGCATTTTGTTTTTAATTTATACAATACATTTTGGTACTTACTAACTATACAGTCAATCAGTTTGGCAAATTCAAGTGACATCGTCAAATGCTATTATCATACATATGAACATGATTATTATGCTTGCATGTGGTGAGAAAAAAGTTTGCACTATTGGCTATGTATCGCAGAATTTGGCGACGTCTGTTCATTTGAAGGATGCTCAACGGTGTGATTCGTATGTACTGATATTTTTAAAACGTATGATTTTTTTTAATAATTCATCATAATTCATCTTTGAATAAAATCAATTGAAAAATTTGGTAATTAGTTCAAAATGGTTTGAAATGTTTCAAGAGAAATTGAAATCCGTAAAAAAATATACTATTTTTAGTATTTTTTTTCCATACAGTGTTTTATGTTTGCCGTAATCATCATTATGAAAACATTTTAATGTTGCTTTAGTATACAAATTAAAACGTATTGTTAACTTACCTAACATAATAGAGAATTTTCGCTATTATATTATTAATACAGTGATTCTCAAACTTTCAATACTTGCAACCCAATATTCAATCATAATTTCCGTCGCGCCCCCCACATACAATAACAATGTATTGAATTCAATAATACTATACTTTGACACTAAGGCTGCCACTGGCGTATATAAACGTCTTGCTCAGTCAAAGCGTTAATTTTCTCGAACGTATATTTACGTCTTTCCGATGTACGACCTTTTCTGAGCATTGCTTTCCATAAAATTCTTCGAAAAGTTTTTGAATGGAATAATGGAGGACCACCTTGACAGTGTTTGCGAAGGGTTTACTTACTTCAGAGGATTTGATCATTTATTTTTCTTTTCTACCCCTTTCCCCCAATATATTGCTTACGTGGAAGGTTGCATTGGGGAGCGAATAGCTTACCTTTTCATCGGCAGTTACATGACTAATTATAAACCGTATAAATTATCAAGATAAGTGTTATTTTTTGTATACGTATAATTTTATACATGAGACGCCCATGGGGTTAATGGTAATTTTTAAGCTTCTTCTTAACTTAGTATAGTTTAATTAATTACAAAATACATTGTGCAGTATTGATGCATTTGTAAGTATATTAGATCAGTTTAAATGTGTATTTTTTTTTTATTATGTCAGAATATATTTTGTTTGTTTACTTTTAGTAAATTATAATTGTTTTGAAATAATCTTTTGTTTTCGACTTTTGAATAGGCTCACGTCTTCTTGCAGAGTTATCACACCTCCCTACGGAGGGGCGTGCCCACAGTTTGAGAAACGCTGTATTAATATAAAAAAGTAAAGCATACAGTTGTGAATGTAGAATAAAACTATTTATCAAAAGAGAGAGTGAATTAGAGTTGTATTTTTGCATGATTTGTCTTAAATTCGTCAGGCAACTAAACGTTTAGTAAAAATCATTGCTTTTCGCATGTATAAAGAGGCAGAGAGAATAAATTAAAGATGAAATTTGGTTTCCTGAAATTCCATTGGTTGCGAAAAAAAAGGGAAAAGCAAACAATAAAAAAATATCAAAGGCGCATATAATTTGCAATGTATTTTGGTTTTATCGGATGGGTATTCGATTTTTAATGAATATTTTAAATTCTCTAAGCCATCAGTTTTATATGATGATGTTATTATGAAGAATATGTGAGTCTCCACTGGTACACAGCTTAGAGACCTGGACTATCTCTACAGTGCAAAAGATCTAGGGCTCTTCAAACGTTCTGGCTACGCTTTAGAAGCTGTGAACTGCTTGGCCTAACCTTTGGCTGAGGGTGAAGTCTTTCTCTGTCAGTCCCTGCTCATCTTTTGGACTGCTGGGGCCTATCCTTGGGACAGTTTTCTGGAGAGCGAGATCTGGCTTGTTGCATTCTTTTCCGGAAATCTCAAATGGGCGTGTAGTTTTTCCTGATCCAAGGGGATTTGAAACAACAACCACATAAAATAATTGACATAATTCACGTAGCATAATTGAGAGAAAAAAACTCGTCAACGTGTGTGTATCTATGAAAAAAAATTCAGCTAAACTGATGTGATGCAACACATATGTCAGTGGAAAAATCAATTAATTTAATTAAAATTCATGTTGAAATCTCAAAAGAATAAAACATTAGTAATTAGTCAGAAACTCCCAGAATTTATTATTCAAAATACATACGTTTAATTAAAAGAAACGAGAATAAATGAATGTTTTATTTTTGGTTTTATTGTGTACTTTTTTTAGCACTTTTTTACAGTTGAAATTAAACCGTATTAATTAAATTTCTATAAAATTTATTTTTCACTTTTAATTTCTCATCAGAACTTTAAGAAATAATTATTCCCCCACTCGGAAGAAATTAACCTCAGTTCAATTCAAATTTCTGGTAATTACTTTATGTTTGAATTTAAAATTTAAGTGAAAGAATGGATTAAATTTTACGTTAGATAAAAAAATTGGATCTAGAAATTTTTTCTAGCCTCTCAATCTCTATGCCAGGTGCTTAATTATGTATTTTTATTCTTAATTAAATGTAAGGACTAATTTAATCAAATGATGTACAAGTTTTTTTAAACAAAAAGTTTGTAAAATTGAGAGAATATTTAGTACATGGAAAAAACAGGAAAAAATGTCCACCCAAATCGATCCTCTTTTAGAGTTGATTAATTAAAACTAATTTTCCTGGAAAGTATTTTATTCACAAAATTAATATTATAAGCCGCAAGAAAATGGAAAGGTTAAAAAGTTATAGTTTTATTACGGTTAAATATAGTTTATATACAAAGTAGGAAGATTGTATAATATATTACAGAATAGAAAAGATTAGACGTCAATAACCAGGGAGGCACAGATCACATTTTCCATTACTTGATCGCTTGAGTCCGAAGACTAGAGTGGCACTAACTATTTTTATCATGGTGGGTTACTACAGTCTATTTTTAATTTCGCTATCTTGATTAATAACCATTATTTCATCAGGTTCTTCCCTTGTTTGATCTTTTTTAATTTCGTTGTATAGAGATCGTACACATACCCATTGCTTTCGTTATATTGTGCTCATTTACATTTTATATTCTGTTCACTTTGTGACGGGGCTTTATCGCGACTTCCACTAATTGTCCTCTTGGGATGTCTTTGGGGCCAGAATGGCATTTCTTTCCAACCAACTCAAGAAGAGAACGTGTTTATGCAAATTAAAAATTATATATATTGGAATGTTAGCATTCGCGATGATCGCTAAGTGGAGAAGTAATGCTACATGTTATTGCTAAGTGAAGCTCTGAGCGCTAAGTAAACTAAGTGAAGTGAGATAAGGTTCAAGAAGAAAAGTCTTAATTCGGTGCGTCGTCTAGTGGTGCCAGTCTAGTTGAATTAGAAGTGGATCCGAGAAAAGAGG
This sequence comes from Trichonephila clavipes, assembly GCA_019973935.1. Lineage (NCBI taxonomy): Eukaryota > Metazoa > Arthropoda > Arachnida > Araneae > Nephilidae > Trichonephila > Trichonephila clavipes. Next base: position 774,078 of record BMAU01018720.1, read on the forward strand.
AACATTGCCTTAGCCAGAGCAAGTCAGATTAAAATTTTGCTTGAAGATTTACGGACCGTAGCTGTGAATGCAAGGAATTAGCGGTAAGCTTATCCAATTAAACTTTAAGGAGAGAGCGGTTACTATTAGGATAGGAATTAATCTATCAAGATGGATTCAGTGTTAATTGCGCTATTTATCAGTAATACGTGTTGCGTCTACTCACTCTTGATCATCGTCCTCTTAAGACTAGTATTATTGTTGTATTGAATATAAACTAAGATCATAATAAACTGATTTTAGTATGGCAGAATTTAGTGGTTCTTCTTTCCTTCCCTCAGAGATAGGTCGCGTGAATAGTGGAGAAAGGGTATCCCCAAATGAGGGGATACCACAAATTTCATTTATAAACCACAAGGAGTCATAGAGCACAGTCATCAAAACCACTTAGTAGTTCATAGGGTAAATTGTAGCCAATTTATAGAAAATATTTTGGAACAAAAGTGTTCAAACCCGACACTCAGCCACCCCAAGTACCTTAAGATTGTAAAAAAACGTTTGCCATTCCCAAAAAAGAGAGAGATATGTGACAAATATATTTTAGTTTCCATGAATCACATATCCGTTTCTCATTACCGTCATACAGGGGGTCATATTACCCGCCATGTAGGAGGATACTGACAAAAGGTCATTGATAACAAATAAACATTTTCACCAGAATTAAAGATTTCGGGAGCTTGGGGTGACTCTGTGCCCCACGCTCCCCCAGGTTAAATTCTTTCTATATAGTCTTCTATAACTTCATAAAATTTAAAAACTGTAAGTTAAAAAAAAGAGTCCAGAGTAATGATGATTTTTTTTTTTTTAGTTTTTATTCTTATCTTATCGGAAAATAAATAGATTAAGCTGATTTATGCAGCGGAGTTTGTTTTCTTTTGTTCCAAATGCTTTGATATTTTTTTGTAATTACTGCATGTAACAGAAGTTGGTAAGCAGTTCTGAATTAAAATGAAAATTTTTTTTCTAAAATAAATGTTGAATTGAGAATTTAGACATCTCCTAAGGAATTTTAATATGCAATCGTACAAATAAGTATTTAACTAATATAATTCATGCTAGCAGAAACCACATACTAAGACATAGTTTGACGTACATGTAGATTTAATTTTCTGTGTGTATGTCAATTATATTATAGGAGGAACAACAATTAAAAAAAACCCTGATAACTTTTAAATTATTTCTGTACTTTACCTTTTTCCCTGCACAAATTTCGCCGAGCAGGCTGTTTGGTGACAGTATGCAAAATACAGATAAAAATATGTTATAAAGGATTTTTCTCGTTGGTTTTTCGTCTATTTTTGAAGTATTATGAAACAGATGTTACTAAAAGTAAATGGCAATGATATGCTTTGTAAATGTGGTGGTAAAACATTACCAGTGGGAATATACCGTTTGGCGTCAGTTATATCAGTTTTTCTTAATATCGCCAGAGCCGGTAAAACGGAGAAGTAACACATTTTTTTCTAAAATTTTAAATTGTTAGCTTTTCGTGGTATGTTAAGCTTAGAAACTCTTAATAAAGTTAAAAGCAAAAAAAAAACTGTAAAAATCAATAAACAAAGATTATATATTTTCCATAAATCATGCCATGTTCCTTTAAAATACATGGAAATTAAAAAAGAATTTTTGGAAATTGACACGTTGGAAAATTCGTATAATAATTGACGAAATAAAAAATATGTCTTTATAAATTAAATCATAAATTAATTTCTAAAGAATCTCATTAAAGATCATTAATCAAAATAAATATTTAACTCAAATTATGTTCTTAATAGAACACCAATTAAAATACTTTCAACTTTCATAAGATTTGCAAATTATGACGAATTTTCACATATCCATTTCTCATTACCCGATTCAAACAGGAAATATAATTAGAGCATTTAAAATTAATTAAAATAAGAATTAAAATGCTTAAGCGCAATTAACAATTGTATCAAAATTTAAAAAGGCATTCTTAAAGAGACGTTAAATGTTGGAAGGAAATTAAAAATTAGTACTTAGTTCAAGAGATTAATTACTTAATTACTTATTTAAAGTGTTAGATAATTACTCGGATTAAGATATATCTAACAGCTTTATTTTACAAAGTAATTATTCTTTACACAAGTGAAAGGATGGAATAATTTTCTATCTTCTTGCAAAGAAAATGCTGTGGTTTTGAAAACTTCTATTATGTGTTAAGTATAGTATTTATACAGAAAATTTAACCGATAAATAAAATTTCCCTTAAAGTTTTAAGTGTAATACGATGGAAACAAGATTTAAATTTAATAGTTTAAAATAATTTAAAGTATTTTTGGCAGACGTAATACTTTTAATGAACATTTAATGAGAGGAAAATCTTTATTCAAAACACTAAGCAATGTTTTAAAATTCTGAAAAGAGGATTATGCTATTTATCTCACTCTGCGCAATAGGAATACCTTTTTCCTATGTATTAAGAAATTCCATCAATACTAAATATCTTATCCTTTTTTTTGACAAATTTAAGTACATCACAGAAATTTCTCTTTTCAAGGGGGTCTAAGGGATGTTAACATTTGAATCGACAAATGAAAATATAAACAAATTGCGAGTGGAAATAATTATTTGGGATTGAAATAAAATAATTCGATTCTTTTAAACATTATGTATAAATGAATAACGTTTCAAAAAGTGTTAAATGTTTAAAATATAACCATAATTTTAACATTTATAAGCATATGAATATAAGAAACATTTCTGTCAGAAATATCAAATAAATTTTACGTTTCGCATGATATTGTCTAAAATAGCAGAGCCTTTGATGCATGTAACTTTATAGAATTATAAAACTTATCATACTCTTTAAAATTTACCTAATCTTTTTTTTAACGTTACATATCTTTTTAATTCCAAAAAATTTGAAAACTATTGACATATTACTTATTATTTTTTTAAACTTATATTATTTATTATTCTATTTATATAAAAGTGCTACAGTGCAATAAGGATACGAAAACATTTATAAATAAACTTATTACTAGTAATTATATCAACTAGTTTAGAAAATATTATGCGCAATGTAAAAAAAAAACCGTACTTAATATTTCTTACAGAAATATTTCTCACAGAAATAATTCTTATTTTCATATGCATATAATATTTTTTAAATTTTGATTATATTTTAAACACATTTTACGCTTTTTTAAAATTCATTTTTTTTATAAAAAATGTGTTGTGAGTGAATGAATATTATTCTCACACTATTCAGCTACACGAGGGCTATTGGCGACGGACCTCGTAATTTTGAACCATGGTCAAGTGACGAGAACGACACCTGAACATGCATCCCCCTTACCTAATTGACTCACCACACCAATGTGGGGGGGGGAGGTTTAAGCTCTTGACAGATTTAACGTGCAACGCTCGCCTACACGGTGGGTCTTCAGCGGAATTAGGCTCGAACTTATGGCACTCCGGCCACGAGTACATTACCTTGACCACTAGGCTACCGCAGACATAAATAGTGTGTAAAATATTCGAATTATTTAATTTTAACCTCGAAGAACTATATGTAATCGAAAATTGTTTATATTTTCAGCTCTTTTAAACATTATGTTAAAGAGAATGTTAACACCCTTCAGACTTCTTAAAATGATATCTAATTAATGAGAATATAATTAGTGCTATATTCATATAATGTTTCAGTCTCTAATTTAAAGAAAATTATCTTCCTTCCATTCGACTGATCCCTTGACCGTGTCCAGTGTCTTTTTAATTGAGTTTAATCAAGTTGGATAATAAAGATTGAGTTGCTGTTTATCCCCCTGATGTTATAAAGCATACACCATGCCCAACAGACCTTGTCCCACATGTAGTTTGAAACCCACTCCTGCTCGGACATCAACAGCCTCCAGGGCATACCCAAACAAGCGACAAGACGAGAAGGGCTGGCAGGAATGGAACAAGAACCCGGAGAAAAATCCTTTAACTATTCCGGAACTCTGTAGACCTCAAATGTCCACTTCTAAACCTCACCTGTTCCGATTGATGCATTTGCGATTGCCAATGCATGGTCGAAATAGTCCGGAGGGACGAGTAGCATATCCGTTATGATCTGGCGAAAGTCAACATGTGGGCAGTACCTTATTTTTTTTTGGAAATAGCGGATTTCCAAATAGGTTAGATCTGCAGAGTTGGTGATCCGAAGATCACATCCATTTCTTGAAAGTTTATCTGCAGTCTCGTTACTGGACTCTCCAATGTCTGAAAGAATCCATTCGATATATACCGATTAGCTAGGTCCAAGTTTATAGAAAAGTTTTAGAATATCTTGGTCAGGTTTATCATAAATTTCGGGTCGATTCATTTTGATGTTGCGCAACACTTCTGCTGTAATTCATTTTTCAAATAAGAAGTATAACGGTAGTAATAGTATACTCGAGAGTCTTACCAATAGCTATTATTTCTGACTTAAAAACAGAGCAAATGCCAGAAAATTTCGGGTAAAAAATTTATTAAATCACTTCAAAGCTACAGACGAAGACACCACTTCCTGTACTACAATCTGTATGCAAGGTATTCCCGAATTCATGAAACACATTTTATGGGTAGATTCAAGACATTGTAACAATCATTTATTGCATAGGAATGTATGGGTGTAAGTGAGGAGGTAAGGCACAAACAGGGGAAATAAAATTAAAGAGAAATGTAATTATCGGTGAGTTGCGTTGCCGGTAGAGGGCAGTAGATGTCTAGCGATCGTTCAGCATGATGCATCTCAGTAGTTGAAAGCGCCATTGGCAACTGTGCTGACGTCTACAATGGGACACTTTACGTATGCTGATAATGCAGACAGGCATCACATGTACGGCCATACAAAAGGTAAAGACAGAGCTGGGCTACGAATGTATCCCGCAAAGTTTCCTGATCGACGAATGCCGGGTCACTCAATTTTTCAGCAGTTATATGTTCAACTTCGTGAGACACGCTCGTTCCATGTCACTAGATATTATGCTGGTCGACAAAGATCTGTAGGCAGTCCAAGCCTGGAAGAAAGCACCTTGAACGTTGGTGCTGATAGGCTGGTGTCAAGCACAAGAGCAGTTGCTCATCACGGAAGTTTGTAGAGTGTTAAAAGATAGTCGCTTACACCACTTACATTTTCTACGAGTGCGAACTATATTCTCCGACTACTAGTCGGTGGTTCAGCAATGCACGCTGCAGTTGGTTTTCATATTTAAAGTACGTGGCTGTTATGAACAGTTAATGTAGACATTACACATGCAAACGCTTTCGTTGCCGATGATTTCAATAAAACCTTTTTTCTTTCCTTTCGTCTTTTATTTTCCCTGTTTGCGCCTCGCTGCGTCACTTGCTCCCATACATTCCTATACAATAAATGATTGTTACAACGTCCTGTGTCTACCCTTAAAATATTCGACTACATTCGGAACCGTGATTTTAAAAAAGCACAAAAACGGATCATTTCATGACATTTAGTGTCACTTAGATTAGACTACATGTATAAAATTGTTTTAAATACATTTTGACAAAAAAAATATTTCAATATAATATTTTGGCAAAAAATTAGCTTTGAATAATCTTTTTTCAAAATGTTCTACTTTTAAAAAAAGTGCTTATAAAATAATAATATTTTATAAGCACTATATATAATATAAGGCGTTTTGAAAAATTCACATTACTTTCAGAGTTACCACCAATTGAAATAATTATCGGCGTTTTTTTCTTAAAATTTCTCCCCTCTGTTGTCGCAAAACATGGATAAACCCACTTTTAAGTTATATATTTCAAAAATTCTAGTTGAGCCTCTGTACAGAGGTCTGAGCTATTTCCAAAGTGCTTCTCAAACTTTCCATATTCGCGACCCAATATGCAATCATTATTTTCATCGTGCCTCCCCATACAATAACGATGCATGGAATTCAATAATACTATGTTTTGAAGCTAAACCTACAGTACGACTTTCTCCTCTTTAATGCCACTGGCGTATATAAACATCTCGCTCAGCAAGTGTGTTATTTGCCCCGGACGCATATATGCTTCTTTCCGAAGTACCATATTTTATGTGCTCTGCTATTCATAAGTTTATTCCGAAGAATTTACTTATTTCAGATTATTTGTTTCTTTATTCCTCTTAACCCCCACCCCACCCCCATACACTAGATACGATTGTCTACGTTCCCAATGCCACCGTTTAGAAGCAAATCACGTAATTTTTAATCGGTATTTAAGAGATTAATTATAAACCGTACAAATTATCAAGATAAGTGTTAATTTTTGTTTTTAATTTTATATGTGACAAGCTAATCGGGGGGGACACTGAAAAAATTATTAAAGTTGTTCTTAACGTAGTGTTTTTAAAATAATTATAAAACTCATTTTGCGCAGTACTGATGTATTTATAAATGTAAATGTGCAATTCATTGTTTATTTGTTTCCCTTTAGTATTTTAATAATTTTTGTAAACAATCTTTTGTTTTCTACTTTTTAACATGCTCGCGCCCCCCTTGTAGGGTTATCACGACCCCCTAGGGGGCGCGCCCCACAGTTTGAGAGAAACACTGATATACAGGCAAAATATTATTCTAATAGAAGCATTTTTCACAAAAGGAGAATATTTTGAAAATGGGTCCTTCTATGTTCATTTTTTATCAAAATAACCTACTTAAATAATTTTTTATTGTAATAATATTCTTAAAACAATTTTATATACATTTTCTAATCTAAGTGACACTAACAATCATAAATATTATCCATTTATAAGCTTTTGTAAAATCACGGTTCCGAACGTAGTCGGATCATTAAAGTTTGTACCATGAATTCGCGGGGCCACCTTGTAGATAGTTAATGCATAAGAAGGAAAATCATTTATGACTAGCACCATCTATTTGAAAAGGAAAGACGATTGTTACATATTCCATAGGAATCAAAAACAAAAACTTTTAATTGTTGTGAAAATTAGAAAACTGACACGTAGTCATTGTTTTGTCACTAAACAATACAATTATTTATTTTCAAACAATAGTCTACGATGTAGTAGTGCTTCCCCAAAATTTTTGGAAACTTATGTATCATATTACAGGAATATATATACCCCGTTTAATGCAACTTCACTTAAAGAGAGCGCCGTTACTGTACGTTTAGTATTTTGAGTATTATAAATTTCAATTATAACTAATTGAGATTTATTTTTATGAGGTCTGAAAACATTTTTACTCCAAAAGGTTTCCACTTAAGAAATATTGCTGAAATGATCAATATTGATTGGTCAAGTGCGGTAAAAGTCAATCGAGATGGTTTATCTATACGTTTGTTCGAACTCTACCACTTAGAAGGGCTCGGGGCAAATCTAGTTCACGAAAATGCATTGACTTCAACCTTTACCATGATATCACCGCGCACGTGTTATTTATTACTGAAACCCGATTCATGTCGTGATTGCTTATTTCTTTAAATTACAGTAAGTAATATCATTTCTAAACCATTTATTATTAATGAGGGACGAAAATTAACAGACCTGCGAAACTTGGATATGATTCAGGCTTCGACTCCTTGAATGCTACTGAAGTCATAAAGTGCATTGGAATTGGAATCTCAGCTTTTTTTTCTAAATAACGAATCTCTAATCATCCCAGAAGAATCAACTGGTGAAAGGAGAAAATAAATATGAGAAAATGTAAACATAGAATTTCTCATTGTATAATTTTGATCAATGCCTTTGTCACAAATAATTGAAAGAAATTATCCATATTAAAAAATGAGAATTTGAACGAGGCGCAAATGAGAAAAGTGATATTTTGCGTTATGTCATGATGTAAGGTGGCCGTAGTAGCCCAGTAGTCAAGGAGGTCATGGACTCGTGGCTGGTATGATAAGTTCATGCCTAGTGTCACTGAAGATTCACTGTGTAGAAGGGACCGATACATGTTATTTAGGTCAGGGCTGAAACGTCCCACTGTGGGTGTAGTGCGGAATATAGAAGAAGAGAGAGGCAGCTCAAATGTCGTTTTTTTGTCACTTAACCATAGTTCAAAGTTATGCAGTCCGGCGTCAATAGCTCTCATCTAGCTTCATAGTGTTGATATAACTCTCATTCCCTCATTTTTTGATACCTCCTTACCTGGGGGTACCATCTCTTCATCTACGTGACCTAGATTTGTGGGGGGGTAAGAATGGATCACCCAAGTTAGCCATAATAAATCCAACTTATTATTATCCAAATATGTTGAACAAATCAAGTCTTGCCATAGGAAGGAAATCAGGAGTGATGTAACGTATCCCTAAATTCTATGTAAATAAGCACCTGGAATCCTAGCCACTTAACTTTAAGCAAAGTTACCCTCTGAATCTTAATCTTCCCTAATTTCTTTAACTCGCTAAAACCCATTCTATATACTTTCGCTTCTAAGTTTAATTCCTCACCATCATCTCACGGTGTTCAGCATCTCAGCTTCCTTTTTTTCTTCCTCCCTTTGCGATTACAAAAACTCCATTATATATCTACTAACTATTCTGAATATCACGGTTTCTTCTCGAGGGGACAGGCTGTGAAATAACGCAAAGCTGGCCCTAAAGATTCCCCAAGAAAATTAGTATGAAAACACGGTAAAGCCCTGTCACAATTTGCATAATGTATGAAGACAAAAGGCAGGGAAATAAATGTAAGAAAATTTAATTGATTTACTGCATTATTATTTTTTTTTTATTTTGTAATCATTAAGCAATAAAAATGTTCTATTTTTTTTTTACTTTTTACTCTTTTATAGTTCCATTACGTTTAGGTAATGTTTAAATATTTATGTTTTAGTAAAATTTGAAACGCACAAATTATAAATACTTATTTTCCTGTAAAAGTGTTTTACTCAGTGTGGATTTATTCAATTGGGGAAACACGGAATTAAATGCATTTGCACTGAATCCATTTAATGCGAAATGTACCGCAATTAGCGATAATCAATTACAGCAAGTGAGGTATTCCGGTATTTCATTAAAAATAAGCTAGAAATACGTTAATTTAATGTTTCTCCATAATGTAACATTCTCGTCAAGTGATATTTTAAGCTAATTATAATTACTATTACTCTTTATGATTCGCGGAGCTCAGTGCTTATTGTCTGACTGGAAACTAAAAAAAAAATCCTTCTACTAACTCTGTACTTAAAATATCCTGCAATAAAGGTATTCTGTAGCCATATAGTCGAAATATTACATATTCCTGACAAAACTTTGAGAATTATTATACAAGTCGAATTTCCTTTCTCAGACACCGATAAAGATAAGCGTGGTTTAAAAATCAGAGAGCATATACGCTGCTCTGAGATCAGGATCACAGAAATAAACACAGCAAAAATAGAACATTTAAGAGGGTTGTAATTAAAATAATGTTCACATAAAGCTGCAGAGGTGAGGAATGCTGCTATGCAGGCCAACACTGACGTATAGCTTGGCTTCCTCTCTCCTGGTTCCGCACCAAAGAGCTGTCTGCAACATTCATTTTTGTCTAGGCAGCCGCTAGAGAAGAACCTTGCGTTATCCACCAGGAGCGAATTACGCTCTATGGTTCGTTAACTTGTAGGCGGAAAGTACTATGATGGTGCACATTCATTCCCAACTGTGTGAAGTCTACGGAGAAAGGTGTACGAGTGTTAAATAAATGCGGAAATGGGGCAAAGACGAACGTACAGACGTCCACGCCGAACAACGTTCAGGAAGGCGATTGATTTCGAAAGAAACAATTACGAAAGGGAAAGAAGCATTGCTGGAAGATTGAAGGGTGAGGCTTAGGGACATTTGTGAGAAGATCCCTTATGTCAATAAGTCCTGCATTCAAAAAAGGTTTGACAGACCGTTTAAGGTATGCCAAGGATTGTGCAAGGTGGGTCCGGAAATTGCTACGGAAAACAACAAACGGAAACGTGTAGAAGCGCCATACATACCCACCATACAACCCAGACTTAGCCTAAAGTGACTATCCTCTGTTCACTGAATTGAAGAAACATTTTGTAGGTATGCATTTCAGAACCAAAAATGAGCTGAAAGAATAGGTTTTAAGCTACTTCGAGGATCGGTGTATGAGTTCTCAGATTCATGCATAAAGAAAATGGTACACCACATACAAAAATACATTGATTACAACGGTGAGTATGCTGAAACGGTGATTATGAGGAAAATCTAAACTTTCCAAAAATGTATTATTCAATGGCAATAAACATGATTTTTTGTAAAACAAAAAAAACCATCTATAAACCTTATTTAACCCTCGTATAATGTAAGTGAAAGAAAATTAGAAGAAGAAACAATGAATTAATGTAACAAATTTAAAATGCATAAACACAAGTAGACGTATGTTCCAAACCGAGATATTTCTTTATTACCATGTTGTCTTTTGTGGCATATCAGCATTCATAAAAGTTATTTAGATAATGCAAAGGAATTGTAAAAATAATTTACATCTCTGGTCAGGTTGTTCGTCCCGAGAAAGTATAACTTAGTTATCAGTTCCCGAAATTTCGACTGAGAAAAAAAATACTAATTTCGGAAGGAGGAAATATATTTCTTAGTGTTTCGTATTAATAACTTTCTAGAAGAGTCACCGAATATGTATAGAAACAATTATTCAAGTAGTTATAATTGTGAGTTACTTAGGGTTTTTCTTTATACTGTGTCTAATAATAAAAAAGAAAATTTCCATAGATATTTGTACATTATTCAAAATCTCATTCGGGTATTTAAAAAAAAGCATAAATTCTTGAATTTCCATGTACAACTTAAATACACTGAAGAGCCAAAAAAAAATTGGTACAGCCATGAGTAAGCAAATAAAGAGATACACAACAAATCAGTGTACCGCGCTACTGTCGATAAAGCCTATATAAGATAACGAGTGCCTGGTACAGTTATTAGATAGGTTACTGCTGTAACAATGGCAGGTTATCAATATTTAGGTGAATTTGAACGTACTGTTATAGTCGGTGCACGAGACATGGAACATAGAATCTTAGAGCTAACCATGCAATTTGGATTTTCACGTACGACTATTTCAGAAGTGTACCGTGAATATCGAGAATCCGGTAAAACATCAAATCTACGACATCGCTGCGGCAGGAAAAGATCATGCAAGGGACCAACGACAACTGACGAGAATAATTAAGCGTGACAGACGTGCAACCCTTCTGCAAATTGCTGCAGATTTTATTGCTGCGTCATCAACAAGTGTCACCGGGTGAACCATTGAACGAAACATCCTCGATATGGGCTTTCGGAGCCGAATGCCCTCTCGTGTACCCTTGTTGACTGCATGACACAAAGATTTACGCCTCGCCTGAGCCTGCCAATACCGACTTTGGACTGTTGATGACTGGAAACACGTTTCCTGGTCTGACAAGTCTCGTTTCTAATTGAATCGAGCGTATGTACGTTTAAGGGTATGGAAAAACCTCATGAATCCGTAGACTCTACATGTCAAGCTGAGGGAGGCTCTGTGATGGTATGAGGTGGGTGTACTTGGCGTGATATGGGACCTCTGATACGTCTAGATACGACTCTGACAGTTTACAGGTACTAAAGCTTCCTGTCTGATCATCTGCACCCATTCATGTTCATTGTGCATTACGACGGACTTTTGGGGAATTTCAGCACGATAATGCGACAAGCTACACGGCAAAAATTGCTACAGAGTCGCTCCAAATGCACTCTTCTTAATTTAGACACTTCCACTGGCCACCAAAATCTCCAGATATGAACATTATTGAATGTACATAAGAAACCTTGGTTACGTATATATACGTCAGTGGCACTTAAGTGTTTGTTATACATTTTCTACCCTATGCAAATAGTTCAGTATTCCTGAAGGTACGTGTAATTATTTAATTGAATAAAGTTAGAACAAAAGGAAAAATACAAAAAGCAATCTTCAATAGTTAGTGTTAACTTCTGAATAAAATAACAAAATTAAATCAAAAAAGTACAATTTTACTTTTAATTGGAATACAAACATTTAAATAAACAGTATTACTTCAATGTTTACAGAATTACATTACCTAGCAAAATCTGTTTTTTAACAGTTCATTTCTAATGATGAGATTAAAATTTATTCTTCTTGATTTAATTTTAAAAAATACAAAATTAGCGCAAAATTGTCAATGTTAACAATGAATATAAATTATAGCAAATTCTGTAAATAAAGTATACAGGAGAAAATATTTCATAAATGTAAACACTCCTTATTATGTATCTACATTATATATTTATTTGAAATTAAGTTTTAGCAAAACTTTCTACAGAACTTTTATATATTACAATGTAAATTATGTATAATTTTATTAAACACTGCTGGCTATCCACCTGCGATAAAGAAAGTTATTAAGTTTTAAATTTTTAAAAAATTGATTTTTTAATAGAATATCTAATAATCGATTTACTTTTACCTTTTAATATTATTGTAACAATAATTTAAATCAAAACTATTTTTCATTTTAAATACACACAATCACACACATGTATATATTTAAAGTAAGGATTCTAGAAAAAATACCATTTTGTATAACTCATTTTATTCAAAGAAAGTAATTGTGGTTAAGTACAGCAAACAAAAATATTTCAAGTTAAAAACATTATGCAATAAATTTTTGAATGACTTGTCATTCAAAATAATTATATCAGTCTCCTAAATATTGCTGTGTTTTTGTACTAACAACAATATATATTAAATATGAAAAGTAATTAATTGTTTCTGCTAATTGGCTACAGTTTTGAAATTACACTTTTTATTGCTGTATTAAAAGTTTTCTTTATTAAAAGTATTGAGTAGCTGCTGATAATCATGTTTGGTTTTTATTTAGTCTCTGTGCAAGTTTGCGTTTGGCGTAGACCACTCAGCTCTTGTTACTTTCTCCGGAGGTCATGAGTCGAACCTGAGGTGGAATCTGAACTACAGACGAGAACGTATGGTCATTTTTTCCTTTTTTTAGAAATATCTGAAATTATTCATGCATCATAGGGTATAATTTTGTTTAAATGAGTCAAAATTGATACGCTTTTATAAAAATGGTTTCTAAATCATTCATTTTAAGTTTCCTTTCGAGTTAATGAATTGATATTTTATTCTAAACAAGGTCCCTTTCCTCTTTTAGCTTTTTGCGATACATACTTCGTTTTGTCTTTATGTTACCTAGAAGTTAAATTATAATCAATTTTATGAATTAAAAAAATAGGAAGTGAGTCTTTAATCTACCCGAAGTAGGCATTTAAATGGTTCAAAATCTGTCCAAAATTTGTTTAAGGAGAGTTTATTCGATATACAGTTTTAAAATTCTTTTAAGGGAATAATACAAACAATCTATTGTTTTAAAATTTAGTGGCAAAACAACATTTCTTCCAAAAGTTTTTGCAATAAAAGATTGTGTTTACAAAATTTTCAATCGAATGGAATTTCTATATCCAGTTTCAGAAGTGAGTTTTTAAATCATATATATGCTTTGGTGTAATTAATTTGATTGTTGAGAAAGTGTTATATAGTGCTTCATTAATTTGTATTTTAAGATAACAGTGGGCAGTAAAACTTTTTACGAACATGCCCCAAATTTTTACTGGCTTTATGTAACTTAGAACTAAAATCATATAAAAAAATTGGTGTGTAAAAAATGAGTAGTTTTTAAAAAATTTAAAAACGTTCTATGCGTTTTGAATTTTTTTTTAAATTTCATATTTTCCCCTGATTTAACTTCTTTAAGTAATTCTTTACAAATGTATGCATGCAATGTAATGTTTTATATGATAATTTACAAAACACGGGTAAACGCAAATTTTTATATAAAAATGTCAAGATTTTTAATGATTTCCTATACATAAAAAACTTTAATTTCTTCTTTCACTCTATCTCTATTATTACAATACATCCAAGAATTTATAACTATATATTAGATAAATAGTTCTGGAAAGCTTCTTTTGTTATAATTCGACAAAAATTGCAACGCATGGAACATTTTGCATTTTTGTTTCGAGGCAAATTTTTGATTCTGAGAAAAACATCTTTTTCATTTTAAGGAAAATTAACTTATTTTTTTTTAAAAAAAATAAAGATATAAGTATAAAATTGAAATTGAAAAACACAAATATCATACAAATATAAGAAAGATGCAGAGAATATGTATAAGATTCCGCAAAATATTTATTGTAACAGTCAGATTTACACGTAATATGTATAGTGATAAAAAATTAAGTAACCAAGAACATTCTAATAATATATAAAGTAAATTAGCAGAATGTATTTCATTATTATTTCATCAACCAGATAGTATATTATGTATTTCATTAATCACAATGAGTAAAAATAAAGTATTTCAATGGGATTAAATTACAAAAATTCAACATTTTTGAGGAAAATTTTTAATTTTTAGAAAAACAGCTATTTTTATTCTCAAGGAAAATAACTTATTTTTTAAAAAACAATTAGAGATATAAATATAAATTTGGAAAAACACTAATATCAGCCAAAGAAGTTAACTTCGAACTTGTGTTTACAGTGATACACGCTTTTTTCCCATAGTTAAGGTATCCAACTACGTTCGGAACCGTCATTTTAAAAATGCGCATAAATGGATATTTTCATGATATTTAGTGTCACTTATATTAGAATATATGTATAAAATTGTTTCAAAGACACATTTTGACAAAAAAAATTCATTTAAATACAATATTTCGGCTTAAAAGTAACTCAGAATACGCTTTTTTAAAAATGTTCTCATACTGTAAAAAATACTTCTATTATAGTAATATTTTTCCTGTATGAAGCTCAGGCCGTTGTACAGAGGCTAAACTGTGAGTTTTGAAAGATTAATGGTATTTTAAGAGTTACAACCATTTGAAATAATTATCGGTGTTATTTTTTAAAAAAAAGTCTCCTTTCTGTTGTAAAACATGGATAAAAAAAAACCCACCTTTAAATTTTATATGTCAAATATTCTAGTTGAGCCTCAGCACAGAGGTCTGATCTAAATACAGGGAAAATATTATTATAATAGACGCATTTTTCACTAAAGGAGAACATTTTTTTTAAAAAAAAGATTCTTCTAAGTTAATTTTTAGTCTAAATATTGTATTTAAATAATTTTTTTTTGTCAAAATTTCATTAAAACATTTTTATACATGCATTCTAATCTAAGTGACACTAAATATCATAAATATTATCCGTTTATACGCTTTTGCAAAATCACGGTTCCGAACGTAGTCGGATACCATAAGATATATAAAATATATAGGAGGCAGGGAAAAGCATCGATGGATGAAAGCTGTGTACGGTAAGTAGAGTCTGTGGCGTTCAAGTGTTGTGGAATGGCGCAAACGATTCCTTGAGGATTGCGAGTTACTGCAGGATGATGCTCGACATGGACAGACTCATCGTGTCTTCACACCGGAAATGATTGCGAAAGTGAACACTTTAGTCTCAGACAGCAGCAGAATCACCATGTACGAGATCTATCGGTTATTGGGTATTAGTTAACCTCACATTAAATAACTAAGAGACTGTAATTGATGAACACATTAGTGTGTCTATATTGTCTACAAAGCATTCCCTATTGTTCATATCCCTAAATATGTATATAATTTTGGTAGCGACGTTGATTTTCGGATTTGTACTACCTGAAAATGTCACTTTTGCGGGGCGGAAAACATCCGAGTCTCTTCTCTGAAAACCTATTGGTACAGCATCTCATGCTAATTTATGAAAGTGTCTACATTTAATATGAGGCATGGCTTCAATGTTCACGTGATATTATACATACGGTAGCCAGGAAGGGAACAGTCTAAGTGATGTTCTCCTTACTTATCCGTGGTTAGAATGTACATGTCTTTTGTAGTTTTTAATACTATTTAAATTTTAACTGTATACTTTGATGGGGAAAACGAGGCGTATAAAAGGCTTTTCATCTTTTAATTTAAACCTGTGTATTTGTACAAGTTTCATTTCAAATATTAATGATATTCAGGGGGAAAAGACTTCAGTGAATAAAGAAGGATGATACATTCTTAGAATTAACTCTTGCTCTATTAACTTAATTCTACAATATATTTTACTCATATTTTTACGACATATGAATGATTATCCGATATTAATTAGCTAAATAAGGAGGCAATACACTTTTGTTTCTTCATTCCTTTTCAGTAGTTTAATAAAACAATTCAGTTTGATACATTTTAATTCAGATCATTAAATACCAGTGCAAATGAGTATTAGCTTAATATTCTGAACTAATTTAATTTGTAAGGTTAAGAGTACTCAATAATTAATTACTCTTAATTTAAACTTTTAATTTCATTCCATTATTTAAAAGCTTAATTAGCAATGCATTTTTGAATTGTAATGCAAATGTTAATTGCACTTGAGGGTTTTCAATTTCTACTTTAATTAAAATTGAATGTACTAATTCAACTTGCTCCTTGAATCAAGTAAAGTATTGCGCAAATACAGCCATTGGACTTAATATGTAAATATTAGGACAATTAAAGACACGTTAATTGGTTTCAAAAAGCATTGATCTAAAGTTAAGTATTTATTTGAACAACTGATTTGTCGAAGCAATTTTAATGCAACCAAAGTACTAAATAAATGGAGTGGACTTTCTTTTAGTTTATTTTAGCAGTTTTATTCACCTGACGTGTGCACCGAAGAACACTTAAAAAAAAGGAAACATTGAAAATATCATTATTTTGTTAAAAAAAATATACCATATCGAAAAAAATGATTTTTCCGATTCTGTAATTATTTTTTGTCTGAGATAGATAGTATGAGTTAGATGGCGTTTTTTTGTAACGGGGGGAATTTCGGAACTTCATTCATTTCTACCTTACGTTAATCGCTAACCGTAACTGGTAACGCGTAACGGAAATTTCTCCCTACCGTGCCATAAGAAGTTAACATCAAAAATACGAAAAATTGCAAGTAAAGTTTCTTGACACATTTATCCACTTCCTGAAAATTTAAATGTATTTCTTTGATGCTCAAGCACTTACGTTTTAACATTTTTGAGCTACAAGAAACAAAGTTACCAGTACGACTGATCAACACGAGAAAGAAACAGAGACTAGTTCAAGAACACGAGGACACAAAACAACGCCACTGAGGATGAAAGGGTATATCGAAGATGTTTACAGTGAACTGGACAATGGGGGGGAATGTTCCACTTTCCACTTCTTGTATGAAACACACAGAATTCTATTGTTCTCTGCAAATTAGGCACCTAATAGAAACCAGTCCAAAATTTGTGACCACCATAAAATGTGTTAAAGAAGAGAATAACTTGAAATATCTAGAAATACTTCAAAAACAGGGATGAAAAAAAATTGAATCATAAGAAAAAAAGTTCGTTATATAGAAAATGCACTTCAATATAGAAAGGTTATTTTACGAAGAAAATCATGAAATGTTCTTGGTTCTAGGAAAAAAAAACTTGATATGTAGAAAAATTCGCAATATGGAGGTTCGTTTTATAGAGGTTCAACTGCATTTCAATAGTTGTACTATCTATTTTAATTTACTCTGCTTTAAATTATTTTACTTATTAAAATGTAGTAAAACAAGAGTAATATTAAAAAAAAAGTCAATTCCTACTTACATCAAAGAAAAATTTTATTTTCACTACTTTTTATAAATAGTTACAATTAATACAAATGTGTATATTCATAGGACAGAATCACAACATTAAGTGGTAATTCATTTTTATTTTTTTCATTAAAGTATCGTATTGTCATCCAAAACAATCGTGTATAAAATTTCAGTTCAACTGAATGCTTTAAAACGTAAGAAAAAAACCCTTTCAAGTTTTGACACAAGTCGCCAAAATTGTCGCTAAGTCGCCAACGAGTCGGTGTTTGAAATTATTTGAATAATTAGTTTAAATCAATTAATTTTTACTAATTATAGTTAAATTATTGTTTTGTCATTCAAAATAATCATGTATTTAAAATTTAAGCTCAATTGAGCGCTTTAAAATGTATTTTATTAAAGGTTGAAAATTCCACCAAGATAAATAAATATATAGAGAGTGTGAGTTAATGGTAGGAATCGAATAAAAGGTTATCATGATATCAAAATTTGTTGCACGTTTGAATTATACACGCAGTCTGAAGAAACTCCTAACAGTGTGCATATTTATTTATATTATATTTATTTGTTATTTATTTATTTTATATGATAATTATGTTGAAAAATTATTATGTTTTTGTGTTAGTGGAAATTTTTTTTTCTTGCGTACAATAGAATAATAAAGAAAAGGAGAAAATGGCGCTGTTGTATTAAATGTTTATTTAATTTCTGTTTTTAATGTTTGCTTATTTAATAACATTTATTGAACATTCACAAAAATATTTACATATTTTCATAAATAAATACTTTAAAAAAAATTCGTCAAATATGCTACATGCATAATACACTGATATATTTTTACTTAAAAATCCATGAGAAGTTTATCTTTAAGTTAGAGAAATGAAAATAACGTTACAATGATGCAACATAGTAAATTCTTCAAAAATTCTTGTTTACCACACAAAAAAGTAGCTTATTTGAAAAAAAGCCTTAAAGACAGCTCGTAAAAAGACAACAAATGTATCAAAACTTTTGGATTATCTCCAAAAGGAAAAGAAAACTTATGGTGAAGAGGTTTTCTGTCAGTTTTACAACTTTCCTTTGGGTGTGTGTAAACATCAGAAATTAATCTTAGTATTTTTTTATAGTAAATTGATGATTAGCGGGCAGTACTTTTCTTAGTATGCATATGCATGTAATGAAACACATTTATGTATAATTATGGTGTTTGAAAGCAAATACAGCGAATGTTTGTAATGTTCTTAATTTTGAAAATATCACCATTGCTTAATTAATTTTCCATTAACTTTTCATAAGTACAGTCGGTCCCCAAGATAAAGAATTTTTCAAGATCAAGCATTTTATTCGTTTGTTCGGGGTTATTCGTTATATTGGGGTTCAAACAAAGTACAAATTTTTTGCACTTATATGGAAATTTGAACAACAATACACGAAAATACCCATAGTTAGAAATTGCACCCTTTTTATTCAACAGCTAAAATTACTACTAGGGAATTACTACGCACGTTTATTAGAAATTTTAAAACACTAATAGATATTGGAGAATCTTTTTGATTTCTGACTCGAAAGACTTCGACTTAATACACTGAAGAAAATATTGTGTCATTCACATCCTGTTGCATAAGGTATGTTTTTACAGTTTAAAAATAATGTAAGACATCAAAAAATATAAGTTTTGATAAGAGTTTCATCATGTATTTCTGCATTAGATTCACTATTTGTTAGATCTTAAAAATCAACAATTATCTCCGCTTCATTTGTGCAGATAGACAGTCGGTCAACATAATGATTAAAAGTTGAAAACATTTCCAGCGTTGTGCAATGGAATGAGTCTAGAAAGGAATTTCTTGTTCTATTCAAAACTTGCACAATAGCTTACACTCATGTGAGTCACCTACACCAGTTAAGTCTAACAATGGTCTACATCCTTTTTCATCGAAATTAGCTGCCAACTAGAAAAGTCATTTACTGTACTGGACAAAAAAGTTTATCATTTCTAATACTAACTATTAGAAAAATCGCTTTCAGCCTGTTGGAATAATTTGTTAATTCGATGTTTATTATTCGTTAAATGGGAGGGTTTGCTTTCATTTTAATCGGAGATTGAGAAAATTCATTAAATCACGAAATTCATTAAATAAGGGTTCTCTAAATTTTGGTCAGACTGTATTTTAAGATATGACTCCGAACACCTCGAAAATGACCAAATCCGGTCAAGACAGATATTTTTGTTTTTTATGTTATTGAATAGAAATATCTTTCGGAGTTTCAAAACATACCTTGTTTTGTTTCTACGCTACCTAGAGGCCACGGCACAATCAATTTTTTAAAACTTGAAAAACCGTAAGTGGGTCTTGGTTCTACCAGAAGTGGGCATTTACGTTGCTCGAAATCTATCACGGCGAGTCTGATAACTCAAAATATTACAAACGTATTTCTATAAAACCTTTTGACCAGATATTCATAATATTTTCTAGAGGATGTACTAAAATATTTCTTATTGTATGAATACTTTTTGAGTTACGGGTTGTAATGGTATCATAAAGAATGTCACATTTCTTGTAATGTTTACTCAATCAGAGAGAGCTCTAAAATTTTCAAATTTAATAAATCATTAAAATATATTAGTACATGTTCTATATAAATGCATCTAAGTTGTTCTAGCAATACTTTTACTAGTATAAATTTATTACATGTTCCTCTATTTGCTTTGAAATTTTTCAAACATATTGCTAAAATTTCATATATAATTGTGATTTTTGTAAAATTTAAGTAACTTATTTTAAAAGTTATTGGTTAAATATTAGTATTTATTGGTAATGAGTCCTAAAATAGCATTTATAATGTATGAACGCGCTAATTTATTAAAAAGTACTCTGGACGTGTTCGGATACCTTCGGCATATATTTTTACTCAAATTTATAAGTTTTTGAGGATAATCTTTATAAATAAATAATTTATTTTTTTCATATTTTTATCTCCTGTATTTCAATAATTTCTTCTTCTTTAAGCATATTTACTGAATAAAACTTGCACTTGGATACTTCTGTTAACATTTAGAATAATCCACCTCATTTTATAGTAAAAAATTCTAAAAGCTTACAACAAGAAAGAGAAATTTTAAACTAAAGTACATAGAAGTTAATAAACATTTCTTAAAATTGAACAGAATCAAATAGTTTTGTCTCAGTTATTTTTGTTTTTATTCCTCATAACAGAAAAAGTTTCTTGCAGCAAAAATCGAGGTATTGTTTTTTTAAAAATTTTCTGTAAAATCTGAAAGTGTGTGTATCCGATGCACATGGAATAAGACAGTAAAAAATAACGTTTAAAACTAGAAGCACGATTAAACAACAAGTTTTTTTCTTTTTAATTTAATTTATCTCTTCCTGCTCATCCTAAATAAAATTCTGTGACCATTGCAATTAAAACACATACATTTTTTTTAAAAAAGACGGAAAAGCCCCGATGAACCATTTTTAATTAAAATATTAATTTAAAGAAATGATACACTTAAAATTATAGATTTCTAAAATGTAGAATGGAAAAAAAGGTCCTTGACTGTGGAAAAAGATATTTTCTTAGCCTTCTTGTATAACTAGTCATTTTGTATATTTAACAGTGCCTGAAATACCTTAAATTTTAAAGTCTTATTCATGGCTAACCCAAATATGGTCTTGCACAACACTAACTTTTCTTTCAAAACACAGGGCAACATAAAAACGAAATCATATTTCTTAAAAGTCATTAGTTAAAAATAATATTTTTCCATTGATTTCTGGAACATCTGTAGATTTTAAAGAATTAATTAGCTTTCTGATTCCCTCACAGTTGGAATACTTAATTCGGTACTAATTTTTTCCTTTCTCGGACCTGAAATTTTATTAAGGTACCAACTTGCTTTATACCCCGACGTTTACAGGAATACCTTTTGTTACTTCCCATAATTAATCTAAAAAATAGTACAAGGAAACAATTCTCTGATATTCTATCAAATAAAGCTGATAACTTTTGTTTTGCAACTAAACAGAGTTTTTATCAAAACAAGTTTAATGTAATATATATATATATATATATATATATATAATACCAGATTTACTAATCAAACACTTTCAAAATGCGTAGTTATTCTTTCTATTAAATCAAAGGTTTGTTAAAATTATACTTTTTAAAAAATATGGCATTTAAATCCTGCAAGATGAGTTTCAGGACATTTAAATGCAGACGTCCGGTTACGTAAATATTCACTTCCGCTTTCTGGCAATTTACTAATTCTTTAATATATTAGTTTCTAAGTGGCCTAGAAACAAAATTAGAACAGTTTTATAAAGCTAAATATATGCTTTATTCTATAAAATTGAAAATGTGGTTTTTTTGTAAAAATTAACCCTTTTAAAGTATTCATATACCTTAATTAGCAAATGTAAATGCTATGTTGGTCTTGTAGCTAGAATGTCTGTATAGTTTAAGTGCTAGATATCTAGCACACTCACTACATTTTGTTTTAGTTGTCTTATTTATAAAATGCAGTAAAGACGTGTTAAAAATTCTCATATTCTATAATTGTAAAAAAAATATTAATGCCTATTTTTAACGTTAAGCGCTACATAATTATGTGGTGAGATAAAAGTTCAATTTTTGCTTTTTTTGACAGTTAAATTAAGTATAAAAATTTAAAAAAACCCACTCAAACGAAAAGAGGGTCTACTTTAATTCTAAAACGCAAGAATTAGACAAATAATTACATTAATCGTTTATTTCGTTTGAAAAAGCGTCTTGTAATTAAAGTACAAATTAAAAATTCTAAATCTTAACGTACGTTTCAAGGGAAATTATATATAAAAAATAAAAGCTTTTTCGTACACACTGAAGTAACACTTTTTTGATTTTATAAAAAAGTAATAAATGCTTTTTTAATCGATAAATTTTTAAAAGTAGAAAAATTAAGTGAGAAAAACATTCAAAAACAGAGTTAAGGACTTAAATTCATCTGAAAAAGAATTAGGAAAGTATTTGTGCAGTAGGAAAAAATAATTATCAATTATGTATGGCGTAAATCGTAAAAAGAAAAAAAAATAATCTTGCCTTAAACCTGATTATAGTGTTAGAAAAACATTTAAAGCAAGTTTTCCTTTTTCTTTGGAATGAAAAATGTTAGTTTTTATGTTTTGGTAGTTAAGATATATTCCAGACGTTAATGCGTAAAAAATAAGCTTAAAATGATTATTTTTTTAGCCTTCAATAAAAAATTCAGAAGCATAAAATAATTTTTTTTTACAAAAAACTTAATTACTCTTTTCAATCATTACTTGTTGCTAAATTAAGCATTTTGTATTGTTCGGTTGAATACTTTCTTGCTTCGATAGCAGGAGATTCACAAAAAGTTTTTTTAAAGAAATTTGCATATATATAAATACAGCTTACCCTCAAATGCTCGGTGGGGGGTCACAAATTACTTATTTCTTTATAAAAAAAGTGTTGTTCACACAATAAACTTATTAATTCGGCGAAAAAATCGGGATGGTGGTGTTTTAAAGATTGAATGTGAAGAAAAGAGGACAATTATTTAGATAGTGATCTAGTTAATTATTTTTTACTTGCTATTTTTTGTTTCTTTGATGCCAATGTCTGATTTTAAAAATATGAACGGAAAACTTACAACTTTCTTTTTTCTTACAAAAATTAAAAAGAGAATTTTTTTAAAAAATAATAATTATATATATATATATATACATATATATATGTCATCATTTAATCTTATGTCTTCATTTAATCTTAATAACGTCAGCATGAATGATAACTCGCAAAACAATTGCTAAATTAAATGCCAAATTTAAATTATTAATTTAATTTAATAATATAAATTAAATTTTCTAATACATATTACGAGTTTAGCCTTAAAATGCATTTAAATATGCAGATACTACACTTAAGCAAGTTTGAACTATAGTAAAATATCTTGCCTTTAGATCATGGACCACATTAAACAGTAATTTATAAAGTAAGGCGTATAAACCTCTTAAGTGTCGCGGCGTAAATACACGTCCTGCTTAATCGGTGTTTTTTGTACCTTGGACGTGTATACTCATCCTTGCAAAGGAGGATTGCAAATGATTTTTTAAATTGTGGTGCTTTGTGTAAAACTATTCCTACTACTTCAGAATATAATAAAGTGACATTAACATTGCTTCTAAAGAATTTACTTATTTCGGAGAAAAAGGGAAAGGAATTTGAAAGGGTATGTTGGAGTGATGAAATCATACATAAAGAGCTTTTATTGTTTGAGTGTGCTCTTTTCTGTTTTTCATTTGCTGTCATTTACACGTACCGTGTATAATAAGAGATTTTTAATTATTCGTAGACATGCACTGAATGCAATACTGGTTTATGTGTTCACAGAACAGATAAGTTATAATTTATTTTTTATTATATAGTAATTTTACGGATTAAATTCTTTATTTTCATTTTATTGTTTTATCCTTTTCTTTCTTTTTTTTTTCTTTTTTAAAGTGAAAGTAAACAGTTTTTAGGAGAAAAACAAACCTTCCCTTTCTCCTCAATAAACCGTGAAATAACGTGAGCCAGTGGAGGTAAATGGTGGCACAGAAGGAGGTGGTTTCATAACTTTTCTTGACAATTAAGAGGTTAAAATTGGATTCCTTGAAAAATTACCTGCAAATAAATTAAATGTATCTAGACACTACTGAAAATACCTATTAATTTTGTTTCGATTGTGCTCATTAAAAGATTTAAGACCTTTAGTACATTTAAAGTGCGTAGATTTATACATACCATTGTGTTGTAAAACAAAAATGTAACTCTATCATTGAAACAGCTCTCACCACTAAGCCTTCTATTACATTCAAACTAAAAATTTAAGTTGTCTGCATGGGCTCTATGTTTTTCTAATACAGAAGAGTCCTGAAAACTGGGCATTCGAAAACCCTGGAGTCCGGATAACTCGGCCATACAACTGCTGTTGGAAAAAAATCCTGCGCCTGACGTCGCAAAATCTGTACCGCTGAGGACAACATGCAAGCTCCTATCTCATAGTGAAGGAATAAAGTTTGTCAAAACCACCCTTTGGTATTTTGAACAAGATGCGTCCTTAAAGGATTTACAGTTCATTCGTGATGAAACAGTGAAATGCAGAAGTATTGAAGACAACAGGACACATTACACTAGCGGGTTTCAAACTTTGGGTCGCGCCCCCTAGGGGGCTTTATAACCCTGGAAGGGGGCACGAGCATATTGAAAAGTCGAAAACGAAAAATTATTTCAAAAAATTATTAATTTTTTAAACGTAAAACAAGCAAAATACATTGTTACAGTAAAAAAATACATTTACACTGATATAATTTACTTGTAAATGCACCAATACTGCACTATGTTCTTTATAATTATCTTAACAATACTAAGCTGAGGACAAGCTTAATAATTACCAGTGACCGCACCGGTTGATTATATATAGAATTATATGCAAAAAATAATACTTATCCCGATCACGTACGGCTTATAATTAATCCCTTAACTGCTCATTTAAAGTTATGTGATTCACCCCCTAATGCCACTATCGCACGCATGTGTATTTGGGGGAGAAAGGGAACATATAAGAAAATCCTCTGAAAGAAGTAAATCCTTCTCAAACAATGTTAAAGTCCTTTTTTGGTGAAATTGTCGAATCGGACGCCTCTCCGCCAAATTTTGAAAAATCGCCAATTTGGCGCGTTTTTGCGTGTTGTGTTTCGGAGTTGCAACCCTACCACAACACGCAACGCCGTAGCGCGAAATTCAAGATGGGGGCAGAAAAATCATTAAAAAATAGCATTTTAGAGTTTTGAAACTGAAAATCGCTGCAGAAATCAGGCATTTAAAAATGGAAATAATTTCACTTACCTTTAAAAAATGCTGCTATTTCCGACATTTATGATGACGATGAGTTGCCTACTGAAATTATACCAGTGTGCTACTGCATATTTCTGAGAGCACCTTCCAAAACATTTTTATGTTTGCATCACTTACAAAACGGTGCACAAATCCATATTACTCAATTCAAACCAAAACCATTTCTTTACACTCCTAAACTCCTCTTTCACACTGGACTGAATTTTGCAGTACCATTCAAAAACGATCATTCACTTTCTTATATACCCGTTCTTTCTCTCAATTCCATACGTTTTCCACATTTCGGACATACATACGATGATCCAATCAAACCTTCTTTCACACACACATGCACCATTCTAAAACAGCTTTCTTTCCAAACACAGGCAACATGGCATAAAAACCTTTAACAATAGTAATCGTAATTTTTCATGCATTCATTCAAATTAATCCTAAGAGCATCGTGGACATCATGGCAATCTTTTGAAATTTATGTGGAGAAAGAAATAAAAATATTACCTGTAAAAAGTAATTCCCAAAACGAAACCGAACAGCTGACCCAATCGGAGCAAAAGAAATAACCGTTTCCTCATTAACGGAATTTTTAATGTAATAAAAGCTTTCTGCTCATGCTCGAGAAAGACCGTTGAAGAATTAAACTGTTTAAAAAAAAACGAATTTCGAATGCACTAACTTACCGCGATATCGTTAAAACTGTTAAAATGAAAAAAATCTACTGCGCATGCTCAAAATTTCGCCAAAAAACGACTCTCCTTCATTGGAAAGCAAATTCAGAAGGGTTACCAGATTTGGCACATTTATCGATTTGGCGAGAAAACACTTGGCGCGAGAGGCGCCCGATTCGACAAATCAACCAACCCCTTTTTTTGCATTTCAAAGTCTCCGGAATAATTTTATGGATAGTAGTGAATATATTTTGGATAGACGTATATATACGTCTGGGACAATTTACACACTGGCTGAGCGAGACGTTTATATACGTCGGTGGATAGGCGGTTGAAGTCATGTTGTAACGTTAGCGACAAAATATCGTATTACCGAATTCAATACATCGTTATTATATGGAAGGCTACGCGATGAAAATTGTGATTCAATATTGGGTCGCGAGTATTGAACGTTTGAAAAGCACTGCATTACGCAGTTCTTTTTTTAAAAAAGGCGCCAGTTTATGCAAGTTTGGCAGCTTAATTGTCAATATAGATGGCTTAATGCCTATATAAAATACGTTTCTGATGTGTGTCTAACCAGGAAAAATACTTTATAGTTTGCGTTCATTAGGACCCTGGATCCATCTGTGTCCCTGCGTCGGTGCAGGGACACAGAGTCAACCCAGTCTCACGAAATCTTGAATTCTGGGAAAAATGTTTATTTTATTATTTCTGACCTTGTCAGTATCCACCTATACGACAGTCTTCAACGGGAACTTAAATGTATTTGACACATATATATTTTTTTTTTTTTTGCTAACAGCAAACGTTTTTGCAATCTTAAGGCACTTGTTTTGAATGAGTTACCCACGCAACCACTTTTGTTCGAAACTATTTTATTATAACAAACTACCTTTTTCCCCTGTTAACGACCTCTTAGTTTTGATTGCTGTGTGACTCATTTTGGCTTATAAATGTAAATGAACAGAATACAAAAAAATGGGCATCCAAAATTTCTATTGGATAAAGTTGAATCTTTTCAAGCAATGGAAGAATTTGATGAATTAATTGATATTAAACTTGAGAGGGAAAGTAAATTTCATAAGAGCTATGTACATGAAACGTTTGAGTTGAAAGGAAAATTTTCAAATGATATCTAAAAAAACTCCACAAAGGAATGTATGAAGACACCATTTTACCACAAGACACACTGCACTTTGTCAAACAGACACAAGCTAGAAAAAGTTCAACATGCTTTTTTTCAGTCATTAAATGCCAATAAAACCACAATAACTTTAAAAAAATATGACAATTTTACCTGAAAATATCAGCCATTTTATGTTAGTGAAAGGTGACTGTATTTTGTGTACTTTATTGAAGTCACGCATATTAGAAACATTTTAGTTTGATTAGTCCCCCTCCCTAAATTATCACAAAAAATTGAAAAGTCCTTACAAATATGTAAGTATACTTTCTCTGAATGAAGTTATTCACTAGCATTACGATCTTTTAATTGTGTATAGTAAAAATATTTATAAAAAAAGGTTCAGATGGCTTCGTCACCCCGCGCGACCACTAACGTTTCTAACTATTTCGGTATATTTAAGTTAAGACAAGTCTTAGTGAATAATTTTCGATCCGAGCAATCCATATTAATTTAAGTATAAATTATTCAAATTTTCTTCATAGTTATTCTTATTGATTCTGACAAAGGAACACTAAGGTATCTGACTACGTTCAGAGTTGTAATTTTGCAATAGCGTTCAAACGAATATTTTTTTTAATATTTAGTGTTTTTTAGATCAGAATAAACGTATAAAATTGTTTTAAGAGTATTATTACAATAAGAAATTATTTAAATGCAATATTTTAGCGAAAAATTAACTTAGAATTATTTGTTTTCAAAAGGTTCTCCGTTTATGAAAAATGACTCTATAATAATAATATTTTGCTTATACATAGCTAAGACTTCTCCAGAGAGCCTGAAGTAGGATTTCCCAGAAAAATCAGATTATTTGCAGAGTTATTACCAATTGAAATAATTATAGGTATTTTTTTTTTAATTTTTCCACTTCGATGTATTAAAATATGAATAAATCCACTTCTAAGTTAAATATTACAGACATTATAGTCCAGACTGTGTACAGAGATCTGAGCTATATATAGGCAAAATATTATTATTATAGAAGCATTTTTCATAAAAGGAGAATGTTTTGAAAATAAATAATTCTAAGTTATTATTTTGCCAAAATATTGCATTTAATTAACTTTTTATTGTAATAATATTTCTAAAACAAGTTCGTACTTGTATTTCAAATCTAAGTGACACTAAATATTTTAAAAAATATTCATTTTTACGCTTTTTCAAGATAATGGTTCCGAACGTAGTCGGATGCCTTAAATGAACGCAAATTTACTAAAACACTTACACTGTCTACTTTTAAATCGTCTTTGTCCATTTAATTCAAATTTTTCAATTTTATGCATTATTGCATTTTCTTTATAGTCTGAGCAATAATTTACATGCTTGGATTACAATTACAATTGTTCTTTAAACCTCTTGGAATAAAAAAAAAAAAATAGCTGCTCTTCCATGAAATCCAAACCATCATTTTTGTTAAAGAAACTGGAAAATTAATATTTAATTGTGTGGAAATAATTTGCTTATAATTATTAAACTAACTATTCATAATGTAATTGCTTTTTTGTTAAATTAATTATATTTCAGACTTAATTAAAATTATTTATATGTCTACGAATTTGAATTGAAAAACTCATTCAATGATTGAAAGGGATAAAAGAAGTTATAAATTTATTATAATTGAATTAAAATAACTCATTTACTTGTACTTAAACTTCAAATAAATACTTCCCTGATTAATTAACATTTTATCCGCATATAAATACGGTTTGCTTAAAAACACACACAATTAGGTGTTCGGGTAAATTTAAGTTTGTCGACTCACTAAGAGAAAATTGATTGCTTATTTAATTTTAGTATAATTGCCTGTATTAAAATAAACCAAACAGAATTATTTTACAGGCATTCAGATCTCTGCAGATCAAAAAAATAAATAACAGTTTCAACTTTTCAATATATCAGAATATGGTAAATTCCTAATTGTTATCTGGCTCTAATTAATTTAAGATTCCATTTATTTAATTTAAGTGAAACGTACAACCTAAATATTATAAACTCTAAGGTCAGTGGGTAGATATCCACTAAAATTAGTATAAGACTCTAATTATTATTTTTTTAAAAAAAAATTAAGGTATTTAAATAAAATATATGATGTTTTTTTCCCCAGTGATAGAATAATGATCCGTAAGAGTTTCTCACTTTTTGCTTTAAAGAATATTTGTGACTGCAGCTACATTTATATTTCCTTTATCTGAATTCTTGCTTAGTGATCTTGTTTTGCGCAATCTAAGGCAACGTGAGAGCTTTTGGTAACGTGACCCGTTACTTGGAATGGTGGTCAAGAGGCGAGAGCAACACCTGATCTGGCAATCCCATATCCCAGTGCTTCTCACACTTTCAATATTTGCGACCAAATATTCAATCATTATTTACATTGCACCCCCATACAATAAAAATGTATTGAATTCAATAATAATATACTTTGGCAATAAAGCTACGATACTACTTAAACCTCTGAAGTGCCACTGGTGTAAAAAAACGTTTCGAACCCAGCCAAAGCGTTAATTGCTCCGGACGTGTATATATATATATATATATATATATATATATATATATATATATATCTTTCCGAAGTACAGTCTTTTCTGTGAACTGTCCCGTAAAACTATTCTATAAGACTTTGGCGTGCAGTAAAAGAACCTTGACAACGTTTGTGAAGGATTTACATAATTTTTAATTCCTTTTTTCTTTCCTTCCCCCTACCAATACATCACATGCGCTCGCCTACGTGTTAAAAACAGTGGAATTAGGGAGGGAATCGCGTCATTTTTGACTGGCATTTAAGGGATTAAGCATTCACCGTACAAATTATCAAAATAAGTGTTCATTTTTTAATATAATTTTGTATATGACAAGACCTTGAAGGGAATGGTAATTATTAAATTTGTTTTTAACTTAGCATTCTTAACTATGTTCTTAAATTAATCATAAAATGCGTTACGCTGTAGTGATATATTTCTAAGTATATAATATCAGTGTATATGTGTATTTTATTTTTTATTATGTCAATATATATTTTATTCGTTAATTTTGATTAAATTAATAATTCCTTTGAATAATCTTTTCTTTTCAACGTTGCAATATGTTCGTGCCCCCTCGCAGGGTTATCACGCTTCTCTCAGGTTGAGAACGCTGCCATATCCCAATTTACACATATCACCAACATAAGTGCTTTGGGTCACTACAGATTTATCAGCTCATCTAAACATTAATGGTCACATGGAGTGAAGGAGTTACCGCAATTATTTTTTTTAACAATCTTTATTGTGCATGGTAAAAATCCATATTCCTGTGAATAGTTTAATTAAGAGAAAGTATACTTACCTTCTTTTAAGTTATTTTGATTTTTTTTAATGATAATTTGTGAAAGAATCTAAACAAACAGGACTAAGATGTTTCAAATGTGAGTGACTTTTTGTAAAGTACACAAAGCAGACACATTTTTCACTGATATTTCAGGTGTAAAGAACAATTTCAATTACAAAATTCTACGAGCTGCATCTACCCGATGCTCGGCGTTGGAGGAAGAAATTCAGACTCGAGCCAGTCAATTCAAATAACTGAGTTTATTCAGAACTGCCGAGTGAGTGTGAGCACGTGTGACCCCACCCCTTTTATACACAGAACATAATGACGTCACACAACCTGTTCACAGTTACAAAAATGTGGCGCCATGCTGCCACTCATTCACACAAATCATTTCCATTCACAACATACTCCCCCCTTTGAGACTTGGGGAGAGTCTCAAACCTATAACAGTTATAATTCAAAAGATCAAGTCTCTTCGGTTCTTTAACCAATCTTCCAGAAGAAGTATATTTTTTTTATAATTGCATCATTAATATTCAAGACCTTTTCAGGTTTAGTACTTTTAACAGAAATTGATTCCTCTTTCGACTCCTTATCGCTATTAGCAATCACTTGTACTTCCAAAGGGAAGATACGTTGCACGGGGCGTATTACTGTTCCATGTTGAGTTTTTAGCCGAACTGTTCGAATTTCCCCATCTCGACCAGGGATTAATTCTATAATCTTAGCTATAGGCCAAGACAAACGTTTCTCATTGTCGTTTCCAATTAAGACCATTTCCCCAATTCGGGGTTCCCGCACGCGATTATCATTCTGTTTTTGTATTAGCTCACATAGATATTCTTTCCTGAAACGTTGTCTTAAATCACTTAAAAGTTTAATTCTATATTTCATTCTCTTTCTTAAGTCTGTCGAATTCAATTCCTCAATATCGGTAGTATCGGAACAGCGATTCTCTATTAAAAACATTGCTGGAGTAAGAGGGATCAATTCCTGTGGATTTTCAGATATATAAGTTAAAGGTCTACTATTGATTAAAAATTCGCAATCACAAATCATTGTAGACAATTCTTCATAGGATAATATTGATTTTCCAAGAGAACGTCTCAATAGTTCCTTAATAATGCGAACCAACCTTTCCCACCAGCCTCCCCACCATGCGGCGGTGTGTGGTATAAATTTCCAAACTATTTTTTGAGTTGATGTCTCTCTCGATATTTTATGCCAATGCAATTTCGCAAGGTCATTGAAAAGCACCTCGGAAATTAGTACCGTTATCACAGTAAATTATCCTGGGCCTCCCGCGCCTGGCAATGAAACCCCTAAGGGCTAGCAAAAAGGCATCAGAAGATAAAGCGTTTACTAATTCAAGATGTAGTGCGCGATAGACTGCGCAAGTAAACAATGTAATCCATACCTTTTCACCAGTTTTTAAAAACAGAGGTCCAGCTAAGTCAATTCCTACAACTTCAAATATCGCGCAATCATTCACGCGGTCTGATGGTAAGGGTGATGGTCCGCTTGACAATGATTTCACTTTAAAACGAGCACAAATAAAACATTCATTCAAAATACTCTTAATAGTTTTTTTCTAGCTCTGATAATCCAGAACCTTTCTCTAATTAATGATTGCATTATTTGTATTCCTGCATGACAGTTCTTTTTGTGTATAGATCTAATCAAAAGTTTTGTAAATTCACATTTATCAGGTAACAATATAGGATACAAAAAAGAACTTTCATCATTTCGTTCAGTTATTTTAGATTTTACTCTTAAAATATTATCATTATCAATAAAAGTAACAAATTTTAAATATTCAACATTAGGTAAATAATATAGAAAAAATAAAGAAAAAATGTAGGTCGTTCATGGAAAAGATTTTGGAACAAATGAGGACATTCGAGAAATTCACACACCAAGTATCTTAAGGTTTAATAAAATGCGATTGCTACTCCCAAAAATGAGGGAAACCTGAGACAAAGACATTTGAGTACCCGTAAAGGTTGTCATATAGTTGGCTAATAACAAGGTCATTGGTAACAAACAAACGGTTTTCCCAGAATTAAATATCTCGTGAGCATGGGGTGACTTGGAGCACAGCGCAACCACTCCCGAGTTAAGAGGACTAAAATCGGTCAAAAAATTGTATCTAATTTTTTTAGTGTAAATTATTTTTATATGCTTTTCTACAAACTAACAAAATTTTAAGGCTCTAAGTCTGAAAAACGCAGAGTTATGATAACTTTTACATTCGTTTTTATTCACATTCCAATGGCAAATCAAAATTTAAAAAAACTGACTTATCTCAAAAAGATAAAATAAACTAATTTGTCTTCTTTTAAAATGCTAAGTCTTTTTTATATTGTGCTTAATACTTGGAAATTTTTTCACTTGCTGCTAATAGTACACAGAACAAAAGTTGGTATGCATTTTACAATGAAAGTAATATTTATTTTTTGAATAATATTTTATTAATTGACGTTAAAATTTACGCATTTTTTAAGGAATTTTCAATAAGTATTTATAAAAAGAAATATTGTACGAATACCAATGATGTTATCACTAAACCCATACAAATTTTATTACACATAGATTAGCGTACTTGTAAATCAAATTTGATATTTGTACGTCAACTTTTATAGGAGTAGCATTATACAATCACTTAATGAGTTTCAAGTTTTTCCCTTAAAAAATTAAATTGTTAGCGTTTTATGAAAATTTGAGCACAAAATCTATTTTACATCATACATGCACATATGAGGCAACCAAAAAATTATGAAAATCATTAAATTAAAAACTTTTGTGTAAATCGTTCCATATCCGCTTAAAAATTGAAAAGAGTGCAGATGATTTGAAAAATTTCGGTCCTGTTTTTTCCCTTACAAAATGAGTCAAATGACCTAAAATATCTGGGAAAACGATGCTTTGAAGGCATTGGTGAAAGCGAATTTAACAGCATCTATTATATTGCCAGTATATTGATGAAATGCTTGAAAATCTGAAAATCACACTCGTTAATCGCAAGGCTCAATAGTTTTCTACGATAACAGTCGACCGCATACCTCGTACAAAACAACTGTGGTTAAATTAATTAAAATATGAAAAACCCTGCAGCGCCCATCTTATTCAATGGGTCCTTCACCAAACGGCTTCTATTTGAAAAATAGAGCAGCTTTTTTACTAGGGGGGGAGTAAATAGTGTAAAAATGAAACAGTCTGTAAAATTCCATATCAGAGTGTTTTTTTTTTTTTTTTTTTTGACTCTAGATATCAGAACTTCTTTAACAGAGGCATCTAAGAATTGAAATCTAGGAGAGAAGATGTATTGAAGAAAATGAAGCCTTTTATTAAAAAAAAAACCAACTTATGAAAAAAATATACATGCAGTTATACATAATCACTTAAAAATCCGAACATTTCATACTCACAAACCTAATAGCAACAATCAATTGATTTTCTTTCAATTCTAAAAGCATTAAAAAACTTGAAAAAGTGAAACTGAAATAAAGATTTAAGGTATGAAATGAAGTGTTGAAAAAAGCTTAATTTTAGGACATTAATATACTTAAATATTTATTTCAAAATATATATTATGTTTTCCTACCAAAATGAGTAGCAAAGATACATTTATTTGTGTGTATTTGGATTTTATATTCATTTATATCATGTGGTATTCTATATCAGAAATAAACTTTTTGTCTCATAGACACCTTGACCTTTTTTTTTTTGATGTAGACCCCTAATTACCTAATACTGAATTTTTCCAAACTCATCAACTTAAATACCTTTTTAACAACTGATATAGAGCTACTATTTTGAAAGATTTTAATTTCTAACTGTGGTGAAGTATAGTGTTTAAAACTTAAAAAAAAACACATATTGAGACTATGATCTTTAACAACAGATAATTGCTTACACAATCGTGAATAGTTACACGTAAGCTTAGTGTAAATATCCTTAATCTTGTAATTAACCAGTACTATACGAATAAATTTCGAATAACTCCAACTAGAAAGTTCAGTGGTAAATGATCCATGTGATTACACGCTTAAGAAATACTAATTTAGGAGATATTCTTTAATTTATTTTAATCTTTTTTAAATAGAAATTATGTATGTAGTTTACACCCCCAACATTATGAATTCGGTAAGCTGTCTCTCCCGATTTGTAACGTTATTTATGCAGAGTTATAAATGAGAGTTTGTATGTAGTACACAATGTAGGAATTTATTTACTTTACATATATAACATATTTAACAAGGTAGATTCATTAGATGAATGAAACTAAGTGTTTAACAATCGTAATTTGATATAATTTCATTAAATTTAAGATAATTTGATGTTAAATACAAGGGATAATAAGGCTATATAATGGACTACTGCCATGGTAGGATTTAACTATTATTTAAATCAGAGCTTCCTAAAACTTTTGTCTCATAGACACCTTGCCATGTTTTTTTGGGTTATGTAAACAACCCCCCGCTTATCTAATATCGATTTTTGTAAATTTATCAAATTGAATCTGTTTTTGACAGCTGGTACAGAAACTGCTTACTTTAAAAAAAGTTAAATTTTTAACTGTAGTAAGAAATTGTGTTAAAAAATTAAAAACATATTAGTTTAATTAATACATAAAGTAACTGATCAATAAACAAATGATTATAATGTGAGGGAGGGATCCGGTGAATCAATTACATGTTTTCCACATTTGGCATCAATATTGTCAGGTTAAACGCTAAATCTCCTCGCTTAGTAATATCCAGTCTTTTTCTTTCTCCTTTTTTTTACTTTGAAGATTGGCAACCTTGCTGAGACTCCGTCTCACAAGGAAAGACAGTAAAAACATATCTCGCAATACTCCATAATTCGGGATGAATAATAGGCATGTCTTTTTAAAGCCATAATTGTTGGCCTATGTTTCTAAACTTTAAGAACTTTATTAATGTCTATTCTCATCAGAACCTCTTGTATTTTGACATTTGTTTTTTCAATGTGACCATATAATTTCATTGCCTAGTGGAAATTATTATAGTAAAATTATTCTCAAACCTAGTTTGAAAATCTAAATAACGGGGATTTAAATGTTGAACTTAGGTTATCACGTCATTTTCCTGGCAAAATGTCTGAGGCCAATTGAGTAACCTGGAAGATTCGCTACGTGTAATATTATATTCATTTCGTTTTATTCTGGTAAATGACGCTGAAATGATGGTCCTTATTTTATTAAAATTTATGCTGCCACCTTGCAAATTTACCACATGAAATTAAGTAAATAAATTTGTTAAATAGGTAAAATCTTATTTCCATTTAATTCAATTCTCTTTACAAATTAAAATCATGATTTGGTTTAATAATATCCCCTACGGTAGACACCATTTATCACCACCCCACCACCTGAATCATTTTTTCGGTGATGGGACCCCTTGAAGGTTGCCATAGACACCTATAGGTCGATATAGACCCCATTGGGAATCACTGTTTTTAATTAAATGTATGTTTTATTTTTAAAGAATCACAACATTATTTCAAATTGTAATTCACGTCTTGATGTTCCAAAATAAAAATATAATTAGAACACAATTTGTCAAAAATATTATGATTTTTTAGTATTGAAAGAATTTTCAGATCAATCGCTTGTTAATAAAAACCAATTCAAATGTTTCTCATTCAAAAATCGTTCCACAAAGACTGGTATTCTGTTCTGAAATTATTCTCTTTACCTCAGCTATTCTCAAACTGTGGGGCGCACTCCCCTATAGGAGGTAATAATCCTGTAGAGGGGGAGGGGTGCGGTCATATAGAAAAGTTGAAAATAAAATATTATTTAAGAAAATATTAATTTTCTGTTACTTGAAATATATATTACTAAATTACACATGTGAATTTTAATATGTATGTTGATAATTAATACGGTTTATAATTAAGGTCGTTTTGTAGCTTCTTCGTTAAAGTACATCATTATTGCACTCAACACATTGTTATTGTACGGGGGGGCGACGAAAATTATGTTCGAAAATTGAGTATCACACATTGAAAGTTTGAGAAGTACTGCTGTACACTAATACTCACACACATTTTCGTAATTATGAGGCATTCCTTCTTTGCATTTTTGTTCTTTCCTCAATTTCGCTACCGAAGATCACGAGATCGTAATCTGTTTTCATCCAAAAGCTTTTAGTTCATCAAATATATTCTTTACTTAATGGCCCCTTCCTTTATCTTGTTCAATCGCTTTTTGTTCTCCATCGGGAAGGTGAATCAACATACTAATCTTTTCCCATCTACACCGATGGATTGTTAGCCCTCGCTTTCATATATCAAGCTAAATACAATTTTTCAAGATTTTTTTTCAAAGTTGTTTATTTTAAAATCTGTAAATAAATTCCACATACTCAGTTTCATCAACAAAAATTTTAAAATTCATTTAGAAGCTTACTAAATAATTCTGATTGTTTTCAGTAATATTTTAGATTCAGAAGTTATTTGACGCTGAAGTAAGGAAGGTTCGTTCTGGGTACCTTCCGTTCCGAACTAGGTGCGAGTATATTACCGATCACGCCAAGACGACCGTCTTTGCGTGATGTTGGTACTAGTTCATATAGATATCACACCACCACATACTTCCCTACCAATGTTTCGGTGAATAGGCGAACGAACGATACCATATTCGTAGCGAGCATGTAAACAGTTGCGTCACTCGTGCGTGACGGCTTGAGAATTGCGTCATTTTGTGGGACGGTTTGAGAATTGCGTCATTTGTGTGACAGTTTGACTGCTTTTGCGGTGGATAGATGGCACCACGCCTGCGGCGCGCGAAGGGTGCGGTGCATATCACGGCCAGGGTCACCAATGAATTAAGGAAGGTTCTTTCTGGGAACCTTCCGCTCCGAACGAATGGTAGTACCTAAATGATCACGACAAAAGGATCGTCTTCGCGTGATGTTGGTACTAGTTCCTATAGATATCACAGCGCCACAACCCAAAGAACATTAAAGTAATTAAGAGGTCACAGGGGTGTTGAAAAGTTTTCGAGAGCACAAAATACAAACAATTTTCGACTAGAAATAATTCTTTGAGGTTAAAATGAAATAATTTGATTCTTTTACACATTTCTTATAAAGGAATAAAGTTTCAAAAAAGTATAAAATATCTGAAATATAATCATAATTTTAAAAATAATAAGCACATAAAAATAAGAAAAATTTTTGTAAGAAACAAATAGTAAGTCTTACGACGCGCATGATATTTTCTGCAATAAAAATTCTAATTACTAGCAATAAGTTGATTTATAAAGTCAAACATATCCTTATTACATGCTGGCCTATCTTATATAAATAGAATAAAAAATAATATTTTTAAAAATAAAAAAGTACATTTTTTTAAAATTGTTTTTAAAAAAATTCAATTTTTGTTGAAACATTTCAAAAAATTAAAAATTTATAATACTATAAATAGCTAGGATTTGAAGAGTATGATAGAATTTATAATTCTGCAAAGTTTTATATATCAAAGTATGATAGTTTTTGAAACGCAATACGCGTAATTGAAAAAAAAACACAAACTGAGAAAAAAGGCTTTAAAATTTTAAATTGAATTTGAGGAAATAAATCTTAAAACTTACATGCTAAAATGCTCCATGGTCATAAGATATATCTTCCTGTTTCCGAAACAGCTCGATTTCTTT
This sequence comes from Trichonephila clavipes, assembly GCA_019973935.1. Lineage (NCBI taxonomy): Eukaryota > Metazoa > Arthropoda > Arachnida > Araneae > Nephilidae > Trichonephila > Trichonephila clavipes. The sequence goes on from BMAU01018720.1 coordinate 812,453, forward strand.
ACTCTTTTTAATTTTCTTGGCTCTGCGAGCTTCAAAAGATGATGCTAAGCGCCTCTGTCTAGACGTAAAGATTCGACGATTGTCACGTTCAGCCAGGGACACACAAACATTTCTGTTAATTTTTAAGCCAAATTTCTCTAAAATAGTAATAAGTATTTGATTTCCATCATTAAAAACGCTGGTTGCTAGATTTGCAGCAATATCTGCAATCTCAAGACTAGAACCAATCGTCTTAGGACAAAACTTCCAAATTAATGAATTTAAACTTTGTGTCTTACCTCCTAAACATTTCTTCAGGAGTGCCGGATGAGATAAGTCTGCAAATACAGGCTTAATTACATCTCGAACAGCTTTAGCAACTGAGGGTTTGTGTTTATAATTTTGTAAATTATTATTAATTGCGGCATTATATATATACTTACACCATGTATTTGGATTTGTAGGACAAAACCAGTGCATCGGTTCATCATCAGTGCTGCAAGAATGACCCCAAACAGCCCAAATGGCTTTCCGCATTTCCTTTCCACTAGTAGAATTGCATCGAATAGCATTACCATACTAATGCGCAAGTTTATCAATTTAACTATCAGTTAACCTACCTTTACCGCCTATAGTTTTACCATCAGATAATTTCTTTTTACTATATACTAATTCAAGCTTCCTAAGTCTTGTACCCATTCTCTTTTGCACATGGCCTACACATTCTATTTTCTGAATAAGATGGTCATCGCCGTATGGCTTGTTTTCAGAAAGGGCATTGAATGTTTTTGTGTCGCCATCTCCTATGTAGTTCGAATATTTCAGGTTGTGAAGCTTTTCTGATCGATTAAAAATCCTTAACATCCCGTCAATCTCCATCTTACCAGCAGAGCCAGAATATTTTTTTCTACATGGAATCTTATGCGTTCTTTGTCATTTATTGTACTTGATACCAAACTTTACCCCTTTATAACTGTCGCATCCTTTGCAAAATGAGGACAACACTTCCCTATCCAAAACCTTACCTGTTTCGGCCCCTCTTACAGTACATACTCCAATCAACGATGAATTTCCTCTCGTCTTCCAGGTACCATCACCACCTACCGTTAAAAGGTTATCAGGTGAAAAAAGAATTTTCTTCGACAGCTGCCCTTTCCATGCTTTCTTCAGCGACTTCCTTCATAACATGTGAAAGTTTATTATTAATAACATCATATGATTTTTGTTCAACAGGATTAGGAAGACTCATTACAGCACAAAAGGTTTTTAATGACTCTAAACCTTGGCCTATGTATCTCATTGCTAAAATAAATCTTCTGTTAATTTCTGGAGCATTATTTTTATTCCCAGTGTTTTCACATCTTGAAAAAGTACAATCACTTCCACAGTTTTTACAACGTATTTCAAAATTCGAACATAAACCACGAGTGGACTTTTCATTAATTGTTAAAAATTTATGACATTTTAAACAACTTGATACTGACAAAATAGAGCTAAAAGTTGAAATAAAATCAAAAATACGATATCCTGTGAAGTTTTCACTTGCCTTAACAAGATTTGACTTTAATGAAATCTTAATTCCTGAGATTTTATTACTGGAAGCACACTCACATGCATCTCTCCTTTCTGCAACATAAGTATGAGGACATACCTTCATGAATTGGTTCCCTCTAAATCTTCTTTTCTTAGGACGTTTACCTGAAGGTCTACGATGTGTATTTTCCATTTCAATCGAGATAATTTTGTTTTCAATTTTGATAAACTGTTTTAAACAACGCTGTTTTGAATTTCGATAAGTTATTTCAAACAACGTGCTAGCATTACCAAAACAGAATGAAAACACATTAAAAAAGTGTGTGTTGAGTTGCAAGCTTCCTTCTCATTCACCCAAGTGTTTAAAATATTTTATGAGGCTTTTTAAAAACAGTAAAATAAAACGTATGCGGAAATCAAGAATAAGTGGGTGTGGCATGTGGCCATTTAAACATTGTTATTACTAAATTGCTGTTTGGAATTTTTCGAATAACTTTCGAAGTTTTTGTAGTACTATCACGTGGTTGGTATCAAAATGTTCAAAAGAAAATGAGGAACAACATATATTTTTTCGAAACTTCGAAAAAATCCTAGATTAACAACCTTCTGACCCCTTAATTGCGTAAAGCTTCTATTCAAAACAATACAGAAGATCGTAAGTTAGAATATTTATCTGCATGGGAAAAGTTCGTGTGTAATTTTGTTTTTAAATGTTGACAACCTTTTGAATATTCATTACTTAATTTTCTGTAATAAAATACAAGCATATATGTAACGTGTTATATATTTCTACTCCTAATATTGATGTTATGTTAATTGTTATGAAAAACACAAGCGAGTATTTTTTAAACGCATGCTATTCTAATTTAATTAGCTAAAAACAAGATTGTTTTGTAATTATTAGATTTCTCACACTTTTTGAGTACAAAATGTTAAATAGTTTGTTTCTACTAATGTATTTTAAACGTTCTAGGTGCTCTGCATCAAATTTAATACTTAAAAATATAACAATAATTTTTTTTCAAAAACTGTTTAGTTAAAAGGAAGAGCATTGAGAAATATTTGCCTGTAAGGGAAAATATTTTTAATCCTAATCCTTAGCTCTTAGATGTTTTAGGACTTTTTTTTCTTTACAGTAAAACATTTTCTATTTTATCTATTAATTTGATAATGGTATAAACGCTAAAGGATATAATTAACTTTACAATTTAATGCATTTTATATTGCATTTTGCATCATGGCATATTTTTTGTGAATTGTCACATATTTTGCTGAAATCCGAACTAAATTCTATGAATCTTTAAATCAAAAAGTTGTTCATAGTCATTATTTTTTAAAAAAAGAACATTTATACACAAATAATGAAAGATATATTTCCTGAATTATGTTATAAATATCAAAATTAAATTACTTGTTTCTGAAATTTACTTAAAATATTATATATATATATTGCATTTTGCACCATGACATATTTTTTGAATTATCACATATTTTGCAGAAATCTGAATTAAATTCTATGAATTTGTAGACCAAAAAGTTGTTTTAGACATTATATTTTTAAAAAAGAAACTTTTAACACAACTAATGAAAGAAATATTTCAAGAAATGTGTTAGAAAAATTAAAATTAAATTACTTATTTCTAAAAAATACTTAAAATGTTATATACATTGTATTTTACATCATTGCATATTTTTTCGAATTGTCACATATTTGGCTGAAATCTGAACTAAAGTCTATGAATCTTTAGATCAAAAAGTTGTTCATAGTCATTATTTTTTAAAAAAAGAAACGTTTTATAAAAATAATGAAATATAAAATCAAGAAATATGTTAAAAATATTAAACTTAAATTACTTATTTCTGAAAATTACTTCAAATGTTATATATATATGGCCTCCTATATATATATATATATATATATATATATATATATATATATATATATATATATATATATATATATATATATATATATATATATATATATATATATAAATTCCGACTATAAAGAAGAGTGCATTTATGGAATTGAAAAACAAAATTAGAAAAAAAATTATTTGTGTTAAAGATATCGAAGAAGCTTTCTGAATACACTAACTTTCTACCATAATTCAAGAAGCTTATTTTTCAAGGAACTGGAGCTTTACCAAAATCTAAAAATGTAAAAAAACAGAATAATTTCATTAAAATCTAAAATTTGTTTGCAGATATTTTCATGCATGCCTAATACGGAGATTTAAAAAAATAACTAGTCAGTAAACTACATTTTGCTAAAATCTATTAAAAATGTATGAAATATAGTTAATAACAGAAGCAAAACAAAATTAATATACAACAAAAAGTTAATAACTTGAAAAAAATAACAGATTCATACAACAATTTACTGCTAAACACATACTCTAATATTTCTTTCTTAGCATTGCTTTTGTATAATATTAAAGAAATAAGGCTCGAAATAGGAACCTTTTTTCGAATAGAAAATATAGATACCTTTCCTAAAGCAAGTGTGTACTTGCTCGTCACTTTGGTTACGATGTATCCTCTCGATACCCTTTTGAAGGTTCTATGGGGAATACTTAAGAGAGGGGAAATAAGAGGAGTTGAGTAGATCAACACTCCCAGATATTTTTTGTCAACACTTAGTAGGAGTTCTAGTATTCAAAAACTTTTCTTCTCCTTTCGATGTCATGTAATAAAAAGCAACTACATGGTGCTAAAAATAAACTCTTAGACTTCAATATTTTATTTCTGGAACATATTAATTTTTTATGTCATGTAAAAAATCATATATTTTATATAATACATTTATCTTATTAACAAAATGTGATCTTTTTTAATTACTTTCATTAAGTTACAAGTAGCATGTATTGGCGTTTGTATTTAATATCAATATTTGAATTACACTCAACAAAAAATGAAAAAGGAAGTGTTGAATTTATAGTTTTTTTTTATCTAGTCACTTTTTGTTTTATTAAGATTATATACCACAATTCTGAAAAAATAATCCATGTATTATTTCTGCGTTGAATTTTTCTTAAATTAGTGAAAAATTGTGATTTTGTTGCAAAATTGTAAAATAAATGTTCCCGTCTAGGAATATAGGAGCCTAAAAGGTATATTATGACTACACTATAGAAAAAAGATAAATATACCCCGTCACAAAAAATATATGCACCCAGAAGGAAACGAATTACAATCGTGAAACGTAACACATACGTAGTGTATGAGAAGAGAAGCAAATGATTACAAATTCAGAAGAGAAAATATTGCTTTATTAAGAAGATATGGCAAGAAAAAGATCAGTAGGTAGTAAATCCACCTTTGGCTACCATACAAGCCAAAACACGGACTGACATCGAATCAGTAAAGTCCCCTACAACCTCCTGTGGAAAATCATGTCATAACAATTGCAATTGTGCCATAAATTCAACCAGCATTCTGAGATGTCTACAGTATCTTTCCAAGCACGTTTCACACTTCATTTTTGGCGAAGGTATGATGTCCTGATAGACCACAGGAGTACGCCATATCCTTAAAGACATTGTTGGGAGAGTCACCAAGTATTTGGACGAGCGTTGTCTTGTTTATAAATGGTATTTGTCTGACTTGATAACGCAGTACAACTAGCGTTAAAATATCATCCTCGTAATTGCATGTCGTAAAATTCATTAAAGAACGACTACAAATAATCGCGTGTTCTAACAAATCGTTCTCCACACTGTCACATCTTGTGTAACCGCCTTTTATCTCTTGACAATAAATGTCGGATCGGACTGATGGCCTGGCCACCTCCATATTCGTATGCGCTAGTCATGAGCATAGATACTTAAGTAAGATTCATTGCTAAAGATCACACGCTTCCAGTTGGTCTCATTCCAGCTTGCTCGAGGTCAGCAAAAATCTAATCGACGCTGCCTATGATGTGTTGTCAATAGTAGGTGTCTTAATGGCCATCGACTTGTTAGACATACGTCAACAAGTCACCCCGAATGTTTTACCCTGGTATTACTGGATGTCTGGAAGGTGGTAAATTGCATCGAACTAATTTCGGAGACGCTGTTGGGGAGAATGTGGCCGCTCTTGTGATTGGACGATTATCGCACGTATTTGTGTTTCTGGAACACCCTGACACTCTGGAAAATGATCACCTTTAAACTATATCTTCCAAGATTCATTGTTGATATTACCGAGCAATTAATGTATTTATCCAACCTAGATAATGACCGGTACGCATTTAGACCTACTTGTATCTTTGAGACCTACTATACGCCCTCTCTGAAAGTCCGAATATTATTCGTACATCCAACGGTTCCGTCTCCTAGTCATAGATTTAGTCCATATAGATTTGTTTGAATAACCCTATAGTAAGATCAGTCATGTTTTTAAACTCACAGCTCTGAATCTGATATGCACAAAGCGAGCTTACCCATGTCTCATTGGCGTTGACATTTCTAACATTTGTATATCTCTTACGAAACTGCATTTCTGCTGTTTCGTGATAATAATTCGATTTCTTCTGGATGTATATATTTTTTGTGACAGAGTGTATATTCATATAATACTAGTTTTGGTTGTATTCAAGTTATGTTTTCTAATGTTTCGAGGCTAAATACAATGCTCACATCACCTGTTAAATTAAAAAAAAAGAATATTCATAGAATACTACTAAATTTTACAAACACAAACATGAGTTACATAAGATTGGGAAATCTTTAAGTACTTATGTATTATCACACCCTATTGGCGAAATTATATGAAACGAAGCACATGATTGCTAAATTCAGTGCATACGACACATACAAAATTGGAGTTGCCAACTTGGCAAGTTACCTTGAAAGAGTTGGTGATTTTTGCGATAACAACGGCTTTTTTTTAAATACGATCTTTAAATCCAAATCATACTTGAGCTAATTTTGTAATCTCCAACAGAATGTTTTTTAAGGGGGCACAGTACGATTCAATTGACAAAAATTGGTCAAAAAATCAAATCTAATTTTTCTAGCCTAAAGTATTCTTTATATACTTTTCAAAAACCTCACAAATTTGAAAATTCTGAACCTAAAAAACGCAGAATTATTATAGCTTTTACATTCATTTTTATTCACATCCCTATGGCAAATCAGAACTTTAAACTGACTTATCTCAGAAAGGTAAAATAATTAGTTTGTCATCATTTAAAAGGCTAAGGCTTTTTTCTATTGTGCGTAATGCTTTAATTTTTTTTTACCAATTGTACATATAAAAAACATGTTTTTGTACATGTGACAAAAGTTGGTATGCATTTTTGAATCAAAGCAATACTTATTTTTAAAAAAAATTATTGAAGTTAGAATTTGCACATTTTTTAAGGAATTTTCAATAAGGATTCATAAAAAGAAGTATTGTACAAATAGCAATCGTGTTATTAAAAAATCCATACCAAATTTGTGAAAAAAAGTTCGACGTACTTGTAAAACGAATTTCATGCGTCTACGTATATTTTTGTAGGGGAGGAGTAGCATTTTAAAATCACTTCACAAATTATAAGTTGTTCTCTTAAAAAAACTAAATGGCTAACTTTTGGATTTGGAGCACAAAATCTGTTTTCCATAGCATACACACATATGAGACAACCAAAAATTTTTGAAAAACCTTAAATTATAAATTTTTTGCTTAAATCGTACCATGTCCCCTTAAATTATTAAAATCCAATTGCAGTGAAAGCATTTCGTATATTAGTAAGATATATTGGTGCTTGCGCACTATCGCGACTGTCGCTAACTCTATTAATAACTCGCCAAGTTGGAAAGCCCGATTTAAAATGGCCGTACGAGCTGAATTGGCAACCATGTGCTTCGTTTCATATAATATCACCAATAGGTTGCGATATAATATGCAAGTGCCATTATATTTTACTTATTAATAAAACTCGCAGTTTCTATAAAAAAAATGTTAAGAAAGTCCTCTAAATAGTATGCAAAATTCTTAATTTTTTAAGAAGTTCTTACTTCTACAAACGAAAAGAGTAAAAAAGAGCTTATTTGATACATTTATCATGCAACCTGAAAAAGAAACAATTTCTTGATTCAAATAAGCTTAACAACTACAGTTCCACGTGCGTTCCACAAAGAAATGTTTCTTCATCAGTATTCCGACTTTTGCATTCACTAATATCTCTCTGAAAAAAGTGAAGAAATCGAAAAACGATGAACATATCTGATTAAGTTGTTAACTCTGAGTAAGGATATATTTAGCCATAGTAGCTAAAACGCTTTGATTACGGATGCAAAACATTTTTCCTCCCCTGTTTCACATTAATAATTCCACACCATGGCTGTCAGCCGAGAACACGTAATTAGTAGATATTTTCTACTTCATTGATTTGCGACTTATTATTTCTTTTTCCATTTCCTTTGGAGAAGAAGGTGGAATTGATAAAAGTAGGTGCTTTTTAACTATTGCTTCATTAATGAGAAGTTCCATGTTCAGTTTATAAAAAGAACACAAATTAGATTTATTGTGTTAATGTGTACCAGTTTATGAATGTAAACATGCAATGCGTTTAAAATAAGTTTCAAGTAATGAATAATAATTCCTCGAATAATAAATTCGCTTGAGGTTTCAAGGACCATTCTTAACTTAAGAGATTATTTTGTGTCAAAAAGAAGAAAGAAAGAAGCAATTGCACCAGAGCTTCTCAAACTGTGTGGTGTGCCACCTAGGCGGAGGGTGATAACTCTACGAGGGAGGCGGGAGCATAATGAAAAGTCGAAAACAAAAAAATGTTTAAAATATTAAATTCACTGAAAGTAAACAAATTGCATTCCGATATAAAATACATTTACGCTGTTATAAAACCCTTATAAATTCGTGAGTTCTGCTCAATGTATTTTATAATTAATTTAACAATTCTAAGTTAAGAACAAATTTAATAATTACCATTTGTGACGAATCTATACAGCACGTTTCCACTAATACTCTTAGGCAACTTTGGAGATTGTAAATTCGCGTATATTTCCAACCAGCTCTAAAAGAAGAAAATGGGATATGCAAATGAATTAAAGTATTTAAGGAGAGCGTTGTAAGTTAGCAGATAGAAGGTGATTGAGCCAAGAGCAGTAGTGACGAAGTGAAGAGGATTCAAGTGGATTGCGTGATTAGAGTATTGCTGTTATTATTCAGCGAAGTAGCATTAGAAGGATTGATCTACCTGGAGAGAACGACATTACGGACAGGTGATATATTATAACTTAGTTTCTCCCACCACAAGAGGTAATATATAATAAAGTTAGTGCAAATTTAATGAATGTTAATAACTCAAGTTGCATTTATTTTTCGGACATTCTATTCTGGTAAACCCATTCGATATTGAGATTAGTAATTGATTAATTTCATATTTTGTAATTTAATTTAATAGTAAATGTAAGTCCCTTTGGCGTAGACATATTGTTTAATATTTGTAATTAGAAGGTTTCCAATTGAATCTATTGAATAAATATAATTTGTTATTATACAAATGACGTCTGGTAACTCTTTGCCTCAAGTTAATCTTAGTGTCCGGGTGAAATCCAGGGGGGTTCTCATACATTCACTCAACTGGTTTGTCATATATAAAATTATATACAAAAATTAACTCTTATATTGGTAATTTGTATCGTTTATAATTAATCTCTTAACTGTCGATTAAAAAATGTATGTTATTCGCTCCCCAATTCCAACGCTTTCTTAGTAGGCGCTCGTATAAGGCAAATTGGGCTGGGGGATGAAAATGAATGAATAAGTAAAACCTTTTATCTGAAATAAGTAAATCCTTCACAAACACTGTCAATATCCTTTTTATTGCATTCCAAAGCTTTTGAAATAATTTTATGGATAGCATTGCTTAGATATCATACTTCGTAAAGACGTATATATACGTCCGGGCAGTTAACAATTTCGCTGAGTGAGACGTTTTATACACCGGTAATACTTAAAAGGTTAAAATCGTATTGTATACTTAGCGTCAAAGTATAGTATTATTGTATTCAATTAATTGTTATTGTATGGGGGGTGATGAAAATCATGATTGAATATTGGATCGCAAATATTGAAAATTTGAGAAGCACTGAACTAAAGAGTTAAATATATATTTGCGTATAACTAAAATTTTATAATTTCAAATTTTTCCTTCTGATACTTTAATATTTTTAACTGAGTCTAACTATTAACAAAGTTCGTTATGCACATACACATACACATATACACATACACATATAACACACACACACACCTGTATATTGATGGGAGGCGCGGATTAATCAGGAATATTCAACAGAACTTCAAAATTTCGAACTCAGTTTGGTGGAATTCGTTTCTCTTTTCCCATCACTGAGGGGTTGAATTCCTCAGCGAGGGAGTGCCAGCATTCCCACGCCTGGGGGATCATTGCACTCATAAATATTAAGGTGCTTCATCGATTTTCCCGCGCTTCAAAAAGGCAACGAACTTTGTGCGGTAACTCTGCGCTGGTTCCGGACCAATCAGAGGTAATTAAGTGGACAAGGCAAATAGTCCGCTCTAGAATACTGTAGTAAAAAAGTCACAGAATAAAACGGGATGCAACCCCGATTTGGACACACAGAGACACAGATTGAGCAGATCCTAGACCTTGAGAATCTAGACTCCGCGGGACTCCAGGCGGCAACCATGTCCCTACTCCATCCCACCTCATCTCTCTCTCAATGGTAAGTTAAATTTTAATCTTGTTGTGAAGTAATTTTATAGTTACTTAAATATGCTATTCAATAAAATTAATTGTTACCACTATACGATCGGACTGTTCATTTAGTGTAATGTTAATTTTTCAATAGAACTTAACTAATTTTAACTTAAGTCAATGATGTGATGTTAACTTAAGAAACTAGAAAGTTAAGAAATTAGTATTTTTGGTTAAAGAATAAAAATAATTAAATAAGTTATCATTAGCGTCACATCAATATATATGTTTATTCATTTAAATTTCCATTTGAAGGATTTTAATTTATAATGCTTTTCGATAGATTAAAACTGTAAAAAGATGAGACCTCGAGAGGAAACAAAGTATGATTTCGTGTATTAATTTCATGTGCGCGACTCAGTTTGTTGTGTACTATCGGTGCTTGTGCTGCTTAAGTTTATGTAAGTAACTAGAAAAATGTACAACTAAAACTAATATAAGGCTCCTCAGTATTTTTTTACGACTGAGACAGCCAGAAAAAAAATCTACTTAATATAAAAATATACTATAACATGTGAAAAATGTTTTAAGTTTAAACTATTTCATGTATGGATTTTGCATGCAGATGTGATTGCTTTATAAAAAAATAAGATGTAACAAAATTTATAGCTAGACAGCCTCCCTTATTTCTGTTTATAATCTTGATAGAAGAGGATAGAAGCACCAAATCGATTATTAAAAAATAGGTTACATATCCAATAAAGCATTCCAAAATGCTTGGATCATTCTCAATTCAAAGAAAAACAAATCAATTTTTACCAGATACATTTCTCTAAATACTACGTCAAAGCTTAAAAATTCATGTTAATTAGTACTAATATTAATAAGTATGTAAGTTATTTTTGCTAAAATAATTATAAATCTAAATTATGAAGTAAAAGTTAAAATTGTATTCACAGCATTAAGAATATCATTGTAATTTTCTATGTCGTAATTGCAATATGCTTAAAAATACCTTTTAGTATAAATTACTTTTACGAGACAATGTATTACCATACATGGTATGAGATGGCATGAAGATATTTAAATGTCAATGCTAAATGAATATATATATATATGCAGGGTGCTTCGCTACAAGACCGACAAACTTTTAGGTGAAAGTAGGGAAGTGTTTCTCAAACTTTCAATACTGGCGACCCAATTTTCAATCATAATTTTGTCGCGCCCCCTCCCTGTACAACAATAATGTATTTGCTGCAAAAAAATGCACTTTGAGAGAGAGACACTAAAGTTACAATATGATCTTAATTATAAACCATAAATTAATACAAGAAGTATATTAAATTTTGTGTATATGTAACTTTTAAGTAATATATATCTTAAAAAAATTACTTAAAATATATATTACTTACTTAATATTATGTTATTTTTCTTTCTCTAATTTTTAAATTGGAACTGATCACAAAATGATACATTTAATTAAAGATTTATTTCCTTCAGCATTCATTTCTCAAAGTACAAATGCCATTAGAAAAAAAGTCTAGTCTATGTTGTTCTCTATCATATCCATCACATCTGGCATTATAGGGTACGTTTGCGTGGGTCTGGGCAACCTATCGGACGTCTGCGCAAAACATGTAAACATGCTTTTCCTCGTACAATTCCAGTCAGTTTTGGTCGACTCGATACTCCTATAGCTACCGAATCTAGCTTGAATGTACATTTTTTTAAAATTTACACGTTAATTGTAATTCACGGTAATTAAGCATTTACGTCAGTAGATTAAACAAAATCATACATCAGTGTTTCTCAAACTGTGGGGCGCGCCCCCCTGGGGGGGCGCGAGCATATCGAAAATAAAAGATTAAAAAAAATTATTTACTGGAATGAAGTAAAACAAAATACTTTCTGACATAATAAAAAAATACACATTTAAACTGATATAATTTATATATCTGCGATATTACGTCATAAAAAATTAAAGCTACTTTTTTTCAAACCAAAATGAGAAAAACAAAACCCAGACCCATAATCGAAAAAAAATTTTAGGAAGGTAAAAAATTCATCACTGTTATATATTTGTCATCAGATGTAGGCAGCAGAATGTAGCTGCTGCGATTGGACCTTCGAACTTACTTGTACGGTTAGTTACGTCCCTGCTCTTATGTGTATTTGTTTTTTCATTTAGGGAAGTTGCAAATAAACTATTTCTGCTCCAATTTTTTCCTTGTAAAATATTTTTATGATTTTTGGAAAAGCACAGAGAGCTAGCTCTTTGAAGGATTACTTGGCCAAGATTTATTTCTATGAGTTATTCCCAAACATATAAAAAAGCGTAATGAAAAAAACGTTTTACATAATTTTTTTGGACATCCATATTGTAATAAATACACTTTTATTCCGGAGCTGTCACGCCGAGCACAGAGTGCACGAAATCGGTAATTCTGGCAAAACTGTTTAATTGTTACCAATAGCTCTGACACTATCCTCCTGTTTGACAGTCTTAACGTGTGAACTAAAATATATTTGTCACATATCTCCCTCTTTTTTGGGAGTGACAAACGTTTTTTTTACAATCTTAAGGTACTTGTTTTGACTGAGTTCCCGGTGTGATAACTTTTTTTCCGAAATATTTTCTGTCTTCTTGAAAGTAGGTGAGTATATTTTCTCTTAATTAAATTATTCACTGGAATTACGATTTTTATTCTGTACTATAAAAATAATTATAAAAAAAGAAATTGGGGTGGCTCAATAACCCCACTCGACCATTAGTATCGAGTGCGTGCCTGCTCCAGGTTTAAAACATGTTGAAGTCTTTTCACTTTAAATATTAAAAATAATACAATTATTTCTCATCGGAATTTTATATTATTGTTCATTATTCAACATCAATTCTAAATGCTAATTCTGTGAGGCTTAAAATTACAGTTCGCTTAAAACTAATTATAATTTGAGCAATGATTTAAAAAAATCATTTTACATTTTTGTAAACATTGTTGCGCACTTGGCTTTACTCTCCTTAAAATTTAGCGATTATATCAATAATGTTTTATTTTCTTATAAATGAAATCGTGCAAATAGCGAGTATTTCAGCCGGTATACTTTTAATGTATCAGTGCTGCAGAAAGTATTTTATAACTAATTAATTAATGCTAAATTAAGAACAAGTTTAATAAGTATTAGCGACTTCCATGGGCTTGTCTTACAGAGCAAATTTTTCAAAGGAATGCTTATATATATATATATATATATATATATATATATATATATATATATATATATATATATGATTAGAAATTGATCCACTGAGTTCTTTCTAAAATTAAAGCTGATATCTATATTTTGCCTTCTTTGCCACTGTATTTTGCAATATATTCCAATTTAAAAATTAGAGAAAGGAAAAATAACATAATAATTATCCTATTACTTAATATTTTTTTGCTTAAAAGCAACATATACAAAATGTAATACTTATGTCATGAATTTGAACGGTATATAATTAAGATTATTGCTTTAGCGTAAAAAAAAGTACATTATTTTTGCATTCAGAACATTATTAATGTATAAGGGGGGCGCGATAAAAATTGTGATTGATAAGGGGGCGCCAGTTTTGAAAGTTTGAGAAGCACTGTCATACATACATTTTTAAGTCGTAATCAAACATTCGACGATAATAAAGAATCAACAACTACACAGACTAGCATAGTTCAGAAAATTAAATCAAGGTGATATTCTCAAAAATACTTAAATTTTGAATTTAACACTACTGAAGTAAATGATGGGGAAAAAAAGAGCCACAGCTCGATATGTGTTAAAATTTACAAACTGTAGAACAACATGTGAAAGTTGTTTTTGAATTATGTAAAATCATTTAGCTATGTTGGCAAAGAATTTAAAAAAATATTTTCTGGACCAGGACAGCTTGGTACCAAGTTACGAGTGGATTAGGAATCTATTTCAAGATACTCCAGAAGGGCTCTCATCTTCCGAAGAAATCTTCATAGATTTCACAGCCAGTGAAAAATTAAAAAGCAATTTTGTAATAAATCACTCTTTGAATTTTGGTTAGAGGTGGATGAGGAATTATTTGTACTGAAAACAAAAGCACTTCGTATACTATTACCATTTTCAACATCCTATCTTTGTTAAACCGGATTTTCTGCAGTGGAGGCTTTGAAGACAAACTATAAATCTCAGCTAAATATAGAAAAATGGACTCAGAGTGTCAATTTCTGATATTAAACCTTCCTTTGAAAAACTTTCCTGTACAAGACAAGCCCATGAAAGTCCCTAATAATTATCAAATTTGTTCTTAATTTAGTATTAAGAAATTATTTATAAAATACCTTCTTCAGTACTAATACATTAAAGCGTATACTGGCTGAAACACTGACTCCTCGCACGAGTTCATTTTTTAAAAAAATAAAACATTATTTTTGATATAATAGCTGAACTGTAAAGAGAGTAAAACTGCGTGCACGACATTGTATACAAAAACGTAAAATGATTTTTTTTTTTAAGATAAATGCTATAATTGTAATAATTGTTTAAAAGAACTGTAATTTTAAATCTCGCAGAATTAGCATTTAGAATTAATGTGAAATAATGAAAAAGAGTATAGAATTCCGATGAAGAATAAACGTGTTACTTTTTAACATTTAAATTGAGAAGACTTAAAAATGTTTTAACCCGGGAGCAGACGTGTACTCGATACTAACGCTAATTGTAGTGCGGGGGGACTCAGTCACTCCAATCATTTGTTTAGAATTATTTTTACTGTACACATTGTTGAATAGTAAAAGCCGTTAGGTAGCGCTGTTGCAATGAGACACTTCTATTTAGAAGTAGTCTTGTGGCAACAGTCAGTGCATGTATCTTTCTTAAGATGAAAACACTCGTTTTTTGTGAAACATTCTATTGTGAAATATTCTTGTGAAAAAATGTTAATACTTGTGAACTACGTACATTATTACATGTGAACTATTCTAATCATAGTGAAATGTTCTTCAGCATTGAAATATATCCAATTATATCAAATTGAACTTGGACTTATCATTGAATCAATTTTCTTTCAACAGACAGCAATTCAAAACCGAAACCTTTTAGTCTTAGACCAAAATTGTTTACAGTCCGCTAAATTCGTCGCTATTGCTAACATACATAAATTAATGGTCCGATCGCTCGGAGTATCTAAGCATTTAAAGGTTTTATCAGGTTATAGAATTCAAAATTTGTGTTTTCGTTTTGTTGAGGAGTTACTTGTGTGTGACCTACATTCGGCATTTCTTTGGACGAGTGGATTACTCTATTGGTTTCTTCAGGGTGTTTCTCGGATGGTTAGGTCGGGTGAGTCAGTTCATTTTGTAAACATATTATCTGAATGCTGTTTGTGTGTGCTTTTAGCTTGTTTTATTTCTAAATATAATGCTTTAGTATTTTAATGTGATTTATTTCTGTGAAGATTTATTTAGTGTTCTTTCTGTTTTTTTGCATTTGAGTAGTAAAAATCAATGTGATTGGATTCCGAATGTAAAAAGCACTTGTGTTACTTATTTTAATTTGATTTAAATATCTATCTATATGAATGGAATTCTTCTGATCAGTAATTGTTCAAAATTTAAGTATGAAATCTAAAGCGTGCTTAAACCAGAAAAAAGCCATTATATCATCACTAACGAGTTTAAAAAATAAAACGTTACAGGATATTAATGAATTGGATTCTACCGAGCTCAAAATTAGAAAAAATAGGTTTGATGTGATAGGGGAAGAATTGAAAACCCTTTTTGATAATTTATTTAGCCTTGCTAACGATGATGAAATTGAGGGCTATATTTTAGAAAAACAAGAGCTGCTTGATACATGGGAGGAAATGTTAATTTTATTAGAAAGACGGGTCTCGCATCTAAATAAAGCAAATAAGAGTACGGAAGTAATTCATACAAGAAATTCTGATTCAACCGAAATTAAACTTCCTACCTTGTCGCTTCCGACATTTTCTGGAGTTATTGATGAATGGTTAACTTTCTCGGATCTGTTTCAAGCAGCCGTTACAAATAATCAAAATTTAACTGGTGCTCAAAAATTACAATATCTCAAAGGGGTTTTAAAAGGAGATGCTCAGAAGATAGTTCAATCACTTCCAATAACAGATGGTAATTTTCAGATTGCTTGGGATCTTTTAAAGGAAAGATATTTTCATAAGCGTGAAATATTGAGTTCTTTAATGAAAAAACTTATGAATATTTCGCCGATAACTTGTGAATCCCATGCTCAAATTCTAAAGTTAGTCGATTCGACTAAAGAATGCGTTCGATTATTGGAGACTTTAGATCTCAAGGTCGAGGGCACAGCAGACATAATTCTAATGTTTATCATTCAATTTAAGTTAGACTCAACCACAAGAGGTTGGTGGGAAAGGTCTCTAGATAATGAAAAAATTCCTTCGCTCAGCGAGCTTTTACAATTTCTTTCGAATCATGCTAGATCACTTATGACTGAAGGTTATGGAGTTAAAAGAAACATTAGTAACAAGAAAGTAACACTAGTTGCTTCAGGTTTCCAACTGCATTGTTCTTACTGTCAGAGCAATCATAATTTAAATAAATGCGATGCATTTCTAAATCTTTCTGTTCAAAAAAGAGTGAATTTTGTAAAATCGAATAACATTTGTTTCAATTGTTTGACTAAATTTCATAGGAAGTCTGCTTGTAAAAGCACTAATAAGTGTCGAAAATGTGGGAAATCGCATCACACATTGTTACATTTTATGACTCCCAGTGAGCCAAATTCTTCCATTCCTAGAGAGGATAATAATTCAGTACTTTCAGCTTCAGCGAAAGTGTTTCACCCAGTTGTGTTTGATGCTACTAATACTGATACAGGTCCAAATCCTCCTAATGTAAATAATCCAAGTATAACTTCCTGTTCAGGGTTCGATTCCAATTCTCAGGTGCTTCTATGTACTGCACTAGTCAATGTTTGTGATTCTTTCGGTGGAACTCGGTTGTGTCGTGTTCTTCTTGACCCGGGAAGCCAGGCTTGCTTAATTACTAGTAGTTGTTTGGAAAGACTTGGATTGCCTAGGAAGCGAACAAATGTGCGCATTTCATGCCTTGGAGCATCAGATACTCGAACTAATGGTATTTCGGAGATTAAGTTTACACCTCATTTTACATCTAATATTTCGTTTGTAACTTCAGTATATGTAGTTAATAAGATTGTAGGTCAACTTCCACATTTCAGTTTAGATTCTTCTTGGTCTGAGCCTTTTAGTGATTTGAAGTTAGCTGATCCTACTTTTTTAAGAGTGGTCCTATCGATATTCTCATTGGTGTAAACATAGCTCTTCCTATGCTAAAGGGTCAATCTCTTTCCCTTGGGGACAATAAACCCTTTGCAGTTCGTTCAGATTTAGGGTGGATAGTCGCAGGAAATGTTCCTTCTGAAGAGATGTTTCCTTCAATTGCGGTTAATAGCATCCAGGTAGTAACTGACGAGTTAGTGAGTAACTTTTGGAAGTTAGATTCAGTACCTGAAGCTAACTTATTGACTAGTGAAGAAAGGGCATGTGAAGATCATTTCATAGATACTCATGTTAGAAATGAGGATGGACGATATGTAGTGCGATTACCATTTCATTCATCACCATCTAAATTAGGAGATCTGAGAGAATCAGCTATTCGAAGATTAAAATCATTAGAACATTCACTAATCAAGAAACCTGCGATTTATTCTCAATATAGAGACTTTATGCAAGAATATTTAACTTTAGGGCATATGGAGCTTGTTCCTAAAAATGACTACGCTAAAAGGGAAGCATATTATCTTCCTCATCACGCGGTTCTACGAGATTCCAGTACAACAAAACTGAGGGTTGTCTTCGATGCATCAGCCAAATCAACATCAGGGTATTCTCTTAATGACATACTAATGGTTGGACCCCGAGTGCAACGAGACGTGTATCCAATTCTGCTTTCCTTCAGAACATTTCAAATAGCTGTGTGTGCAGACTTGGAAAAGATGTTCCGTCAAATAAGGATCTCATCGGAAGATACAAATTGGCAACGAATTCTATGGAGAGATAATCCAAAGGAGACAGTGAAGGAATATAGGTTAACCACTGTCACGTATGGGACATCATGTGCACCATATCTTTCCACTCGAACCTTGACTCAACTTGCTTTTGATGAAAGGGAAAGGTATCCTTTGGCTTCATTCGCTACACTTCATCATTTTTACGTAGATGATTTACTAAGTGGTGCCGCGACTGAAAAAGAAGCAGTTGAACTCGTCTGGCAACTAAAGGAGATGATGAAAAAAGGAGGGTTCAACCTTCGAAAGTGGCAGTCTAACAGAGAAATAGTGATCAAGGAGGTAGCCGAAAATAAAGATCTTAAAAGGGTGCAAAATGATGAAGAAATAAAAATCCTTGGGATACAATGGAATCCCAAATCTGATTTCTTCAGTTTCAGTGTTTCATTACTAGAAGAGAGATGCATTTATTCCAAAAGAGATGTTCTTTCTGAAATTGCTCGTGTGTTTGATCCTCTAGGACTTTTATCGCCATGCATTGTTTTTATGAAAATCCTCTTACAAGAGCTATGGAAATTAAATCTAGAATGGGACGAACCAATCCCGGAAGATTTAAATAAACAGTGGACAACCTTCCGAAAGGAACTTCATCTTATCGAGAAAATGAAAATACCGAGGTGTGTCTTGCTACCTTCATACATTCAACTTGAGATTCATGCCTTTTGCGATTCCTCCGTAAGAGCATACTGTACAGCAATTTACCTCAAATGTATCGCATCCGAGAGTATAAGTGTCTCGCTTCTCACTTCTAAAACAAGAGTAGCCCCGCTTAAAACTCAATCTTTACCTCGGCTTGAGCTGTGTGCAGCATTGTTGCTGTCTAATGTGTTACAAGTAGTGTTAAGGGAGTTTCCTTTATCTATTCACAGAACCATTGCCTGGACGAATTCGACAATTACTTTAGCTTGGCTAAAAACAGAACCATATCGCTGGCAACCATTTGTCGCCAACAGAGTTTCCAAAATTCAAACAACAATTCCATCAGTTGAATGGTGTCATGTTTCGGGAATTGAGAATCCAGCCGATCTAGGCACGAGAGGACTCTTACCTTCTCAGCTTGTAGCTCATGATCAGTGGATTCATGGACCTCTCTGGTTAAATCAACCCATGAATGAAACGTCATCTTATAAAATCCCAGAAACTTTCTCCTTTCCGGATAATGCCTTGAAAGAGAAGAGGAGCGTTGTTACATGTGTTGCTAAAATTGTGCCTTTATCAGAATTTATTGACAGAATATCGTCTTTTACAAAGTTAGTTCGTGTCTGTGCCTGGATTTTGAGATTCATAAAAAATAGCCATTCACCAGTCTCAAGAACTTTTGGTTACTTGAAATCATCGGAACTTCATACTGCAGTTGTTACTATTGTACGTTTGATTCAACAAGCAGAATTTCCGAATGAATTTAAATGTCTTTTTCAAGGAAACCCTTTACCAAAGGATAACAAATTACTTCCATTGAACCTGTTTTGTGATTCTGAGGGAGTTCTTCGGGTAGGAGGTAGACTTTCGAGGAATACGCGTCTATCATATGACCAAAAACATCCTATGCTTTTGCCCAAAAGTCACGAGTTCACAAGAAAGGTAATAAATTTTTACCACATTACTTATCTTCATGCAGGTCCACAACTGACATTGTCTTTGATAAGACAAAAATTTTGGTTTGTGGATGGTAGATCAGTAGTTCGTCATACACTCAAAAAGTGTCTAATTTGCTTCAAGATGAATCTGAGATCTTCTTCTCAATTAATGGGTGATTTACCACCTATCCGATTTCAACAAATTCGTCCATTCGAAAGTACTGGCTTGGATTTTGCTGGTCCATTAACCACTAAATGTGCTCATAAACGAAGTGTGACAAAATTTAAATCTTACATTTGTCTTTTCATTTGTACTGCTACTAAAGCTGTACATCTTGAACTTGTTTCGGATTTATCGACTGCTGCATTTCTAGCTGCTTTACGCCGTTTCATTGCTAGAAGGTCTTGTCCGAGCAAAATCATCTCTGAGAAAGCTCGTGGATTTATGTCTGCAAGAAGAAGTACAAAATTTTCTTTCTCTCAAAGGAATTGAGTGGTCTTTCATTCCTCCATATACCCCACATTTTGGAGGTTTGTGGGAGTCAGCAATCAAGAGTGCCAAACAATTACTTATAAAGGCAACTAACTCTGTACTTCTTAATTTTGAAGAGTGTTCTACTCTATTGATACAGATAGAGGCTTGTCTTAACTCAAGACCTCTCACAGAGCTCTCTCCAGATCCGTCCGACTTCACCGCATTGACTCCAGCCCACTTCTTAGTGGGAGGTCCTATTCATCAGTTTCCAGAACCATCTCAGCCCTCAAGGTCTGTACCTCTTTCTGAAAGATGGAACCTGATTCAAAGACTACGTCAGTACTTCTGGGATCGCTGGTCCACGGAGTATTTACATAGACTTCAACCTAGGTCCAAGTGGTGGAGAACTAAGCCAAATCTTCAATTAGGAGATATGGTTATTGTCGAAAAAGAAAAAACTGCTCCATTAAACTGGACTCTTGGTCGAATTAATAAACTATTTTTCGGACCTGACCAAAAGGTACGTGTTGTGAGTGTAAATACCAAATACGGACAATTAACTAGAAATGTGAACAAGATTTATCTTTTACCTAACTCTCAAGAATATGAACTTTAATTTAATTCTTTTATTCTAATTTTATCATATCTGTATTTCATTGTTGTATATTTCGTAACCTCTCCTTTTTTGAAACCCTTCTGAGGTTTCAAGGGGGGCGGTATGTTGAATAGTAAAAGCCGTTAGGTAGCGCTGTTGCAATGAGACACTTCTATTTAGAAGTAGTCTTGTGGCAACAGTCAGTGCATGTATCTTTCTTAAGATGAAAACACTCGTTTTTTGTGAAACATTCTATTGTGAAATATTCTTGTGAAAAAATGTTAATACTTGTGAACTACGTACATTATTACATGTGAACTATTCTAATCATAGTGAAATGTTCTTCAGCATTGAAATATATCCAATTATATCAAATTGAACTTGGACTTATCATTGAATCAATTTTCTTTCAACAGACAGCAATTCAAAACCGAAACCTTTTAGTCTTAGACCAAAAATTGTTTACAGTCCGCTAAATTCGTCGCTATTGCTAACATACACACATTCAAATCGGAATTCTAGTGAATATTTTAATTTATAGAAAGTATACTTACCTTCTTTCAAGGACTATTCAATTCTTTGATGATTTGAGAAAAATCCAATAAAACTGAACTAAAATGATTCAATAGTACAAGACCATAATAAAGGACGCAAATCAGAGACACTTTTCATTAATATTACAGAAATGTTAAATAAATCAATTATTTTCTAAATATCGTAAAATTCTATTATTTACAATTTTACTAAGCGAAAAGCAAACGCATAAAAAAAAGATGGGACGGAACTGATATTGAACTAATCATACCATAAGTTTAAAGGGCAATCAAATGAATAGCAAATGTATTATGCAGCCTGGCTGAAAAGTGAATCATGTCTTCCTTTTCTTTTTCTACAACATATGTACAGTATTTCAATAATAATTACAGTGATGAATTGTTTATCTTCTTAGAATTTTTCTCAGGGTCTGGGTTTTGTTTCTTCTTTCAACGAGTAATATTTTATGTTAAACCGTAATAAAAAAATTTCTCATTGAGGAAATACAGCAAATTAAACCAAATGTTTTTTTTTTCTTTAATTTGGTTTTGGGTTTAAAGATAGCTATTTGATGACGGAAAAAAGCCAGATGATAAACATAAATTACGTCAGTGTTGTTTTGCGTATTTTTTTATTATGGAAGAAAGCATTTTGTTTTACTTCTCTTACCGGTTATTTTTTTAAAAAAATCTTTAAATTTTCGATATGCTCGCACCCCCTCAGGGGGGCGTGCCCCACACTTTGAGAAACACTGAAATGTAGGGGGTACTCGTCGAGGGACGAGGCGACTCGTCGTAATCATGTAGGACTGCAGGGTCTAACACTGTGGTGGCGAGCTATGGTGCAAGGAAGCAGAGAAAAATAACTGAAACAGCAACACATTAATTAGACATAAAACACTTTATTGAAAGTTTGCACTACAACAGGTGTTGGACAGTGACGGTGCATGACCTTTGTAAGATGCCTGTCATTTCACATATCCTCATTAGCTACATCAGTGCTTCTAAAATTTTTCTATATTCGCGACCCAATTTTCAATCAGAATTTTCATCGCGCCTCCTTTCCCCATAC
Organism: Trichonephila clavipes; assembly: GCA_019973935.1. NCBI lineage: Eukaryota > Metazoa > Arthropoda > Arachnida > Araneae > Nephilidae > Trichonephila > Trichonephila clavipes. The sequence goes on from BMAU01018720.1 coordinate 834,982, forward strand.
AATAACAATGTGTTGAAAGCAGTAATAATGTATAATACTTTGAGACGCTAAAGCTACAATACGACCCTAATTTTAAACCGTACAAAGTATTAAGATAAGTATTAAATTTTGTGTATGATAAGCCCATTGAAAAATCCCTAGTAATTATTAAACTTTTTCTTAACTTAGTATCAAATATGTTGCGCCGTACCTATACATTTATAAGTATACTATATCAGAGTAAATTAAATGTGTATTTTTTATTGTCAGTATATATTTTGTTTCTTTTTAGTAAATTGATAATTTTTTTAAATAATCTTTGTTTTCGAATTTCCGATACGCTCGCACCCCCTTATAGGGTTATTTTGCCCCCAGGGGGCATGCCCCATAGTTTGAGAAACACTGAGCTACAGAAATCAGTTATTGAACCAGGAATGTTACCCTAACAGGCCATGACCTTCACAAGTGTAAACAGTACGCGAGACTTATTGTTTGACGAGTTAACTGGTTCTTTTTGGTGTACAAGAAACTCGTTTCTTCAGTTCAAGACCTTACCGCTCGAACACCGAAACGGACCAGTTAACTCGTCAAAGAACAAGTATCACATAACCTTCTGCTTACAATGGTGAAGGTAGTGTTATGTGGAACATTCCTGTTCAGGTAACATTCCTGGTATAACCACCGAGCGGCATGCCCGTTACAAGCCACATATCTATACACCAGCGTTTCTCAAACTGTGGGCTTACCCCCCTCGGGGGCATGGTATTCTTATGAGGGGGCGAGCGTATCGAAACGTCAAAAATAAAAGATTTAAAAAATATTAATTTACTGAAAGGAATGAAAACAAAGTACATTCTGAGATAATAAACAATATACATTTATACAATGATATAATTTAATAATAAATGTATCAGTACTGCACAATGTATTTGATCATTAATTCATCAATACTAAATTAAAAACAAGCTTAATAATTGACCCCGTGAGCTCGTCATATACAAAATTATAAACAAAAGTGATGACTTATCTTGATAATTTGTACAGTTTATAATTAAAGTCGTATTGTAGCTTTATAGCGTCAAAGTATTATTAAATTCAACACATTATTATTGTATGGAGGGGGGAGCTTTATGAAAATTTTGATAAAAAATTGGGTGGCAAATATTGAAAGTTTGAGAAGCACTGCCATACACTATCAGCATATCGGCAGTTCTTCGTTTAAATACAAGTTATACTACCTCGGGATACGAATCGCAAATGACGACTTCCAGCAGGATTGACGTTTACGATATTTTCTGTTCAGTATCTTGTTGGAGAAAAGTTTCAGCACGTTAGGAATCCCATGTAGATTCGCCAGAAGACTTTTGGTTATAATTTTGAGCACCGTATGTAGTATAATATTTCAAAAAAATGTTTTCTGTCCTATTATCGTGTTGTTTTTAGTGTTCTTTTTCTCTTCATCTTCGCTCCATAGCTCGCATCTTCAGCATTTGCAACCCTGCATTCCTGTGTTGTTCGGAGTTCTCGTAATAACAGCTACATACCTTGCAAGTCTGTCGAACTTGTATAGAATCACCCCGTATACAAATATATATATAATCCATAATATGTATATACATAGATAGCTATAGAACCAAAGTATAACTATTCAAGATAGGAAATATTAGGCACAGTGTAGTACACTAACAAACTCCTAAACTTAGGAACCAAGATTGTAGGTTTGTACAAGTTTTAGGGCTAGGCAACATTCACCTGTTGTTTGCCTATACGAAGTGCCAAGGGCAAAGGAAAGAATAATGTTAGGAGAAATTTAAATATTACAAATAAAATCACTATACTAATGAATTATTACGATAAAATTATAGCCTACTAGTATTCACAGTATACATTTAGAGTCGATGCAAAAGGTAAATTGTAATATTTACTTCCTAAGTATATATCACATGATTATATTTCCCACCAAATACAACAGAGGAATAACAGTACCAAATAAAGTTAAAAATTATGATAGAATAATATAAAGCCTATATATATACATATATTTACGGTTAAAAAATCATAAATATATATTGATATAAATGTTTGTGGAAAATAAATGAATACAAGAAGTATATATTTAAATATTATTAATTTATTAAACATTTAAACTATATATATATATATATATATATACATATATATAAACATATATATATATATGTACATATATAAGTATATATATAAACATATATATATATAAACATATATATATACATATATATATATACATATATATGTATATATATATATATATATATATATATATATATATATATATATATATAAATTTTAATAACATTATTAAACAATGTATTGAACATGGATATCCTGTTAACTTTCTTTACAATTATATTTCTAATAGTTTTCAGTGAAAAAATACAATACGTATTAATTATTATTGACAATATGTTTTAATTTAGTATTTTTAATTAATTATAGAATTATTCAATAGATGGCGTCACATGTTTAATAAATTAATAATATTGTTTTTTAAATATTCTTGTGATCATTTATTTTCTACAAAGTTTTATATCAATGTTTATATTTAGAGGTTTTTTAACGTACACACACACACACACACACACATATATATATATATATATATATATATATATATATATATATATACTTTATATTATTCTATCATAATTTACTAACTTTTTTATGCGCTACTGCTTTTACATTGTTGTATTTGGCGGGAAACATAACTAGTTGCTATGCTCACGAAGTAATTCTTACAATATACCTTATTACATCGACTTTCAATCTATACCTGTGAATAATAGTAGGCTATAGTTTTATCATTATATTTTAAAGTTAAGGAATATTGTTTGTAAGGTTTAAATTTCTCTTAATATTGTTCTTTCCTTTCCCTTTGGCTCAGTGGCTTAGACAAATTACAGGTGAAGTTTGGCTAGCCCTAAAACTTGTTTAAACCTGCAATCTTGATTCATAACTCCAAGAGTTTGTTATTGTACTAGTGTTGCTAAGATTTCCTATCGGCATAGCTATTTAAAATTATATATATATATATATATATATATATATATGTGTGTGTGTGTGTTATTGTACTAGTGTTGCTAATATTTCCTATGGGCTAGTTATACTTAGGTTTTATAGCTATTTGTATATATATATATATATATATTTGAAAGTACTCGCGAAAATGGTAAATGATAAGGAAAAAGAAATATCCCACAAATGCTACATGATATATTCGTTAATTTATTATTTAAAACCCTCTAGTGAGTTTTTATTTAGTTATAACATGAATTAAGATATTTTTTTAATCTGAATGTGTCTCTCGAAACGTAAATATATGAAAATATCTTAGATACGTTGCATCTCTCAATGTCGTTTACTTTTACATACTGAAGCTTAAATTTAAAATATATCTACCTATAATAGATAATATAGTACATGATCTGAACTATGTTAATTAAGATTTTTTTAAATTTTTTATAAGAGATCAAACAGAAAATATTTCGAAATGAATATTTATTCTAACCATTTTTCCTGGTAAACGTTACACTTTTGTGAAACTACTGATTTTTTTTTTATTTATTACCTTCATCCACTATGATTAAAACATATCCTTCAACGGAATTCTTTTTGTTTCTTATTCCAAAGCATCGATAAAAAAAAAAAGAAACAAATAGCTCAAACGTGAAAAAAATCAGAATCTTCGATACACAATACATTTTTTATTTACACATTGATTGGTCAAATTTTCCGTTGCATAAATAAATATTTAGATCCCTTTTTTTAAAACATATGAAGACAAAATCGAAAGAGAAACAACGCCTTGAAACGCCTCTGATTAAGATATTAACTTTCAGAATGTACACACACAGAGGTTTATTGGTTCTCAAAATATCGAATGGAAAATGGGAGCTTTAATTATGGATGAGAAATATTTTTCATCTTGTTCCACATTCGTGATTCCACACTACAATTGCCAAAATGAAAGCTTAGTCAGTAAAGAATTTTCCCACTTCATATTGATTTGAGATTGGATTATTTCTTTTACGTTTCCGCTTTGAAGAAAAGGAAAATATTTCTATGAATAACATTCGGGAAAGTTATTGACTTATTGTTCAGAATAAGGTTTGGAGAGTCCCAAGAACGTTTATTAAATTTTCCTGGTCGATATAGTCAGTATTTTAAAGCCTGTTTTTGGAAGATAATTGGAAAATAAATGAGTTTTTCCGATTTGAGTTCCAAATGAGCAAAGTTAGCTTAATTTTTGTAATTAATTAAAGTGTGCTATTTTCCGGATATGATGTTTTTTTTAATAAACCAATAACAGACCCAGATCAATCCTAATTATCCCTGCTTTTCTTTAACTCCTAATTATGCTCTATTTTAACTATACTATTTTTCTTTTAACTTTATTCCTAAATTGTCTCCATTTACTACTCAATGATTGGTCGAGCTTCTCACCTAACTTGAAATGCAAAAACAGCTGACCACTTTGATCAGCAATCCACAAAAAACTCCATTTGAAGCCAACTTAATTTAATTTATAAATATAAATATTTTCTCTCTCCTCCCTAACTCGAAATTCTTTGCTGTAGCCGGATCGTCTAGGCATTCTCCCCCACACTCCCATCATGGAACAAAAAGATAAATCAATATTATATTTTTTTATTTGTAAATTTATTCATATCAAAGAAATTTCTCTTTTTACTATTTATCTCTATTTATTTTTAAATTTTAAATATCATTTATTAAAAAGGACAATTTTTGAAAGTGTTTTAAAGTCATTCAAAATGTTCTTAATGTAGATAAATGATTTAAATAACTATGTGCTCCTACTCCACCAAACTACTAACTACAATAAACCAATGATTTTACTTTAATTTGTTTTTAAATTTGAAAGAAATGCATTTCGCAAATGAAAAGTTATTTTTTTTGGTGACATTTTGTAGTAAAATTACCACAAAATTTCTTCTAGCCAGCCAACTGAAGCCTACTCAATGCATGTAATAATTCTCCATATAAAAAAGTGTTTTTAATTTTCTTACAATAGTCTCCTTACTAATCCTTGAAAACTTTTTAAACTTAGAATTCAACATATACAGAATTTTATAGACAAAATTATTTACGAAAATGGATTTAATAAATCTCAAAAATTTGATTTTCTTATGAGAGTGTAAAAATTATACGACCCAAAGTGACATGGACCGAATAAGGAAAAGAATGCCACATGCTTAAAAATATAGGTCAATCCGTGCATAAGCGAGGGTGCGTTTTTTCTTCAAAAAACTAAACAAAATTCAAAACATATATACACTCATGTCCATAAATTAAGTGTAATGAAGTTCAGGCAAAGAAAGAGAGAGAAGCAAAACAAATTTGACTTATTCGTAAAGTCTATTTATTAAACAAAAGGTAAAGAGCAAAAAAGATGCTCTATGTTTGACATAATTAATAAAAATTGCGATTTTTACTGCCTGCAGCAAATTTCAAAAAAGAACCTATTTACAAAAAAACAGTATAATATGGTTAGTAATGATGTTTAATACGGAGTATGTCTCCAGGACGATGCAATACAGTCTTTACAACGCCTAAGCATGCTAAGTCAGTGTTTCTCAAAGTGTGGGGCGCGCCCCCCTGGGGGGGCGCGTTGGTCCTACAAGGGGGGCGCGAGCGTATCGAAAATTTAAAGATTTTTTTAAAAAAAAATAACCGGAAAGAGAAGTAAAACAAAATGCTTTCTTCCATAATAAAAAAATACACACAACAACACACTGACATAATTTATATTTATTATCTAGCTTTTTCCGTCATCAAATAGCTATCTTTGATCCCAAAACCAAATTAAAGAAAAAAAAACATTTTGTTTTATTTGCTGTTTTTTTCTCAATGAGAGATTTTTTATTACGTTTTAACATAAAATATTACTCGTTAAAAGAAAAAAACGAAACCCAGACCCTGAGAAAAATTCTAAGAAGATAAACAATTCACCGCTGTAATTATTATTGAAATACTGTACATTAGGTGTAGAAAAAGAAAAGGAAGTCATGATTCACTTTTCAGCCAGGCTGCATAGTACGTTTGCTAATCATTTGATTGACCTTCAAACTTATGGTATGGTTATTATCAATATTAGTTCCCTCCCATGTTTCATGCGTTTGCTTTTCGCTTAAGGAAATTGTAAATAATTGAGTTTTGCGATATTTTGAAAAGAATTGATTGGTTTAACATTTTTGTAGGATAATTGAAAAGTGTCTGATTTGCGTCCTATATTATGGTCTTGTACTTTTGAATCATTTTAGTTCAGTTTTATTGGATTTTTTCTCAAATCATCAAAGAATTGAATAGTCCTTGAAAGAAGGTAAGTATACTTTCTATAAATTAAAATATTCACTAGAATTCCGATTTGTATCGTGTACAGTAAAAATAATTCTAAACAAATGATTGGAGTGACTGAGTCCCCCCGCACAACCATTAATGTTACTATCGAGTACGCGCCTGCTCCCGGATTAAACTTTTTGAAGTCTTCTCGCTTTAAATGTTAAAAAGTAACATAATTATTCTTCATCGGAATTATATATTATTTTTTCATAATTTAACATTAATTCTAAATGCTAATTGTGTGAGGTTTAAAAGTACAGTTCTTTTAAACAGTTATTTAATTATAGCATTTATCTAAAAAAAAAAAATCATTTACATTTTTGTATACAATGTCGTGCACACAATTTTACTCTCCTTACAGTTCAGCTGTTATATCGAGAATAATGTTTTATTTTTTAAAAAATGAACTCGTGCGAAGAGTCGGTGTTTCAGCCAGTATACGTTTGATGTATCAGTACTGAAGAAGGTATTTTATAAAAATTTCTTATTACTGAATTTGGCCGCGGTAGCCGAGTGGTATAGGTATCGGACCGTGGCTTGCCTTGTCACGAGTTCGAGCCCAGTACCACTAAAGGCCCGCCATGTGGGGCAGCGATGCATGTTAAATCTGTTGAGAGTTGAAACTTTTCCCGTTGTTGTGGTGTGGTAGTTAGGAGAGAAGAGTGCCAGCTCAGGTGTCATCCACGTCACTTGACCATGGTTCAAAAATTACGTGGTCCGTCGTCAAAAGCCCTCGTGCAGCTGAACAGTGCGACGTTAATATTCAATCAATCAATCTTATTACTAAATTAAGAACAAGTTTAATAATTATTAGGGACTTCCACGGGCTTTTCTTGTAGAGGAAAGTTTTTCAAAGGAAAGGTTTTAATATCAGAAATTGACACTTAAAGAGTTATTTTCTATATTTAGCTGAGATCTATATTTTGTCTTCAAGGCATCCACTGCAGAAAATCCGGTTTGTAAAGGTAGGATGTTGTAAATGGTAATAGTATACGAAGTGCTTTTTGTTTTCAGTACAGATAATTCCTCATCCACCTCTACCCCAAATTCAAAGAGCGATTTATTACAAAATTGCCTTTTAATTTTTCACTGAATGTGAAATCTATGAAGATTTCTTCTTCGGAAGTTGAGAGCCCTTCTGGAGTATCTTGAAATAGATCCCTAATCCACTCATAACTTGCTACCAAGCTGTCCTCATCCAGAAAATACTTTTTAAAATTATTTGCCAACATAGCTAAATGATTTTACATGTTTTAAAAACAACTTTCACATGTTGTTCTACAGATTTTTAAGTTTTAACACATATCGAGCTGGGGCTTTTTTTCCATCATTTATTTCAGTAGTGGTAAATCCAAAATTTAAGTATTTTTGAGAAGATCGCCTTGATTTAATTTTCGGAACCATGCTCGTTCGTCTGTGTACTTGTTGATTCTTTATTATGGTCGAATATTTGCTTACGACTTAAAAATGTATGTATGATATTGTTTTAATCTACTGCCGTAAATACTTAATTACCGTGAATTACAATTAACGTGGAAATTAAAAAAATGTACATTCAAGCTAGATTCGGTAGCTATGAGTATCGAGTCGACCAAAACTGACTGGAATTGTACGAGGAAAAGCATTTTTACATGTTTTGCGCAGACGTCCGATAGGTTGCCCAGACTCACGCAAACGTACCCTATGATGCCAGATGTGATGGATATGATAGAGAGCGACATTGACTAGACTATTTTTCTAATGACATTTGTGCTTTGAGAAATGAATGCTGAAGGAAATAAATCTTTAATTAAATACATCATTTTGCGATCTGTTCCAATTTAAAAATTAGAGAAGAAAAATAACATAATTCTAAGTAATATATATTTTAAGTAATGTTCTTAAAATATATATTACTTAAAATAGTGGAATACACAAAATTTAATATACTTATCGTATTAATTTGTACGGTTTATAATTAAGATCGTATTGTAACTTTAGCGTCTCTCTCTCAAAGTGCATTTTATTGCAGTAAATACATTATTGTTGTACAGGGGGCGAGACAAAAATTATGATTGAAAATTGGGTTGCCAGTATTGAAAGTTTGAGAAACACTGCTTTTAATGTATGAGTGGCGCACAGAGTATTTTAAGTCTAATTAATTAATACTAAATTAAGAACAAGTTTAATAATTATTAGCTACTTCCATGGGCTTGTCTTACAGAGCAAAGTTTTTGAAAGGAGTTTTAAGATAAGAAATTGACCCTCTGAGTTCATTTTCTATATTTAGCTGATATCTATATTTTGTCTTCTAAGCTTAACCACCGCATTTTGTAATATGTTCCAATTTAAAAATCAGAGAAAGGAAAAATAACTTAGTAATTATCCTATTACTTAACTTTTTTTTGCTTAAAAGTAACATATACAAAATTTAATACTTATGTCATGAATTTGTACGGTTTATAATAAATATTGTTGCTTTATCGTAAAAGTGCATTATTATTGCATTCAGTAAATTATTATGTATAAGGGGGGGGGCGCAATAAAAATTGTGATTGAAAAGGGGGGCGCCAGTATTGAAAGTTTGAGAAGCACTGTGCTAAGTATAAAATAATCAATCCGATCTTGGAGAATTATACACCACTCATCAAGCAATATCCTCCGAGGTTCCGGTAGACAGGTTTTACGGGGTTGACGGGCTGCAATTCGTCGGCCAAGCATATCCCACATATGCTCTATTGGATTCAAGTCCGGTAAGTATGCTGGTCAATCCATACGGGTGATATCCTCCAATTGAAGGTATTTGTCTACAATGTTTCACAGTGAGGAAGGGCGTTGTCATCCATAAACAGAAAATCAGCCCCTATGGCGCCTCGGTAGTACGTGTTGTTCCAGAATGACATCCCGATAGATGTGGCCTGTGATCGTTACACTCTGAACATGCAGGTCAGTTCTGGAACCAAGAATAATTCCTCCCCAAACGAGCCATCCTGCACCACCGTAACGGTTTCATTCAATGGTGTTCTCTTGGTGGTGAAGGGTACCTGGCACTCTCCATATGGCGAGAATCAGACTGCAAACTAAACCTGGACTCGTCGGAAAACATCACATAAGACCACTGTTGTGGTGTCCATAATGCATGCTCTCTACTCCAGGTTAAACGCAGGCGACAGTGAGTTGCGGTAAGTGGAATACATCTGACAGGCCTACGAGCATATAGACCAATGTGCCCTAAGCGTTTGTACACTATCTGCTTTGAACTGTCGTACCGGTAGCTGAAGAGAGCTGACGAGAGAGATATGATGCTGTGCTTCGTCTGTTTCTGTTGGCAGTAACTGCCAAATATCGGTCCTCATTCGGCTTCTTCATTTGGGGGCGACCTGTGCTGTAACATCTACTCCAGTGTTTCTCAAAGTGTGGGGCGCGACCCCCTGGGGGGCGCGATGACCCAACAAGGGGGGCGCGAGCGTATCGAAAATTTAAAGATATTTTTAAAAAAAATAACCGGAAAGAGAAGTAAAACAAAGTGCTTTCTTCCATAATAAAAAAAGTACACACACAACAACACTGACATAATTTATGTTTATTATCTGGATTTTTTTCGTCATCAAACAGCTATCTTTGATCCCAAAACCAAATTAAAGAAAAAAAAAATTTTGTTTTATTTGCTGTATTTCCTCAATGAGAGATTTTTTTATTACGTTTTAACATAAAATATTACTCGTTAAAAGAAAAAACGAAACCCAGACCCTGAGAAAAATTCTAAGAAGATAAACAATTCACCACTGTAATTATTATTGAAATACTGTACATTAGTTGTAGAAAAAGAAAAGGAAGTCATGATTCACTTTTCAGCCATGCTGCATAGTACGTTTGCTAATCATTCGATTGTCCTTCAAACTTACGGTATGGATATTCAATATTAGTTTTATGCGTTTGCTTTTCGCTTAGGGAAATTGTAAATAATATAGTTTTACGATATTTAGAAGAAAATTGATTGATTTAACATTTCTGTAATTTTTGTGAAAAGTGTCTCTGATTTGCGTCCTTTATTATGGTCTTGTACTTTTGAATCATTTTAGTTCAGTTTTATTGGATTTTTTCTCAAATAATCAAAGAATTGAATATTCCTTGAAAGAAGGTAAGTATACTTTCTATAAATTAAAATATTCACTAGAATTCCGATTTGAATCGTGTACAGTAAAAATAATTCTAAACAAATGATTCGGGTGACTCAGTCCCCCCGCACTACAATTAGCGTTAGTATCGAGTACACGCCTGCTCCCGGGTTAAAACATTTTGAAGTCTTCTCGCTTTAAATGTTAAAAAGTAACACAATTATTCTTCATCGGAATTTTATATTCTTTTTCCTAATTTAACATTAATTCTAAAGGCTAATTGTGTGAGGTTTAAAATTACAGTTCTTTTAAACAGTTATTTACAATTATAGCATTTATCTAAAAAAATCATTTTATATTTTTGTATACAATGTCGTGCACAGTTTTACTCTCCTTACAGTTCAGCTATTATATCAAGAATAATGTTTTATTTTTTTAAAAAATGAATTCGTGCGAAGAGTCGGTGTTTCAGCCAGTATACGTTTGATTTATCAGTACTGAAGAAGGTTTTTTATAAATAATTTCTTATTACTGAATTTGGCCGCGGTAGCCGAGTGGTATAGGTATCGGATCGTGGCTTGCCTTGTCACGAGTTCGAGCCCAGTACCACTAAAGACCCGCCGTGTAGGGAAGCGATTCACGTTAAATCTGTTTAGAGTTGGAAAGTTTTACCGTTGGTGTGGTGTGGTAGTTAGGAGATAGGGGTGCCAGCTCAGGTGTCATCCACGTCACTTGACCATGGTTCAAAATTACGTGGTCCGTCGTCAAAAGCCCTCGTGCAGCTGAACAGTGTGACATTAATATTCAATCAATCAATCTTATTACTAAATTAAGAACAAGTTTAATAATTATTAGGGAGTTCCACGGGCTTGTCTTGTAGAGGAAAGGTTTTCAAAGGAAGGTTTAATATCAGAAATTGACACTTAAAGAGTTATTTTTCTATATTTAGCTGAGATCTATATTTTGTCTTCAAGGCATCCACTGCAGAATATCCGGTTTGAAAAAGGTAGGATGTTGAAAATGGTAATAGTATACGAAGTGCTTTTGTTTTCAGTACAGATAATTCCTCATCCACCTCTACCCCCAAATTCAAAGAGCGATTTATTACCAAATTGCCTTTTAATTTTTCACTGGGTGTGAAATCTATGAAGATTTCTTCTTCGGAAGTTGAGAGCCCTTCTGGAGTATCTTGAAATAGATCCCTAATCCACTCGTAACTTGCTACCAAGCTGTCCTCATCCAGAAAAGACTTTTTAAAATTCTTTGCCAACATAGCTAAATGATTTTACATGTTTTAAAAACAACTTTCTCATGTTGTTCCACACATTTGTAAGTTTTAACACATATCGAGCTGGGGCTTTTTTTCCATCATTTACTTCAGTAGTAGTAAATCCAAAATTTAAGTATTTTTGAGAAGATCGCCTTGATTTAATTTTCGGAACCATGCTCGTTCGTCTGTGTACTTGTTGATTCTTTATTGTGGTCGAATGTTTGCTTAAGACTTAAAAATGTATGTATGATATTGTTTTAATCTACTGCCGTAAATACTTAATTACCGTGAATTACAATTAACGTGGGAATTAAAAAAAATGTACATTCAAGCTAGATTCGGAAGCTATAGGAGTATCGAGTCGACCAAAACTGATTGGAATTGTATGAGGAAAAGCATTTTTACATGTTTTGCGCAGACGTCCGATAGGTTGCCCAGACTCACGCAAACGTACCCTATAATACCAGATGTGATGGATATGATAGAGAGCGACATTGACTAGACTATTTTTCTAATGTCATTTGTACTTTGAGAAATGAATGCTGAAGGTAATAAATCTTTAATTAAATACATCATTTTGCGATATGTTCCAATTTAAAAACTAGAGAAAGAAAATATCATAATTCTAATATATATATTCTAAGTAATTTTCTTAAAATATATATATTACTTAAAAGTTACATATACACAAAATTTAATATACATATCGTATTAATTTGTACGGTTTATAATTAAGATCGTATTGTAACTTTAGCGTCTCTCTCTCAAAGTGCATTTTTATTGCAGTAAATACATTATTGTTGTACAGGGGACGAGACAAAAATTATGATTGAAAATTGGGTCGCCAGTATTGAAAGTTTGAGAAACACTGCTTTTAATGTATGAGTGGTGCACAGAGTATTTTATGACTAATTAATTAATGCTAAATTAAGAACAAGTTTAATAATTATTAGCTACTTCCATGGGCTTGTCTTACAGAGCAAAGTTTTTGAAAGGAGTTTTAAGATAAGAAATTGACCCTCTGAGTTCATTTTCTATATTTAGCTGATATCTATATCTTGTCTTCTAAGCAACCACCGCATTTTGTAATATGTTCCAATTTAAAAATCAGAGAAAGGAAAAATAATTTAGTAATTATTCTTTTAGTTAACTTTTTTTTGCTTAAAAGTAACAAATACAAAATTTAATACTTATGTCATGAATTTGTACGGTTTATAATAAATATTGTTGCTTTATCGTAAAAGTGCATTATTATTACATTCAGTAAATTATTATGTATAAGAGGGGCGCGATAAAAATTGTGATTGAAAAGGGGGGCGCCAGTATTGAAAGTTTGAGATGCGCTGATCTACTCACATTACCATCATCTTGGAATCGTTACCAAAGCCTGAATTTAACACTCTGCGCGATTCCAAGTTTTTCTTATACTTTCAGCTGGGTGCGTCCACATTCCAGTCGTCCATAATTCTACCCGCAAAAAAATCATCCAAATGCTTCCTTTGTGCTATAACTATGCAGTTATTTTACTGAAAGGCTTTTAAAGCGCTTTTGAATAATTTTATTTCTTTGCCACCATTCCTTATATACCCCTCTCTTACACTCTCGTCATTGTGACGTGCTATCCGAGCCATCTTGTGATTTCCTGTAATTTGCATATTCTTTTTCAAGATGTGTGTGATAATTCTACAGTTGAAATTTTTGTTTTAGAGTTCACTTTCTGTGTGATTCTGAATTATCTTTAATTTATGGACATGAGTGTATATAAGTGGGACTGAAAATAAAGTTTATAAGTTTGCCAGGGGGGCATATTGTTCCTGTGATGATGAGAGCCTTTAAGATTATTTCATTATTTGGTAGAGTGAGGGTGTACGAATCATCTCTGAATGGCAAGCGTAGCGGATTTGCACACGGAATTTTATATATGACAATACCATGGTATCACTGGTAGTTATCAAACTTGTTCTTAACTTCGTATTGTTAAATTATTGATAAAATACGTTGAGCAGCACTGATCCATTTATATAAGTATAATATATCTGTATAAATGTGCAATTTATTTTTTAATACGTCATAATGTGCTTTGTTTCTTTTGTCATTCTTTTAGTTTGTAGCTCGCACCCTCTTGTATAGTCGTCACCCCACACAAGGGGTGCACGCCCCACAGTTTGAGAAACGCTGGTTTAATTACAAAGCACTTGCGTATCTGCCATAATGTCAAAATTACATAAAATCCAGAACACCCACGCATTTTGGGTTAGAAGTCCAATGCGATATCCATTGAGTTAAAGAGACAGTGCGAACAATTTTCTTTCTATATATGCAGTTGAACTATTAATTTTGTTTGTTACTATTTATTCATTTTTTAATTTAATTAATGAATTAATATTAGAAAAAAACTGTATCAGCTTTCAGTGTCATCCAATTCCAATTAAGAAAAAAAATATTTAAACTTCAGTGTATAAATTAAAAATATTTTATTAACGATTGAAGACTTGAACATGATACACACACACACACACACACACACATATATATATATATATATATATTAAATAATAAATTCGATGATAAATACAACACGGGCATAATTACATCCTTTATGTTTGGCATGAATAAATTTGAAATTTATATTATGACAGATATTTTAAGCAGATGTACCTTTTTTGGGTTATCATGGTATGCATGTGATTCGAGACCTTAATAATTCCCTAGGACAAAATTAATATTAAATTAGATGCAAGTGAAAATTACACTACAGAATATCGTACAATTAGTTTTTAGGGTATGTTTCAAATATATATATATGAATTTTCATATTAAATTATTATTAAAAAGACTTTCAAATACAAGAAGAAACTCGGCAGATTTATATTGAATTATAATCAAATCTAGGCATGTAAATGCAATTTATATCGTGATTTTATTGATGATTGTCATCATCATGTTGTCACGGGAGACTTCAGCATCGTAAAATGTGATTTATTGAGAAATGTTATGAAAAATGGTAATGTGGCCTTAGGTTTATGATCACAAAAAATAAATCCTTCGTTATGAAAGAAATAAAATAATATTTAGATAATTTCTACCTTAAAATTGCTAATAAATACGAAACGCCGATTGAGGCTTTCTATGAATTTAGATCTTATGTATCAATAGAAATTGGAAAATTAGATTTCAGTGTTGAAAATGAAATAATGTATAAAGACCTTAAAACGTCAATAGAAAATATTAAAAAGTACTTAGTGATTATATATGTTGATAAAGTCTCTGATAATTATATCATAATCTGTAAATATTTTATAGTAAATTATCTGTAAATATTTTTATAGTGATGACATTTTAAATAATAATTCATTTCAAAAGTCAATTCATAGTAATAGAGAATATGATAATCGTCTTTTGGCTTTGAACAAAAGACTGAATATTCATCAAAAAAATATTAAATACCCACGCATTTTTTAACATCAAAATTTCCAAAAACCCTATAAAATTTCGTAGTATTAGTAATGGGTACAATACATACACTAAGTCTGAGAAGACTTTGCAATCTCTTTTTTCAAAATATCATTGATAACTTACAACACACAGCAATAATTAAAAATAGCTTAGAGATTTCCAGAGTCACTAAGGATATGTTAGATTTCCATGCACGGCTTTGACTTCGAAGACCTTTATAATGCTAATGATATTGATAATATGATTAGGGTTTTAAAGTTGATATATGATAAATATGAATTATATAATTGAATGAAAAAAGAAAAAGTAATATTCTTGTTAATGCTGCATTACCAGAAAATTCCATTGCTTTTAATCAGAATCTTTATAAGCAGATCGAAGGACCACCTCTAGGTATAGTAATTGTTTAGCTAACCTATATTTACGTTTTTTTAATATTGATCATATTGTTCATCAATTTTAAAGATTTTATCGTTATATAGATGATTTAATAGTTTTTAGTAAAAAATATTGAATACAAGCCAAAGATTACGTTCTACCCTGACTATCTAAACCTCCTTAAAACTAGCCTGAACTCTAATGCGGTTGAATTCTGGGATTTAGACGCTTTTTATTAACAATAATATAGTCAGTAACTTTTTTGCAAAGATTCTTTGAAATTCCATGCAATTAAAATTCTTGTATGGAGCACTAATTTACATTTATAAATTTACAGAAATATAATTTTGAGTTTTTTATATAGAAATGATTACTTAACTACCCACAAAATAGACAAATTTAATAATATCAAAAAGTTTTTCCAATGGTTTTTAGATCATGACTACCCTTTTAACTTCTTTAAAACTTATATTCATCTCAAATGCGATACATTAATTGTCCGGCTACTTCTGATTCCAAAACTACCACACAACAATATGATTTCAAAGTCAGCATGTTAGTGGTCTTGCTGTGAAGATTATATTACAACACTCTTTTCACGGCTTACATTTTTTCCACACACATCTTGAAAATCTTACAAATTTAAAAATTTCTACACATTTTTGACAACCAACCGATTCATAGCTTATCAAATTTGTTTGTCATCTCTATTGACATTTATCTTTGCATGCTGGTTTATAAGATGCGTTTATGTTTGAACTATATTTTTAATTTAGTGATTTTTATTAATTTCAAGACTCTTGGAAAAAGCTCTGTGAGTAGAATATTTGTGAAATTCGTTTTTCAAGAGTTAATTTCTTATATTATTTTTTTAGAAATTTCCTGCATTAAAAGATTTTAGGAA
Organism: Trichonephila clavipes; assembly: GCA_019973935.1. Taxonomy (NCBI): domain Eukaryota; kingdom Metazoa; phylum Arthropoda; class Arachnida; order Araneae; family Nephilidae; genus Trichonephila; species Trichonephila clavipes. Next base: position 851,465 of record BMAU01018720.1, read on the forward strand.
AATTTATTGCAGAATAGTAGTCTGTCGTTTTCTCATACTTTCTGTGAGTTTTTATATATTTATTTTGAACTTGTATTTATTTATTTGGATTTATTATATCGATTTCATATATATATATATATATATATATATGAAAGAAATTTATATAATATATCGAAAACAAAAAAATAACACATAATGAAAATAACAAGAAATAACGTACTAAAAATATAAAAGCTAAACATGAAGAATGAATTTATAGAAATATACAAAAAGGAAGTACAAAAAAGAAACTAGCGAGTCAGAAAGCAATTTCAGACTTAAGAGCGAATAAGTGGGTTAAACTAGTTTGAAGGCACTAAACTTCTCCTCTTGCAATTCGGTAGGAAAAACCAAATAAAATAAACAAAAATTGAAATTATGTAGAAACTCGCAGAAAGTATATCATAAAACCACTGACTATACTATTCTTCAACAAATTCTCCAAAAACAATAAAATATAGTATAAAAATATATAAACTTCTCACAACCATAAATGCAACACCCTGAAGGAAGCATGCAAATAACATGAAAATTACAATATGCATTAGCGGAGGTGAGATATGCAAATGATTAGAATTTCATCGCAGACACACATCACGCGCGTCTGTGGCGACACCTCAAATTAACGCTTGGAAATTTCGACGATTTCAAGTTCGGCAATTGTATTTTTCTTGTGGTTTTTTCAAAAAACGATCAGTTATGTCTCGTAGAAAACAACGATCATCTTTTGATCAAGCATCCGATTTCGACAGAGGAATGATAGTTGCCTACCGAGATTGTGAATTATCTTTCAGGGAAATCGGTAGTCGTGTTGGACGAAACCAAGCAAGTGTAATGCGGATATGTGACTGTTGGATGGAGGTAGGTGAAACTAAACGACGTGGTCGATCGCATCCACCTCAGTGCACCACTTCAAGTGAAGAGAGGCAGATTGTGCGCATGGCAACGACGGATCGCTCAGTCACATCACGAACCATAGCACAGCACATCGAGTCTGTAACTCATCATTTAGTGTTTGCGCGTACTATTCGACGCCGTTTACAGCAGAGTGATCTGTCCGCAAGACATCTATTGCTTGGTCTACCCTTGACGCAGAACGACAGACATCTCCGCCGCCAATGGTGCGATGAAACAAGGATGTGGGTGGCAGAATGGAATGAAGCTATATTCACTGACGAGTCACGCATCTGTCTGCAACACCACGGTAGTCGGATTCGAGTCTGGAGATACCGTGGAGAGAGGATGTTAAACAGCTACGTTATACACCACCACACTGGTCCTGCACCGGGTATTAAGGTATGGGGTGGTATTGGATATCACTCTTGCACTCCTCTAGTACGGTACTTTAAACAGCCAGCGCTACATCTCCGAGGTGTTGGAGCCAGTTGTTCTTCCTTACCTTCAGGGTTGGCCACAGCCATATTTCAACAGGATAATGCGCGACCACACGTGGCACGCATTGTCCAAAGGTTATTCGGTAATCACCAGATTCAATTCCTTCCCTGGACGGCTCATTCTCCGGATCTTTCGCCGATAGAAAACATGTGGTCCATGGTTGCTTAACGATTGACCCAGATCACATCCCCGGCTGCCACAGCAGATCAACCTTGGCAACGTGTGGAAGTTGATTGGTCTGCTGTATCGCAAGAAGACATCCAAAGTCTCTTTGAATCAATGCCGAGGCGTGTGGCAGCGGTGATCTCCAACAATGGCGGCTACTCTGGCTACTGATTCTGGCAGGAACCACACTTCACAGAAGTCTACAAATTTAATCATTTGATGCTTGGTCAACATGTTATCCACAACTTAAATTTTGTTCTGCTATATCTTGTCTTTCTTGGTGTTGCATTTATGGATGCTATCGGTGTATATAGTATAATAAAATAAAAGTTAAGAATTTTTTGGACCTACAGTGCTAAAGAAGGAAGAAATTGGAATTCACCAGACACAACAAATATCGATACAAAAAAGTCTTTGGACTAAACTGGAGAACTATTATTATCTCTGAATTAGGCCAGTGATTTAGGATTAGCAATGCTTTACGAATCTAACTTTCTCCGTACAGCAGAAAGTTTCGATATAATAGGAAAAAAATAGATTCATGTTGAAAAGTTAAGCCTATTTTTTCTACCACGTGGATGTTGAATTTAACAATATATTAAAATAAAATTAAGAAAAGCGACGAAAAATGAATCTCAGAAGGAGAGTAATAAAAAAAAATTTGTTACAGAAAAAAATTAGGATAAAAACTTACATGTAAAGTAAAAAGTTTTTGGAAATCTAAAAAATTCAACCTTCTCCGTCAAGATCCCACGCGAAAGGACTTAAAAGATTGGAACGTGAACACAAGAAGGAAAAAAAACGTTGCGCCACCTGGATTATGCATGTAAACTAACCACTAAGTTATTTTAAAATAAACAAAACATAAGAAATTTTAAATAAAATAATGAACAAAGTTAAGAATAGATAATATCAAATAGAAATATATTTAAAAGTAAATTTAAGTGAATAATTATATACTAGATAGTTATATTGCAATTAAAATAAGCATTAAAAATATTTTAAAAAGTTTTTCAAAAAATAAACTAATTAGAAGAAATTTTAAATAAAATATTGAACTAAGTGAAAAACAGATTTACTTTGAAATAGAAATATATTAATAAATAAATTTACTCGGATAATTGTATTCTAAACAATTATTGCAAAATTTCACAAAATTACAGTGTTTTAAAATGTTATCAGTGATTAAATCATTGTTTCTTTTTTATAAAACTTACGATAATATTTCTAAATATTGATAGGTGGAGGTTACTGCCCCAGAAAGGCATTTTAATAATGTTAAAATCAAATGAGTTTCTTTTATCAAAAATATTACTTAATAGCAAATTATTCTTAACGTTTGATTGAAGGTCCAAAAAGTTAGCTGACTCATTATTATAATTAGTTTTTAATAATTATAAATATTGGGAATAATATATAATTAAAGCTAGGAACAAAGTCTACTACATTACTTTATAAATATATATATATATATATATATATATATATATATATATATATATATATGTATGTATATATATATATGTATGTATATATATATGTATGTATATATATATGTATGTATATATATATGTATAAGTATATGTGTATATATATGTATGTATATATATATATATATATTTATATTTATATATATATATGTATCTATATTTATATATTGGATTTTATATTTTGGATTATATATATTTATATATATATATATATAAAGAGAGAGAGAGGGAGATGCATATATATAGATTTTTATAAATGACACGTTTCAAGTCAACACCGAGTATTCTTAATCTGGCAGTTGGAGGATGTAGATCGAAATTTGGTATTATTTTTCTCTCAGAGCGGCAGACGTACAGATTTCTCTCTGGTTAAAACTGTTTTTTAAAAGGCTTAGTGTTGAATTGAAGCATATATATATATATATATATATATATATATATATATATATATATATATATATATGTAGGAATTTTAAAAATGTGTGTCTCTTGCATTAAAATAATGGGCGGAAAATTAAAAACTGGAAAAAACAGGACGTACACACACAAGCAGAGGAAAAATTGAATATCATTGCATTCCTTGCAAATAAGGTATGCACAAAAACATAAATAATGTTTGAAAAACTCGCATTCCCCTAAAATTACGGTTTTTCTTGTTGTACTAGTATTTATGGAAGTTAATGTTTTATTCTTTTTACAAAATTAAATAATTTTTTGCTGCAGTTTACAAAAGGTTATTAATATATAATAATCACATGAAATGATGTTAAAAAGTCTTAAAACTAAACCCTACTGTACTGTAGTCTATGAATTATTTAGTGATTACATTTGTTTTATACATTTTAAGTTGCGGTGTCGAAATGACACGGGCTAACGAAGGTAATCAAAAAATCCTGGACCTTCTAGTGTTAAAGTATATATTTAAACATATATTTATTTTTACCTAATAAAGAAATTTGTCTCAATGAACTAAGACTATAAAGAAAATATACCCTATGTGTGTGTGAAAAAATTAGAGATTAAAATAATTATTTATAGAGCCATATAACTAAATTATTTTACTTACAACTATTTCGTAAATATATTTTAAAAAGTATAACTAAACTACTTAAAAATAATTAAGTATATTCATTAATCGAACATTTTAATATTCGAAATTTTAAATATATGTACTTAAGTATTTTTTCGATTTTAAGCCGCACACGATTTTCAGTAGCATCAGCATTGAGTAAAAAATGCAGCTAAGATTACAAACATTCGGTAGTACTTTTTGGTATCAATATTATATTCAACATATTATTCAAAAAAATAAACCTATCTTATTCCAACAAACTATTTTATCAAGCCAGTATCATCAATAGGTAAAAGCATGTAAACTTGCCAATTTTCAAATATTCTAATAATAGATAATTTTTGCTTGTATCTATTGATAAAGCAGTGTTTCTCAAACTGTGGGGCGCGCCCCCTGGGGGGCGCGATAATCGTACAAGGGGGCGCGAGCATATCGAAAATAAAAGATTAAAAAAAAATTATTTACTGGAGTGAAGTAAAACAAAATACTTTCTGACATAATAAAAAATACACATTTACACTGATATAATTTATATATATATATCATTTGCGATATTACGTCATAAAAAATAAAAGCTTCTATTTCAAAACCTCATTTTAGCTATCTTTGATACTGTAACCAAATAAAAAACTTTTTATTTGATTTGCTGTAATCCCATGATGAGAGATTTTTTTTATTACGGTTTCTTTTCAAACCAAAATGAGAAAAAACAAAACCCAGACCCATAATCAAAAAAAAAAAATTAGGAAGATAAACAATTCATCACTGTTATATTATTGTCATTAGCTGTAGGCAGCAGAATGTATTTACTGCGGTTTGACCTTCGAACTTACTTGTACGGTTAGTTACGTCCCTGCTCTTATGTATTTGTTTTTTTCATTTAGGGAAGTTGTAAATAAACTGTTTCTGCCGCGATTTTTTCCTTGTAAAATATTTTTATGATTTTTGGAAAGGCACAGAGAGCACTTTGAAAGATTACTTGGCCAAGATTTATTTCTATGAGTTATTCCCAAACATATAAAACATAATGAAAAACGTTTTGCATAATTTTTTTGAACATCCATATTGTAATAAATACACTTTTAATCCGGAGCTGTCACGCCGAGCACAGAGTGCACGAAATCGGTAAATCTGGCAAAACAGTTTAATTGTTACCAATGGCTCTGACACACTCTATCCTCCTGTTTGACAGTCTTAACGTGTGAACTAAAATATATATTTGTCATATATCTCCCTCTTTTTTGGGAGTGACAAACGTTTTTTTTACAATCTTAAGGTACTTTTTTTGACTGATTTCCCGGTCTGATAACTTTTTTTCCGAAATACTTTCCAAGTCCTTGAAAGTAGGTGAGTATATTTTCTGTTAATTAAATTATTCACTGGAATTACGATTTTTATTGCGTACTAGAAAAATAATTATAAAAAAAAGGATTGGGGTGACTCAATAACCCCACTCGACCATTAGTATCGAGTGCGTGCCTGCTCCAGGGTTAAAACATGTTGAAGTATTTTCACTTTAAATATTAAAAATAATACAATTAAAATTTGTCGTCCTATATTTTACATGCATTAAAAATGGCAGGGAAATCAGGATATCAGAAATACTAAGCGAAGCACAATACATTTATGATGTAAAATATATGTACTATTAATTTGAATAAAATAATTACGTATATTTAAGTAAAAACGTTATTCTAATAGAATTATTTGCTTCATTTGAAATGCGTTTTGAACTTAAAATGCAAATTGGTAGCTATTAGTTTTATGCTTGTGTCAATAGCATCGAGAAAAAAATCCTTAAAAAGTAAATTTAGTCTGATGAAAAAATTAGTTTTGCATTTCGTTAATCGCATTTTGTGTGTGTGTGTGAAGGGAAAAAACAACATATGAATAAAAAAAGAATGAAATTCTTCTAAAAAAAGCTTTAAAAAATTAGTAGTTGAAAAAAAAAAACATTATCAAATACTTACAGGGGAAACTATAGTTGAATAGTTTTGTTTATCTTGCCATTAACTTGATCACAGTAAGTTAGAAAAACATATTTAAGTGAGCTTTACTTTTTATCAAATAAGAATTTATTTTTTTAGAAAAAAAAACTATCCTAAATGCATTAATTCTGTTAATAAGACAAAATAAGTGTAGTTAAAAAAAAGAATTGTTTTTTCTTTAAGCTTTGGACAAAAATACAAGTTAAAATTGCAGGAATTAAAAAAAAAATTAGTCCTTTATTCATTACTTGTTGCTGAATTTAGAATTACGTGTTAATTGTGCGAATAATTTTTGCTTCGACAACATAAAAATATATATAAAAAAATTATTTTTAAAGTGCGGGAATGGATCAAAAATTATTCTTGTTTAGGTACGTGTAACTCTACTCGGGTACTTTTATATCGCATGCCTAAAATGGGGTTTTGAGAAAAATAAGAACTTATTGATTGACATTCAATGTTATCAGCAAAACATTTATCCATTATTGCGTCATACAAATTTTCACCTAAGATGACTGACTGCATTCTCGACACTGTTAATTTAATAAAGAGAATAATTTGATAAATTTGTTTTCATATTTAGTGCATTTGGAATTAGAATATACATATAACATTGTTTTAAGAATAATGTTAGAACAAAAATTTTAAAGCAATTGTTTGACAAAAAATTAAGAAAACATGACATATTTTCAATACTTCCTTTTTTGAAAGATACTTATATAATAAGTATAATAATAAAGTTTACTTGTGTATAGCTTAGACTCTTCTCTATGATGATTGAACTAAAATTTTTGAAATATATAATTTAGAAGAAAATTTATTCACATTTTTACATAACAGAGTAAAGATACTTAAACAAAAACCATCCATTTTTAACTCAGTTGAGCGTAACTAGGAAAAAGATGTGAATTTTCTAAATATTTTAGTTCAACCATGGTAAAGAAGTTATACCTAAATACATGCAAAATGTTGTTATTGTAGAAACATTTTTTGTTCCAGGAAAATGTTTCAAATATATGCCAATCTTCCTTCATTTTTTTACCTGAGAGTTACGTTTAAATAATTCTTTATTGTAATACTATTCTTAAAACAGTTATATATATATACATATATATATATATATGTTGTGAGAGGCCCACAGCCCTCTCGCGAGCACCCAGGACCAAAAGTTCAATACCAGTATCCGTTATTTCTTAGATCTTAATACCGGAATACTGGTTTTAATAAATGTTGTAGAAATTTTACCTGTTCGAAACATGAATTTTACCTGATGTACCGTAGGACCCAAGGTCGTGTATACTGAATTGGGCACAGAAGGGCTTGGCCCTCATAGGCTGTTGTGCCACTGAGTAAGGTTAAGTAGAAATTTTAGAAAAAAGTAAGAAAACACAGGTGTTTCTTTGTTTTATTTGCCAGTTTTATTAGAGAGTGTAAATAGCACAAAAAATGTGTAACTTATAAATTATAACAGTATACAGAGAATCACGAAAAAGTAAAGAAACATCTTATTTATTAAAATTACAAAACGTATAAATATCACTATTCGGCCCCTGGTACTATTACAAGTTTTTGAAAAGTTACCTTAAAAACATAATGCAATATTTGTACTGTATGAAATGCAAATGCAATGTAAATAACAAACTCACAAACATAAAAACTATCGAAATATTACGCACTTTCTTCACAACTACAACCTTGTTTTCTCACATACGAATATCAAACTACTAATCCTGTGCGTGTGCAGTATCGCTCTGAGCTGAAAAAAAGGATAGTTTGTGGCCGCCCCCTCGGGTCATTTTCATATTTTATCAATTATCTTGATTGTACGTTTGAACTCTATATATTCACGCTCTAATTAATTTCACCCGTTAAAGTGACATAAAATCAAAAACGAAAACTATTTTGCCATGTTGGCGATCCCTGAGCATAGTGTGAAGTCAATTTTAATAATTTTTAGTAAATACCAAAAAAACGGTACATAAATATGTGAATACCGGTATTACAAAATTGTACAAATGGCTCACAATACCGGTATCCCGGTATACCGTTTTTGCATTTCTTAGTAGGGAGCGAAGCGAAGAAATACTCTACATGATTCAAAACTCTCTAATCTGTTTATTTCAACACTAACAACACACACAATTTCAACTAATAATCTTAAGGTATCCGACTACGTTCGGAACCGAGATATTGCAAGAGCGTATAAATGGATAATATTTATGATATTTAGTGTAACTTAGATTAGAAAACGTGTATAAAACTGTTTTAAGAATAGTATTAGAATAAAAAATTTCTTAAGTACAATATTTTGAAAAAAAAAAAAATGAATACAGAATGACAAAATTTCAGAATATTCTTCTTTTGTGAAAAATGCTTCTATTATAATATTTTGCCTGAATACAGCTCAGACCTCTGTACAGAGGCTCAACTAGAATTTTTGAAATATATAAATTAGAAGTGGGTTTATCCATGTTTTACGACAGCATAGGGGAGAAATTTTAAGAAAAAAACGCCGATAATTACTTCAATTGGTTGTAACTCTGAAAATAATGCGAATTTTTCAAAATTCATACTTGAACCTCTGTACAGAGGTCTGAGCTACATGCAGGCAAATATTATTATAATAGAAGCATTTTTTACAAAAGGAGAACATTTTGAAAAGCGGTTATTCTAAGTTAATTTTTTGGCAAAATATTGTATTAAAATGTCCTTCAAACATTTTTATACATGTATTTTAATTTAAGGGACACTGAATATCAGAAAAATTATCCATTTATGCGCTCTTTTAAAACCACGGTTCCTAACGTATTCGGATATCTTAAGAGAATGTCTCAACACAAATCGTGAAAGGAGAACAACGACAGTAACACATGAGCGATTAGTCGACTAACAAACTGGATCCTTCTTTTAATTCAGGATCTATAACTTTTTATCGGATTTAGTCTAATCTTTATTCAATCTTAGTGAGCAATCGTCGCATTAAGGTTTCCTTCTTTTAATAATCAAAGCTCTGTAATTCAAATATTATACTTTTAATAACAATCTCACCTGTCTCGAGTACATCTCCGCTCCTTCTCCTCCTAAATCTAGAAAACATCGCCTATTTATAGTGAGTTAATTTACATATCACGATTCTCTTCTTACAAGAGGTTGGTTGTGAATAACACGAATTGATAGCTCAAAGATTTCCCAAGAGGATTAGTTCGAAGGTCACGTAAAGATCCGTCACAATGTTCTGATTCAACTGACACTAAATATTGAAAAAAAAAATTCATTTATGCGCTCTCTGAAAATCTCAATTCTAAACCAACTCAGTCATCTTAACAAGTGTTAAATTTCTCTTAATTTAGTAGACAACCTTTCTTATAATCATTAACCCGGGAGCAGCGAGAGAGAGTCACCCCAGACTAAAGAAATATTTAATTCTGAGTAAACCATTTATTTGTTACCAATGACCTTGTCAGTATCCTTCTATATGACAGTCTTCATGGGAACTAAAAAGTATTTTTGCCACATATCTCCCTCTTTTCGGGGAGTGAGAAACGTTTTTTATATAATCTTAAGATACTTCGGGTGACTGAGTTCCCCGCGTGACCACATTTGCTTCAAATAAATTTCAATGAACAGGCTGCATTTTCCCCCTATGAATGAGTGGTTTCGATCTATGTGTTGTACTACTCACATCGTTGTTTGTAAATGTAAATGAAAAGAATCTTAAAAGAAGAAATGAGCCTCTACGATCTCTTTTGGATGAAGTTGAAACTGATCAAGCAAGGGAAGCACCGGTTGAATTAATGGACATTAATGATGACAGCGAACGTAAAATTAAGAAAAGTGATAAACATGAAACTTTTCAGTTAAAAGGAAAGTTTTCAAATACCACCTGTAAAATTCTATCAGGAAAGACGTAAAGACACACTGCGCCCTGCCGAAAAGATACATGCAAGAATAGTTCAACATGCTGTGTGTCGATCATCAAAGGTCAATAAAACTACAATAACTTGAACAAAAAATACGACAGTTTGTCAGAAATAATTATTCATGTAGTGTTAGTGAAAGGTGTATGGGATTTGTGTCCTTTATTTAAGTCATGCTCAGTTGAAGCACTTAAGTTCAGTTTGATTGGGTTTTTTTAAAACTATGAAAATAAAATTGAAAAGTCCTTAAAAGTAGGTAGGGTTACATTATTTTACATTATTCACTGGAATTATGATTTGTATGGAGTACAACAAAAATAATTATTAACAAAGGAGCAGGGTTACTTGGTCACCCAGCTTGACCACTAGCTTAAGTATTGAGTGCATGGCTGCTCCGGGTTCACCACCGTTACACAGTCTGATCTTTATTCAATATATTTCTATCCCTCTAAAATCGAAATTGAACCTGGCCCGGTACCTACCCTTGGAGTGGTTTCAAGGTCATATACCAAGGATATTTTCTAGGACGAGAGCTTTCAGTCCATAATTTTTAGTTCCGTTGTCTGGCGTTCCAAGTCTCACTAGCTCTGGGTGTGAGTGAGTGAGGGGATTATTTGTGAGACGATAAGAAGGAATAGAGACTGGCGCTGGCCTTGTACGTTCAAGTTCGCCAGTCCATGCCTGCATATTTTCATAGTGCAAAAAAGGAACGATTGCGCTAATGTCATGTGATTATGTGGCATGTTAAAGATCCCTAGAGTGCCTATTTGGTTTGGTGAATGTGGGAAAAATTCAATTATTAGTGCAATTTATATCGTTAGAATTCAGATGCCTCTCTCTGGGAAGGAAACTGATAGTTTAACTTCTATCGTTGGGATTGGTATATGCATTTGTGGTACCACACTTAAGGTATCCGACTACTCTAAAATCACAATATTTTTTTTAATTTGACAATTTTTTATGATTTTGTTTTGTAAACCATTTTATCAGCTTTATAAAAATACCAAGTATTTTATTTTCCATTTACTAGAACAGAAACTACAAGTGTTTTAGTCAAAGTGTAAATGCCATAACTTTACATAAGATGTCAAACTTTAAAATACGTTTTTCTCGAAATGTGTTTTTTTTTAAAAGCTCATACAGGGACATTGATTGATCAAAAAATTTAAAAAGATTTTGCTTAAATTTGCTGTGTATTTTCTGTATAACAACATAATTGTTTTAACCTTCAGATTTATCAATCACTGTTTTATTACAAAATTTACAGTTCTTTATGTGAATTTAATCGCTGTTTTTTTAGCAGTTTCATATATTAACTAAAATAAAGTGTTTTATATTTTGAAAAAAATTAAATATCTCTTTTCCTGAAGGTCATTTAAAAATAGAATATCGAAGTAATACACAAAAATTGAGAATTTGTTCATTTACTATTTGTACTAAAAAAACTTTTCAGCAATATCCTTCGAAAACGAAACGAAACAGTATATGCGATGCTGAAAATATGTGTGATGTCTTAAATTATACAAAGTAATATGTCTCCCAGTTTTTTTCAAACTTTTTCGTGGTGCACCTTCCTTGTGCTGGTAAAGGTGAGGATCTCGCTGACCATAGAGTTTGACGCAGTTAGGATTATGAAGCCATTAAATTAGACATGAAAGGGTAACAAATACATATTCATAATAATTTGCATTAATTAAGATAATTGCTAGAACTAAGTACGCGATATGCTGGGAAGGCAAAATAAATATTAAGAAATAACGAGAGAAAGAAATGGAGAGATATTAAGAAATGGGATGCAACCTACAAAACTCGCCAACTAGAAATCCTCCAATAGCTTTTAATAGCTAAGCGACTATAATTCCGGAACTCACACAAGTACGGTTATATTCTCCAGGAAAGTACACATGATTTCTACTTCGCTGGCTTTTTATTAGATATTTAGTAGTGAAGCTCAATTTTTGGAGTTGAGTTGTTCTATTTACAATTTGGCTAGACAGAAAATACAAACAAGTTAGAAAAGACCTCGTGAATAGCCCATTGTTACAGCCTTAAACATTTTTTGAGTTATTTAACACTACTTCAACACCATTCAAAATCCAATTTAAACAAACATTTTATCAGCAGATGTAATGGGATTTAAGACGCTCTGCCAGTATGGTGGATAAAATCTTCGGCTTGTAACCGAGTGAGTTCAAGCTCGAATTCCGAGTAAGGCATCGTTGTGTCTTCTACGGGAAAAGAAGTCAGACTCGCGCTTGTAATAGATTCTCGTCTCGAATGGAAACAGCGCACCCTGACTGTTATATGCTGGAATCGTCATTTGTATTGAAAGTTTACATTCTTCTGTTTGCATTGTATGTTTTGTTCTCTTCTACTTGTATTCCATGTGTATCAAAGGATAAAAAAATACAACAACAACGTGATTTAAGTACAAATTCTCTCGAAATGTTTCGCACAATAAAAGTTACAGCAATATATAAAGTTATCCAACAAAAGTGAAAGTAATGTCCTTCAAAATATTCTAATTAAAAAATCTGGAGCTTTTAAAGCAATGGACAAGACATTGGAAGATCTCAAAATAAAAATTAATATAAATATTCATATTTATTTTGTTTTCTCAAGTTTCATCATCTAATTTGACGCTAGAACAGTTTCTGAATATGTTTAGGGGTCGATACTAACAGTTCAAGACTGTTAGTAATGACATCTCCACATATTCATAAACAGTCCTTATAACTGTTTCCGGAGGAAATATTATAATCAAGCAAAATTGACTCTTTACATATAATTTAAATATATGCAACTTGATAAACCACATGCAAATGTAATTTGAAGGTTGTGATGACTAACATGTATGATGAAGCTTTAATGATGTACGTAACTCATGCGGATACCAGAAATAGATATTAATTCAAGTATTCGGCTTTCATTAAAACAGTTGAATAGTAAAGGCTTCGTAAAGAGATTTTCAGGATGCATAATAGCATAAAATATTATGCTATGTAACATTAATTTGAGTCGAATAAGTTCTATTATGGAATTTTACTATGTTGTCTCTTTTTATAATCTATCTATCTATACGTACAAAGGATGAAAGCGAACTACTCACTCACTTACTCATTCCGTTAATCTCATCACGATATCTCGAAAACTAATAGACCTACAGACTAAAAATTTGGTAGGCATTTTCCTTTTATTGTATAGAAATGTACTACGAAAATAATTTTGCGAAAGTCTAAAATCAAGGAGTATAACAAGATTTTGAGGAGCGTTATAGATAAATATTCCCATATTTGAAGCATTAGGCATACAGACTTAAAATTTGGTGGGTTCTTTTAGTAAAGCAGAGATCCGCTAAAACCGGATTTTACGAAATGTGACGCTCGAGAAGGGTTTCGAGGGGAAAAGGGACATTATAGATAATATTCTGCATATGATACGTTAAACCTATAGACGTGAATCGTATAAATATGTTTTTACCGTTTATATAAAACCCATGTTTATATTTTTAACATTACTAGCAAATTTATCAAAATGAGCGAAAAAAAACATTCTGATAGTAAAAAAAATAAATAAATATCTCTTGATAAATAGTAAGTTCAATTAGGGAGCTCATTATAATGTTAGATCCATACCCTTTAAATTCATACATAATGCTATTAAAATGAATTTTAGATTAACTAATTATATCTATATGTTTTTCAATTCCTACTATTAGTTCTCACTCTCCCTTATACATTTATATATATATCTTGTTCACAACTTTTCAGTCTTGCATAAAATAATTTCTATATTCATCACTCCCTTCTATTAATTATTCTACACTTGATATGTTAATACACTTTTTCCAAAAATTAATTCATTAATTAAATTTTATTTTTTAATTTAGAATTTACTCTGTGTAATTTCTGTCGAAGTTACAACTTTTTGCAAAAGATAGTGCCAGTATGTTTTTCTAACAAAGTAGGACTTGACTTTAATTATTTTTTTTTACTTGTTCAACCTATATTTATTAACAAATTGAATGCCTAAATTGTGCGTAAACCAATATCAATATTAAAGTATTAGTTTTTATCCTTGCATTATCTCACCAAAATATCAAATGAATGAATAGATTGTTTTTATCATTTTCCTTTAAATTGCATTAGCGCTGATAATTATACTGTAATCGTTACAAATTCAATTAGAGATTCTAGTTTAATCTATCGATTTTTTTACGATAGATAATAATTAATGGTTACTTCAACGAAAGATAAGTTTCAGAGAATAACAAATAATAGTTTGTGTTTAACTGACGACCTTTCAGAGCAAAAAAAAAAAAAAAAAAAAATCTTGCAAAATATCTACATAAATCTTCTTCTTTGTATGATGGTTAATAATAAATTTAATTATTTGACTATAATTCCTAAAATTTTTAAACTTATAAATATTCTTTCTTAACTTAATCTTTGTCCCATAGTCATTAAATATAAAACTATCGTTGTTTTATTTATAAACTTTTAATGGAAGTAGCTGTTTAGTATCGCTACTATGTTTTCCATTTCTGACCTTCAAAAGAGGTTTCAAAATCAGCAATTCATACTATTACCACATTTGTTATATACAGATTATCCAGACCTTAATGTTGTGAAATTATTTAATTTGGGAAGGAATTTTTTAGAACACGAATTCCTGGTACAAACTTTAAGGATAGATACAGGAGATTGTGCGTGAGCAGCAATAAATTATTGTATTAGAATGTATGGTCACAAGTGACGCGGTGAAGCACAAACAGGAGAAATAAAAGAAAAGTGAAATAGAGTTATTGGTTGGTTACGTTGCCTATAGAGGGAAGTAGATGTCTAGCCACTGTTTAGTAAGATGATTCTCAGTAGGGGAAATCGTCCTTTACAATTAAGCTGACGTCTACAATGGAAGACTTCGCGTATGCCGAAAATATCAACATATATTACAAGTACGGCCCTGCAAATGGTAAAGGCAGAGGTGCGCTACGAATGTATTACACGCTGTTTCTTGACCGGCGAATGCCAGATCACAGAATATTTCAGCTGTTATATCATCAACTTCATGAACCACGTTCTCATCCTTTTTAAATTAAGAACTATAGAGTGAGCAGCAACCGATTATCTGGACCAATCAGAAAAGTCGTCAACGGAAAACAAGTGGTTGTTTGAGCTTTTGGTTGCCGTTTTGTAAAAAAAAAAATCCGTTACAAGGAACCTTTACTGGTTTCGACTTGTACTTATGACGTTACACTAAGCTTTCCACCATCGTTTTTTTTATGTTTGTGTGAGTGCGTTGTTCACCTATATATATATATATATATATATATATTAATTTTTAATTTTTAGGTAAGATACCTCTATCTTGTAATGGATATATATGTATATGAGATAAACGACTAACTCATCACCAAATCTGAGAAAGTATAACATCAACAAAATGTGGTAGTCTTGCATCTTGGGTAGGTTTGAGATCCGCTATGAACGAGTTTGGGGAAATTGGACTCCGAAGGAGAGTTATGGGGGTGATATTGAGAAAAATTCCCTTTTTACAACTATTAGACGTAAAGGTTTCAAGTTTGGCATTCCTTTATTGAGCATATATCTATTAAGAACGAAGACATTGTAGAGAAAAATTCCCGTTTTCGAACTATTACATCTATATACTTGGCAAAAAAAAAACGTGTTTATTTTATTTTTTTATATTTATTTTTTCGAGTAGAGAACCTTTAAGAGAGACTTTTGTGAAAATTGACCAATACAGACAGTTTCAGAGGCGTTCTGAACAATGAAAATTTCAATTTTTATTATTAATACACTTACAGATTTAAAATTTAGACAATACATTTCTTCCGCTCAATAGAGATCGGCTAATGCAGTGTTTCTCAAACTTTCAATACTGGCGACCCAATTTTCAATCATAATTTTTGTCTCGCCCCCCTATACAACAATAATGTATTTACTGCAATAAAAATGCACTTTGAGAGAGAGACGCTAAAGTGTTACAATACGATCTTAATTATAAACCGTACAAATTAATACGATAAGTATATTAAATTTTGTGTATATGTAACTTTTAAGTAATATATATTTTAAGAAAATTACTTAAAATATATATTACTTAGAATTATGTTATTTTTCTTTCTCTAATTTTTAAATTGGAACAGATCGCAAAATGATGTATTTAATTAAAGATTTATTTCCTTCAGCATTCATTTCTCAAAGTACAAATGTCATTAGAAAAATAGTCTAGTCAATGTCGCTCTCTATCATATCCATCACATCTGGCATTATAGGGTACGTTTGCGTGAGTCTGGGCAACCTATCGGACGCCTGCGCAAAAAATGTAAAAATGCTTTTCTTCGTACAATCCCAGTCAGATTTGGTCGACTCGATACTCCTATAGCTACCGAATCTAGCTTGAATGTACATTTTTTAAATTTCACGTTAATTGTAAATCACGGTAATTAAGTATTTACGGCAGTAGATTAAAACAATATCATGCATACATTTTTAAGTCGTAAGCAAACATTCGACCATAATAAAGAATCAACAAGTACAAAGACGAACGAGCATGGTTCCGAAAATTAAATCAAGGCAATCTTCTCAAAATACTTAAATTTTGGATTTACCACTACGGAAGTAAATGATGGAAAAAAGGCCCCAGCTCGATATGTGTTAAAACTTACAAATTTGTAGAACAACATGTGAAAGTTGTTTTTAAAACATGTAAAATCATTTAGCTATGTTGGCAAAGAATTTTAAAAAGTATTTTCTGGATGAGGACAGCTTGGTAGCAAGTTACGAGTGGATTAGGGATCTATTTCTAGATACTCCAGAAGGGCTCTCAACTTTCCAAAGAAGAAATCTTCATAGATTTCACATCCAGTGAAAAATTAAAAGGCAATTTTGTAATAAATCGCTCTTTGAATTTGGGGTAGAGGTGGATGAGGAATTATCTGTACTGAAAACAAAAGCACTTCGTATACTATTACCATTTTCAACATCCTACCTTTTTCAAACCGGATTTTCTGCAGTGGATGCCTTGAAGACAAAATATAGATCTCAGCTAAATATAGAAAAATAACTCTTTAAGTGTCAATTTCTGATATTAAACCTTCCTTTAAAAAACTTTCCTCTACAAGACAAGCCCGTGGAAGTCCCTAATAATTATTAAACTTGTTCTTAATTTAGTAATAAGATTGATTGATTGAATATTAACGTCGCACTGTTCAGCTGCACGAGGGCTTTTGACGACGGACCACGTAATTTTGAACCATGGTCAAGTGACGTGGATGACACCTGAGCTGGCACCCCTCTCTCCTAACTACCACACCACACCAACGGGAAAACCTTTCAACTCTCAACAGATTTAACTTGCATCGCTGCCCTACACGGCGGGTCTTTAGTGGTACTGGGCTCGAACTCGTGACAAGGCAAGCCACGATCCGATACCTATACCACTCGGCTACCGCGGCCAAATTCAGTAATAAGAAATTCTTTATAAAATACCTTCTTCAGTACTGATACATCAAACGTATACAGGCTGAAACACCGACTCTTCGCACGAGCTCATTTTTTAAAAAAATAAAACATTATTCTTGATATAATAGCTGAACTGTAAGGAGAGTAAAACTGTGCACGACATTGTATACAAAAATGTAAAATGTTTTTTTTTTTTAGATAAATGCTATAATTGTAAATAACTGTTTAAAAGAACTGTAATTTTAAACATCACACAATTAGCATTTAGAATTAATGTTAAATTATGAAAAAGAATATAAAATTTCGATGAAGAATAATTGTGTTACTTTTTAACATTTAAAGCGAGAAGACTTCAAAATGTTTTAACCCGGGAGCAGGCGCGTAGAAACAGGGAAGGGCTAAATCATTATAAAAAACTTAGATCTGTATGAAATACAATTATTTATCAATGTTAGATTGTTTCCAGCATAACATTTAAATTTTGATTTCCAATAGTAGATTAAAGTATTTATTGATTAATAACTATACACTGATTTAGCTTATTATAATTGAGTACTTTCGTACAAATCAAGCAAGATGAAACGGAACACCCCAGATTGACATGTAAATAGCTATGGTTTATATCTTAATAATTCGGATTCAACAAAGATTTGCAACAGATATCTTTACAAATCTTTCTTTTTTTTAAAAAAAAGAAACTTTTTGATAAATTGAAAAAGCACAGATAAAAAAAAGACATAATACCTTAAAAAGTTTTTTAAGGAAAATATTTTCTAAAAACTACCTTTACACAAAAAAAAGAAAACAATAGTTTTGAAGAATAAGGAGAAAGTTTTGGATTAAAGATTAAAAAAAAAAGAAAGGAAGAAAAATAGTTTCGCATTCCGTGACCTGGAATTCTCAAAGAGAAAGCAAGTTCACCTGGAATACAGATTAGAATCTGAAATTGTGCAGATCAGTTATTAAGAAATAACTTTTATTGTAAGAATTCTTCATGCCTTTTTTAAAGATTTCAGTCAGCTTTAAAGACAATTATTTCCTTAAGTTGATTCTAAATAATTTGTTTAAAACGAATTTTTTTTGTTATTTTAGGAAAATTAAAATATTTTGCTTTATTATATAAACAGCAAACGATCTGTTTTTCTCTTTTAGAAAAGAATATATATTTTGAAATAAATCAATTGAAGAAATTATTATTTTTTATATCGAAATGCATCGAAAAAGTGGAACACAACAATCTCGTCTCATATTATGAATTTTAATTCATTAAGGAAATAAAGGTCAACAACTGCTGTTATTGTTTCTATTTGCTTTTTCCTTTTTCTTCCTTTTTCAAAGAAAAAAAAATGACTATGATATAAAATAATTTTTACATTATAGTAACATTAAAACATCTGAAAAGGAAAAAAAGCTTTTAAAATTTTTTAAAGCAATCTAGATCCCTTATAGATTTTAAAGGGGAAACATGTCTTAAAAAAAGAGAAAATGTTATTCTGTATGAATTTTCTTTTAATTGAAGAATAATGGGAGTATACATAAAGGAACCTCTTAGAACAATATTACAGCTTACTTTGATTACAATTTATTTTTCTCTAATGCCAACGAGATTTTTTAAAGAAAAAGCATTGTTAAATATATTACCCATTATTTTAAAGCTGCAGTAAATACAATTTATACTTCCATTGTTTTCAATACACTTGAAAATTTAAAAATTCCGTTTGCTCATGAAGTTTCATGAGACAAGATGCAGCCCTTTTGCGGTTTTAAACCACATTTTTTTTTAATCGAGAAAATAGCACAATGTAATAAAACAAATTTAAGTAATGAATCTGTTAAACTTTTTTCTGGTAGTTAGCTATGTTTTCTACAAATTCAGACCATCATTATTTTATTTTTTTATATATGCAAGATGTGGCACAAAAGAAACGAGACCAAGTGTGTAGATCGAAAGGAAAAAGGAGTTGTCAACAACTGATTTGGTGGAGCCATCCCACGCACCTCCTCTACCCATGTGACCCGTTTCGTCTTAACCGATCTCGCCAATTGGGAGTAATGCATCATTATCATTAAGTGAACACGTTCAACTGCATTCTACTGAGAAAATGTAGAATCAACATTAATTGTCTTGCAGATTATTTGCTTTTTTATTCTTATTATTACTAACTTTATAAAGATAAGTGTTAATGTTTGTATATAATTTTATATATGACAAGATCAACGGGTCACAGGTATATATTCAACCTCTGTTCTTTATACTTTGTAATGTTTAATTAATTATAAAATACATTATGTATTTTATTTTTTATTATGTCAGAATGTATTTATTTATTTACTAAAGTTAAGAAAACAAATTTAAATAGAATAATATTTTGTTTTCAAATTTTCAATATGCTCGCGCCCCCCTCGTAGAGTTGTCACGTTTCCCAAGGGGGCGCCCCCCACAGTTTGGGAAACGCTGGATTAAAGAATACAACTTTGCCAAAATTCATGATATTAGTTTGTTCTCACTTACATCAGTAGTCAGACTGTTAATAAACATTAATGCATTGAAGTGTAAAAAGACTTCATTAAAAAAAAATCAGGAAAAAAAGCCAGATTTGAGGAGTGATGAATAGATGTTGCACCAAGACAATGCACCCGCTCACACCACCCTATATAACAAGCAGTTTCTGATCAGCAAAAACATAACTGTGATAGGGTATCTTTCTTACTCACCCGATTTGGCTAGTGGTGATTTTTTTTTCATTTACTAGAGTTAAATCTTTTTTAAAGGAGCCCATAATACCTCAGTTGAAGAGGTTCAGTGAAAAACGGAGTGTCTCTTGAATGGCCTTCAGAAAGCCTCGTTCCACAACTGTTACCAGCAGTAACATCACCGAATGCAGATGTGTGTGAATGCGGAAGGGAACTACTTTGAAGATGTTAAAAACATGGAGAACTAAATCTGTATGTAGAATGATATATTGATTCGTTATTTTTGTATTTCACACCTTGTGTGTTTTTAATTCTGGAATCAATGTGTTAAGGCTCAAAGTTTTCACATTGGCGTGACGAGGAGTATTGCTAAAGGGTGTTTTTTTAGAGGTATAGAACTTTAAATTGCAATAAAACAACGATGTATTATTCGATTGACATGAATTTTTTTTTATTCTAAAGATAATCTTGTGGCATTACATTTTAAATATGATCAAGCAAATCGCAGATTCGTCGAATGAGCCCAAAACGAGATTGCCCTTGTTCCCGATTTTCATAAGCGAATTTTGTTTAGCGATGAAGCGCACTTCCGGTTGAATGGCTACGTCAACAAAGAAAACTGCCGCATTTGGAGTGAAGCTAATCCACAAATGTATGTCGAAACACCGTTACATCTAGAAAAACTGACTGTTTGGTGCGCTTTACGGGCTGGTGGAATCATTGGTACGTACTTTTTCAAAAACGATGAAAGCTACAACGTTACAGTCAATGGTGATCGGTATAGAGTCATGATTACTAACTTTTTCATTCCTAAATTGAACAATCATGATGTCCAGGAGCTGTAGTTCCAACAATACGGCGCTACATATCACACAGCTCGTGCCACAATCGATTTATTGAAAGACACGTTTGGTGACCGCCTAATTTCACGTTTTGGACCTGTGAATTGGCCTCCAAGATCTTGTGATTTAACACCGCTACACTATTTTCTGTGGGGCTATGTAAAGTCATTGGTCTATGTGGATAAGCCATAAACGCTTGACCATTTGGAAGACAGTATTTGCCGTGTTATTGCCGATATACGGCCACAAATGTTGGAAAATTCATCGAAAATTGGACGTACAGATTGGACTACATCCGAGCCAGCCGTGGCAGTCCTATGCCAGAAATCATATTTAAAATGCAATGCCACAAGATTATCTTTCGAATAAAAAAATTCATGTCAATCGAATAATTCATCGTTGTTTTATTGCAATTTAAAGTTCTACACCTCTGAAAAAACACCCTTTACTTCCATCCAGATCTGGTTTCCTCGTTTTCACTTTACTGGTTGTAAATTTACGAGGACAGTTACCAATATCTCTCGTTTTGCCATGCAGTGTGATGTTCATAAACATTCCCTCACATTTAGAATGAAAATTTGCGTCTGTACTGTGACATCTTCGATGGGAGTGAACCCCCATCTTCCAAGTCACAATAGGTTTTATGGTTTTACCAGCTGGTCAAGGACAAGTGCTTCACCCATCGATTGTCCCTGAATATTTTACGATCAACCAGCTGTGGAATGACCGGTGCACGTGGCCATGGGGCCATTGTTTATTGTCCGAACTCAGGGAGTGGAGTTAGCAGACGGGTCGGCATAATAGACTTAAGAGTTCGGCGCCACATTGACAATAGACGAAGCCTATCTTAAAAATAACCATGTTGTCTTTTTCTAGTGTTGTATGAAAGGGAATACTAGAAACAGGTGGCGTGATGGGCCAGTGTGTCCAGCTGTGGACAAGGAACTATGGCGCCTTGGACCAGACGGCTCGGGTGTGTTTTGGCGTGTTATGCGCCAATAGGACGAGGGAGGTCAAGAGAGACTTTGTTGACCTGCGAATAAGAAGGAGCGAGGGGCGTGTTGTGAACACACCCCTGTTGTTTAAAAAGGGTTGTTTTTGAGGACGCGAGGAAGAAAATACCGGAAAAAACCTAGAGAGAGAGTAAGAGAGAAGAGACCCGGAGAGAGAGAGAAAGAGAAAAAGACCGGAGGAAAAAAAATCCCCGAGAGAGAGTGAAAAAAGACGATGAACGCCGGTGGCGTTGAGCATGAGTATATGAACTGACCACACCGGCTTGGCATTTAATCTGGATTTATATTACTTCATTTACAAATTGTTAGCAAATAAAGTTTGCTTTTATTTGTATATTAAGCTGTAAAGATTTGTTTATTGATGGATAGCTACTCACGACGTTACAGCTAATATAAATATATGAAATTGGTGGCAGCGGTGTTGATCCGGCATTTAAGTAAACAGATGCCCGAATCCTTTATTTTAATTGAAGAAAGAAAAAAAGGCCAGCCGTGTGCGATTGTGATGAAGCGAGTTTAACGCCCCCTAATTCCTGGATTTCCCAGCTGTGAGAAGTGCTGGATGCAAGTGTCTCCCGTTCCTGCTTGTGAAGAGTGCCCGCGAAGTGCCTGCCTTCCGTTTTTTCCCGGAGAAGGATAAGGAAGAGGTTTCCAGTGTTTTCACCTGGAATGTTAAGGTCAGTCTTTTTCTTTGAGTATCGTATCGGGGAAGCAATACATTATTTTTAGTTAATGTAAAATTTTGTAAGGAAAATAATGCTAGATAAAGTTAAAAGTATAGACTGAGAGACTACAGAAATTATTAAGTTTATTTGCAGTGTATTGATTTGCTATGTTTGTATGTATGTTTGTTTATTGAGTTAGGTCGTAGTATACAGTAGTATATTTGCTTCGTTAGCACAGTTTTTGCGTAGTGTATTGTCACGTTACTCTGAGTATTTTTATTATTTTGTGAAGTATAATTAAAGTCTAGGTTTAGTGTACGGTTAGTTACGTTTGGTAGTTGTATAAGTTTCTGGAGTACAACTGAGTGTAGTGTGTAGTGTAGTGTTGATTTATGTTGGATATTTGATTTGTTTTAGAGACAATTGAGATTGGATTTAGTGTTGTATTTATTAAAGCACGATGGCGTTTCTTTTAAAGCAAACAAAAGAGGTATTGTTAGAGGTTGCGATAGATTTGGGAGTCGAAGTCAATAGTACTCTAACCAAATCAGAAATTAAGAATAGAATTTGTCAGAGTGAAGACTATAACGAAGAATCGGTTAAAAGTTTGTTGGAGGGTATCTTGGCGGAAAAACGGGAGGCTAGGGAATTGAAGGAAAGGCAGGAGGCTAGGGAATTGAAGGAAAGGCAGGAGGCTAGGGAATTGAAGGAAAGGCAGGAGGCTAGGGAATTGAAGGAAAGGCAGGAGACTAGAGAATATGAGTTGGAGCGGTTAAGATTGTCTAACGCCACTGAGACGGTTAGTGTATCGTCTGCCGATTTAGAAGGGCAAGGGGTAAATAGACGTGTTAATTTAAAAGACTTGGTGCCTAAATTTGATGCAAAAAATGCAGACATTAATTTATTTTTGAAATATTTGAAAGGCAGGCGATAAAAGAAAAAGTGGCTGAGGATAGATGGGTCTCCCAACTCATTCCTTTACTTCCCATAGAAATTGCGGAGATAGTAGCGAAAGAACCTTTAGAGAAAAGCGACGATTACCCCCACATAAAAAATCTACTCTTGGTCCGGTTCCAACTCACGCCTATAGCCCTTTGAGATAGATTTGAGTCGCATCAACGCAGACCTGGGGCCATGTGGGCGGATTTAGTATTCGAACTAAGGTCCTACCTGGACAACTGGCTAGCGGGGATGAAAGTGGGTGATTTCGCCGCATTAAAAGAGCTATTAGTGACAGAACAAATAAAAAAAGAGCACCAAGTGAATTAGTAGACCATTTTCTAGATTCGTGGGATGGTTTCAAGGAGGCTAAAAGTTTAGCTGAGAAATTGGACCATTTTGAGGCGATTAGAAGAGTGCATAAAAAAACAGGTCCGACGAAAACCTGGGAGCGTAGAACCTTTGATAAACAGCCTCTCGAAAGAAAAAATAAATCTGCGCATTTTAGTGGTAAGGGTAAAAATATCGGGCCCTTGAACAGGGATCCTTATAAGCATGAGGTAAGCCAGGGAGTTCTCAAATTAGGGAGGGAGTGCCCCAGGGCGGGGGATAATCAATTTGAGAAGAGGAAGCCCATAATATGCTACTACTGCAATGAGACAGGGCACATAAAGCCAGTGTGCCCTAGATTAAGGAAAAATAATTTCGAAACGGTAGCTAATTTAACTTGAAATACCGGGAATTACGACCCATTTAAAAAATTCAAAATGAACATGGAAATAAATGGCATTGATCGCGTATGTCTAAGAGATTCGGGGTCATCCATAGACGTCTGTTCGCGGAGCTGGATTAATGAAGATGACCTCCTAGGTGAATACGTTTGGTTGAAAAGCCCGTTAGATGAGATTTGCCACTGTTTGCCTCTGGCTAAAATTAAAATCAAAACGAAGAAAGGAGAGTTTTATACCAAGGCTGCAATAAAACAGGATAGTAAAGACAATGATCTATATTTATTGGGAAACCGAACAGCTGAACTGCTGGAGTCAGACGAACAGGGGGTGCACTTGGTTAACGCAGTGGTGACTAGAAGTAAACAAAAACGATTTTCCCCCGAGAAAGAAAAAGAGGAGAACGAAGCGGAGTTTGAACTTACGGATTCCCCCGTCCGAGGGAGGGGAAGACGATAGCTTTATCATTCCCGCTTTTGAAGGAGAAGGGGGAAAGAGTTTGGCGAAATTGAATGGTGTTGAATTTAAAGAGGAACAAAGAAAATGCCCCGATCTAAAACCATTATGGGATAAGGCCCAAACAGGAATAGACAAAGAATTTAGGGTCATCAGGGGGAAATTAGTTAGAGTCGCGAAAACTAAGCGAGGGGAGGAGATCAGACAGCTATGCGTACCCATAAAGTTTAGACTCGACATTAACAAACTTAGCCATGACGAAATAGGGGGCATATGGGGTGACGAAAACCAAAGATAGAATTCTAAGGCATTTTTTTGGGCCGAACGTGTACAGAGACGTGGAGGAGTTCGTCAAAACTTGCGATTCGTGTCAACGAGTAGGGAAACCGAGAGATAAGGCGAAAGCACCCCTGAAATTAGTGCCGATTATTTCGGAGGTATTCTCTAAAATCAATATAGATGCTGTGGGACCTCTCCCTGTCTCAACAAAGCAAAACAGATATCTGATTACGTCAATTTGTGTAGCCTCTAAGTACCCGGAAGCTATACCGGTGGAGAGTATTACTTCCCCGAACGTAATAGACGCCCTCTTGAGTATCTTTTCTAGGATAGGATTCCCACGCGAAATACAATCCGACCTGGGGACTTCTTTCACTAGTGAATTGACCACCACCTTTTTCAATAAGTTCGGCATCAAAGTGTGACGAGGTCATCAGTCAGCCACCCCCAAAGCAATGCAGTGGAGCGAGTGCATAGAACCATCAAGCGCGTAATTAAGGCTTTGTGCGTGGAATCGGGAGAAGATTGGGAGGGGGTTCTTCCTTTGGCATTATTCTCTCTCAGAACGGTTGCGCACGAGAGTACAGGTTTCAGTCCCACCGAGTTGGTCATGGGAAAGAATTTGAGAACACCCCAAACGTTAGTTTACGAGGAATGGATGGAGGAGGGAAACACGAGTCAATCGGTAGTGGAATATATATTGCAGTTAAATAATAGACTCAAACGTTGCCAAGATATTGCGATCACTATGATGAAAGAATGCCAACTTAAAAGGAAAACGTGGTACGATCGCGATGTCGTGGAACGGAAATTTGTGGAAGGGGATCTGGTAATGGTGTTAGTTACCTCTAAACAAAATAAACTTGAGGTAAATTGGATAGGGTCGGGAAAGGTACTAAGTAGAATTTCGGATACAAATTATGTGATAGATCTACCAGGAAGAAGGGACCGTAGTACTATCTATCACGTAAACTTACTAAAACCGTATCATCGGAGACCCGAGCTGGTAAGCCTGGTTGTAGAAGAGGTCTCGGATGACATAGAGGGAGATGCGGAAATTCCTTATCCAGATAAACAATGCACGAAGTTTGACTATCACGAAATATTGAGGGAAAGTCAACTGCAACTTAAACTATCCTCCTCTAAGATCGACGAATTAAAACAAGTCATTACTAAAAATAAGGACGTGTTTTCCTCAGACCCTGGGACGACTCACTTGATGCGAATGGATATTGAATTGATCTCGGACAAGCCCATTAAAACAAAACCTTATCGGATGTCTCCGAGACAAATTAACATATTGCGAGAAGAAATTAAACGTTTGTTGGAACTGGGTGTAATAGAGATAGAACAGTCCGATTACACTTCGCCCCTTATTTTAGTAGAAAGCCCAAATAAAGGCCCTCGTCTTTGTGTTGATTATCGTCGATTGAACGAGATAACTCGAGCTGAATTTTTCCCTTTGCTAAATATGGAAGAGATAATAGAAAAAGTGAGTGCGGCTCCCTATGTAACGGTGATGGATTTGTCGAAAGGTTACTTTCAGATTCCGCTCACGCAGAGAGCTCAGAGATACGCAGCTTTTGTTACTCCATTTGGCACCTATATCCCCAAGAAAATGATGTTCGGGTTAGTATGTGCGCCCTATTATTTTTGCAAATTGATGGCCCAAGTTTTAGAGGGGTTGGAGCAGTTTGCATTGCCGTACATAGACGATATAGCCATTTTTTCCCAAGGGTGGAAAGATCACGTAAAGCATATCGACATAGTTTTAGGAAGATTGAGAAAGGCGGGGCTTAAAGTGAAACCCTCTAAATGTAAGTTTGCTCAAGAGGAAGTCTTATTTCTAGGGCATCGAATTGGTTCAGGGAGTAGGTCTCCGAGTGATTTGAAGATAAAAGCTATAGCAGATTTCCCGCGGCCTACCACTAAAACACACGTACGATCCTTTCTCGGTCTAGTGGGGTACTACTCTCATTATATCCCAAATTACAGCACAATAGCTTCACCCTTGACCGACGCACTGAAAGGGAAAATTAAGAAAGAGAAGATCACTTGGGATGAGAACTGTGGGAAAGCGTTCGAGGAGCTAAAAGTCAAGCTCGTCACCCAACCCATATTGTTTGCCCCAGATTTTGCCACGGAACTCATCCTGCAAACGGACGCGAGTGAGGTGGGTGCTGGGGTTGTTTTATCGCAAAGAATAGAAGGGGAAGAACACCCCATCGTTTTCCTAAGCAAAACATTTTCTAAGGTGGAGCGAAACTACAGCACGGTGGAAAGGGAATTAGCTGCGATAATTTTTGGTCTAAAGCGATTAAAGCATTATTTAGACGGGCAAAAATTTATTATAGAAACCGACCACAACCCCTTAAGGTACCTAAACAAGATGGGGAGTACTAATCCTAGGTTACAAAGATGGGCGTTGAGTTTACAGCCGTTTAATTTTGAAATCAAACACAAACCTGGGAGGCTCCATGGAAACGCGGACGGCCTAAGTAGATTGGAATAAGTAGTTTGTAGATTTTGCAATTAATTATTATGTATATTTAAATTACTGTTTTATTTATATGTGTGTATGTGTATCTGTGTACATTGTGGAAGAAAATAGATGTTAGTGAAAATCTCTGATGTCTCTTAGTCAACCGTAGGCCAACAGATGTTTACTTCTGTAGTCAGGCGCGATTAAGTGTAGTTGGTTATTAAGAGATTGGCATTTGACGTCTTTGTTTAAAATTATAATTTAAAGGTGAAATGTAACTTGGAGAAAAAGAATCCCAGATTCGGATTTTAAGACCTAATTGTGTGAAGTGTACATTTTTTTTTGGAAATTTGTATCATGTATTATGTTATTTTTTTATTGTTCTTAATACCGGGATTGCTGCCCTGATCAATCTCATTGATGGGACGATCTTTATGTGTGTGAATTCTAAGAACTGAATCCAACTAGGACCAGAGCAGTCCCGTGAAATGGACTTTTTTTAGGGGGGAGGAGTTGTGACATCTTCGATGGGAGTGAACCCCCATCTTCCAAGTCACAATAGGTTTTATGGTTTTACCAGCTGGTCAAGGACAAGTGCCTCACCCATCGATTGTCCCTGAATGTTTTACGATCAACCAGCTGTGGAATGACCGGTGCACGTGGCCATGGGGCCATTGTTTATTGTCTGAACTCAGGGAGTGGAGTTAGCAGACGGGTCGGCATAATAGACTTAAGAGTTCGGCGCCCCATTGACAATAGACGAAGCCTATCTTAAAAATAACCATGTTGTCTTTTTTGTAGTGTTGTATGAAAGGGAATACTAGAAACAGGTGACGTGATGGGCCAGTGTGTCCAGCTGTGGACAAGGAACTATGGCGCCTTGGACCAGACGGCTCGGGTGTGTTTTGGCGTGTTATGCGCCAATAGGACGAGGGAGGTCAAGAGAGACTTTGTTGACCTGCGAATAAGAAGGAGCAAGGGGCGTGTTGTGAACACACCCCTGTTGTTTAAAAAGGGTTGTTTTTGAGGACACGAGGAAGAAAAGACCGGAAAAAAACCTAGAGAAAGAGAATAAGAGAGAAGAGACCTGGAGAGAGAGAGAAAGAGAAAAAGACCGGAGGAAAGAAAAAATCCCCGAGAGAGAGTGAAAAAAGACGATGAACGCCGGTGGCGTTGAGCATGAGTATATGAACTGACCACACCGGCTTGGCATTTAATCTGGATTTATATTACTTCATTTACAAATTGTTAGCAAATAAAGTTTGCTTTTATTTGTATATTAAGCTGTAAAGATTTGTTTATTGATGGATAGCTACTCACGACGTTACAATACTACGTCTTCTAAATCTTTTTTTTACATCTTATAATTCAATATGATTTTATTGCAATTAAATAGATCTAATATTGCAAATACGACAGACATATACAATTATAATTAACTTTATGAATTTAAGATAAATGGTTGATAAAAGAATAATAAAAATAAAAATAAAAACTTGTTTCAGAATAATGACCAAATATCCTGAAACACACCTGTAGCTTATTGTTAATGCCCGTGTTGTTGAATATATTTTCTAATTTTTTTAGTCACCGCGAAGAATACTGTTTTGGCAATGAATAAAGTATTGTATCTAGTCAATATATATATATATATATATATATATATATATATATATATATATATATATATATATATGTGTGTGTGTGTGTGTGTGTGTGTTAATATTTAAAAAGACTTTAATTTTTGGATTCAAAACTAATTCCCTGATCTTTATCGCAACCAACTAGTATCAGTAATCCATTTCCCGCCCCTTTTAACCAAGCAGAGCTGTTATTACAAAATAGTCATGCGGTCTGCACTACCAGGAATATAAAGCAAAAATCTCGTGCGATCGCCCTCTTTGTCTTTGTGTTCGTCCTGTTGAATGTCGTTTCTGTTATATGTGTCTGTTTTCGTGTGTTTTTAACAAATAGATGTGAAACATAAAGATGATAGTCACCCTACATTTCTACGTTATGTGCGTGTATAAATAAACAAGATGAAAATTAGTCCTGAATATGTTTTTCCTGAAATCAGAAGTTCTCCGCTTATCCAAACCAGCCAACACC
Source organism: Trichonephila clavipes (assembly GCA_019973935.1). Classification (NCBI taxonomy): domain Eukaryota; kingdom Metazoa; phylum Arthropoda; class Arachnida; order Araneae; family Nephilidae; genus Trichonephila; species Trichonephila clavipes. Next base: position 881,207 of record BMAU01018720.1, read on the forward strand.
GACCAATGACCCCACCCACACACACACACACACACACACACACATGTACATGTACATTGAGGTTGTTGCAGACTATCTTGAGGGTTACGGTTTTGATCGATAGTAGGGCATCTTAAGTCCTCTTCCAAGGTCGTGTCATGGGCTGGAACAAGGCTTACTCCGTATCGTCTGGTCTTAGTTTCCCAATTCGGTGTCAGGCAACCTATTTGCGAACTTGCAATGTGATGCCGCATATGCATTCAAGTTAGAAGTTGGAAAACTTCCGTAATAGAACCTTTTCTCGTAATATCTGTGTGACATTTTACTACATAAAAACGGGATGTACTTTTTTTTCTCCAATAATGGACTTTTCTACCAAAAGTGCCTTATTTGTTGTTACATATTTTTGCCTAAAACATTTGTGAATTTCTATGAAGCATTCAATAAGAGTTTAGTGCCAATTTCCTACAAACTCTACAGTTATTCGTTTGGGAATCAGACGCAAAAAACTGGCTGCATCTTACTTTTTGGAGGCCAGTAAATTTCAAACCACGTTATGTAGCTACATTACTTAATTGAAGCTTTATTAAATATTTTTATTAAACTAAATTCTACGGAAAAGGTTACTGTTGAAGCAGAAAATGTGTTAGGTTTTGAAAATTGTTTGAGGAGAATACATTGAAGTGCATAAATCATACTCTTTTTTTTAAAATAAATGTATATTAATTATTGTCTACAATGTGTAAGAGTACTTAATCAAAAATATTTTGTAACACTCATTCTAATCAAGTGGATTATGTACCTGAGCATCTTTTTTACCATCTAAAAATCATTAGCATCAAATAGAAAAAAAAGGATAAGAACATTGAAAAAATAATTTTTCAAACAAGAAAAAGTACTGATTACGTATTCTCAATAAACATATTCTGTTTTAGAAGACTTAAATTTCAAAACCTTTTGTTCTTTCTAAAATGAGATTTGAATCCGTTACACAAATCTTAATTAAGGATGTCACACTAATTTATATAAGAAAATGATTACTTCAAGTGGTTCAAAAAAGGAACAACAAAAATGTTCCAATGATCTGCTATTAAGCAACTGAAGACCATTATTATAATTTTAATCACGATTTGGAGCTTGGATCTTAATTACTTTTTCCTAATATGATATCGACCCAAACGTACCTGCAGTTGTATTAATGGTCTCTCACGTATTTTTACCAAAAATAATTATACTTTTATTTACCAGCGGGTAGCGTTCATTGCAGTTTTCTTTTAATAAATTGTGCTATTAATTATAAATGTTTGCTAGGAATTAATATATAAATATGCATTCCTTTATTCATTATTGGAAGAGAGCCATCCAATAGTATTATTTAATAGGTAAATTTTAATATTGTGCAAATTGATTCCAAATAATTAAAAGATTGAGATTGGATAAGGTAGAACAAAAACATTTTGGAATTCCTCTCTCCACAGGTAATAACGAGTTACTGAAATAAATAATCTTTTACTGTTATTACCATATACACCCAACTGTTTTTATTTTACACGGTATATACGCGTTCCATAGTAAAAAGTGCGAAAATTCCTGTAAAATAAGGAGTGTTTCTCAAACTGTGAGGCGCGTACACCTAGGGGGCATGATAACCAAACAAGGTGGGCGCGAGCATATTGAAAAGTCGAAAATAAAACTTTATATAAAAATATTATTAATTTACTCAAAGTGTAAATAAAACAAAATATACATTGCAACATAATAAAAAGTAAATCACGCATTTACAGTAATATAAGTTGTTTTTAAGTGTATGAGTACTGAATACTGTATTTGATAACATACAATATATTGATTTGAATTTTATCAACTACCAGTGACCCCATGGCTTGTCACATATAAAACTATATAAAAAATTGATTTTTATCTTGATAATTGGTACGGTTTGTAATTAAGTTCGTATTGTAGAATTACGTCAAAGTACATTATTATTAAGTTCAATACATGGTTATTGTTTGGATGGGCGAGGGGGTTGCGAAGGAAATTATGACTGAAAATTGGGTTGCAAGTATTGAAAATTTGAGAATCACTGTTGTAAGGAAATACATTCTCGACATTTTTAGGAATCTAATAGAAAATAAAACAAAAACTTAATATATTACTCGTAGTTTTATTGTAAGAAAATTGAAGTAAATACATATTAATGTAACCGTGCAATAGTTTTCGAACTAACAAACATGTTTAATAAATCCCGAAAGGAGAGAGAGATACTAGAAAAATGTTTTTTTATATATTTACAGAATTATAATACGTTTTTGCTGTCATTTAAAAGAGATAACTGTAGATATATTTTTGTTGTCATAAGCTGTTCTTTATGTGTGTGGCTAGCCAACCTTCACCTGTAATTTGCCTATACACTGAGCCAAAAGGAAAGAAAAGAATAATATTATGAGCAATTTAAAAATCACCAATAAAATACACTACACCATTAAAACATAACGATAAAATTATAGCCTGCTAATATTTATTAGTTTATATTTGATGCAATAAAGTAAATAGTAAGACTTATTTCGTCAGTATAACAACATGTTATGTTTCCCGCATAATACAACAAGAGTAATAGCAGTACCGCATAAACGTAAAGTTAGTTGTCTGATTGAATAGTATAAAGTATATATATATGTACTTTTAAAAACCATAAATATTGATATAAAATTCATAGAAAATAAAGGATTATATGAATATATAAAAAAAAAGTACAATATTATAATTTATTAAACATTTAGCACATATATATTCAAATGAAAAGTTATTAAAATTTAAACTCTGGATGTTAAGAAAAGAGTTTAGATATTATATGTGTACCTCAAAAAAGTTATAAAATTTATTTCACTTTTGTTAACACGATTAAATTTTAAATTTCAACTATGATTCTTCCAGTGTAAGTTAATGCAACGAAAAATAGATTTCTTAGGTAATTGTTTTTATATATTATAGGCAAATAAAAGCTAATTTTCCATTTCATATAAGGCATGTAAATTTATTTTAATACAAGTTAAATAATATATTTAAAAAAAGCAAACACGCTGCTAATAATAATAATGTACTTCACCCCATTAAAAAGTACATACTTTTATTTAAGAGGTTAAGCGAATGAATTAAGACATTTTTCTATGGGTGAAATATGTTGTTTTGGAGTTTCTTTACTTGTTTTTAACTTATTTATAAACAAAGGAACAAAAAAATTAAAAATAGAAGCTTTCTTATTTATACTGTATAGTTTTGCTTTTTTTTTTCAAAGGCTCCCACTATTCTAAAGGTAATTCTTCTTGGGAGAAAACCAGATGTTAAATAAATTTGCATCATAATGTGAATTCAGTGCTTCGTTTCAGACAAAGTAATGGGAATATTTTTAAAGGGCCCCTGAGTAGGTCATGTAGCTGCGGTACATAGTAACAAATTGGTATTTGCTTTGTTTTAAGTTTCTTAAGAAATTGTGCTTTAAGGTATCCGAATAAATTCGGAACAGTGATTCTGCAAAAACGTGTAAATGGATAATATTTATGATATTTAGAGTCACTTAGATTAGAATATATATATATATATATATATATATATATATATATATATATATATATATATATATATATATATATAACTGTTTTAAGAATAGTAAAACAATGAAAAATTACTTAAATAGAATATTTTGACAAAAAATGACCATAGAATGCCCAATTTTCAAAATATTCTCCTTCTGTGAAAAATGTTTCTATTATAATAAAATTTTGCCTGTATGTAGCTCACAACTCTGTACAGAGGTTCAACTAGAATTTTTGACAAATATAACTTAGAAGTGGGTTTTATCCATGTTTTACGACAACAGAGGGGAAGAATTTTAAGAAAAAAACGCCGATCATTATTTCAATTGGTTGTAACTCTGAAAATAATGTGAATTTTTCAAAAACCATGATTGAGACTCTGTACAGAGGTCTGAGCTATATACAGGCAAAATATTATTGTAATAAAACATTTTTCACAAAAGGATATTCATTTTGAAAAAAAGGTTATTCTAAGTTAATTTTTTGCCGAAATATTGTATTTAAATAATTTTTTTTGTCAAAATGTTTCCTTAAAACAATTTTATGCATGTATTCTAATGTAAGTGACAATAAATATCATGGAAATTATTGATTTATACGCTTTTTTTAAAGTTGCGATTCCGAACGTAGTCAGATACCTTAATAGTTTCCGTGGAATTAAATATTATTCCTAAAAAAATGAACATTTCAAAAATATGCTTGGGCTTGTACATTTTTATATGCCTAGAAAAATGCGTAACTTCGATTTTTGAGTACTGAATACATATTGCAATTTAATATATTTATGTAATTACATTTACATTATATTACGTGTATCCCACATATGCATGCATAATATCTAATTTTAAATTCATAATATCCTTTTACCAGGATTTTAAAAAGATCTTTTCCCCCTTTTCTTTCTCATATATGAAATTATTTTATGTTTAAATACATTATTAAGTTGTTTTCAAACTAAACACCTTTTCGGTCTTCTTTCAATATAGATGATTACCGAGTAATATTGAATACCGAGGTTTTGGTTATTTTTGTAACTTCTAATGCGTGAGCAAACCTTGATGTACTGAAGAAAAACTATCATGATACATTCCAGTGAGATTTGAACACTTGTTGTTACCATACCTCTCGCTGCAGAACGAAGTGTGTTTTGTGATTTTCAAAATGTTTATTGGTAAGCTTCCAAATATATTAACATAATAGTTTTAATGTGACGTGAATATTACGAACATTAAAGCTAAGAATAATACGCACTAAAAGAGTGTTCTACTGTGGATCAACGAAAAATGGGAATTTTAACATAGTGTGAGTGTGTGTGTGTTAGTAAATATGTGGTTTAAGGGCACAAGAGGGAATGTTAACAACAAGTAAAACATTTTATTTTTTTTCAAACGGTGTATCTGTTACTTATAAATTCAATGAATTCATTTTACTAATGAAGAATAAATTCTATGAATTCAAGTAATTTAAGGTACCCGATTACGTTCGGAACCTTGATTTTTAAAAAGCGCATAAATTGATAATTTTCATGATATTTAGTGTCACTTAGATTAGACTACATGGATAAAATTGTTTCAAGGGCATTTTGACAAAAATTTATTTAAATACAATATTTTGGCAAACAATTAACTTAGAATAATCTTTTTTTCCAAATGTTCTCCTTTAGAGAAAAGGCTTCTATTATCGTAATATTTTGCCTGTGTATAGCGCAGACTGCTTTACTGAGGCTCAAATATGATTTTTGAAAAATTCACAACATTTTCAGAGTTATAACCATTTGAAATAATTATCGGTGTTTTTTTCTTAAAATTTCTCCCTCTGTTGCCGTAAAACATGGATAAAACTACTTTTAAGTTACGTATTTAAAAATTCTAGTTGAGCCTCTATGCAGAGGTCAGAACTATATAAGGGCAAAATATTATTATAATATAAGTATTTTTCACAAAAGCAGAATATTCTGAAAATTGGTCATTTTATGTTCATTTTTTGTCAAAATATTATACTTAAATAATTTTTTTGTCAAAATATCCTTAAAATAATAGTATACATGTATTCTATAATTTAAGTGACACTAAATATCATGAAAATGATCCATTTATGCGTTATGTTTTAAAATCACGGTTCCGAACGTAGTCGGATACCTTAATAAGGACGATGAAATTCAAATTTTACAATAATAGTTTGTTTCGAATTTCTGATTTTTCTATCTGCGAACAACCATCGACACATATCGATATTTTGCCAACACTTTTAACGGTCGCTAATAAAAACTGCCAACTTTGCCACTCCTTTACTAGGTTACCCTCCCAGACATCTTAAAGTCCATACAAAATGTTGGATACTACACTGGTGTCCGAAAGTCTGCGTACAGGCAATCATTTTATGAGTTTATGCTATAATTACTAATACAATCTTGCTTCAAGAAAGAACATTCAGGTGAGGGATTCTGAAATATTTCGACAACAACAAAACCACAACAAAATCGATCTTAACGTGGAAAAACAAGAAAGATCACTAAATAATTACCATACACCCTCACCCAAAAAGTCTATGCGTTCACTTACAAAATATATCTTTTAAGGTATCCGACTACGCTCGGGATCAGGATTTGGCAAAAGCATATAAATGGATAATATGTATGATATTTAGTGTTTCTTAGATTAGAAACCGTATATAAAATTGTGTTTTAAGAATATTATAGCAATAAAGATTTATTTAAGTACAATATTTTCACAAAAATGAACATAGAATGACCCATTTTCGAAACAAATTCCTTTTATGAAAAATGCTTCTATTATAATAATATTTTGTCTGTATATAAATGAGACCTCTGTATAGAGGCTGAACTAGAATTTTTGCAATATGTTACTCAGAAGTGGATTTATCCATATTTTACTACAAGAGAGGGGAGAAATTTTAGGAAAGAAACGCCGATAATTATTTCAATTGGTGGTAAGTCTGAAAATAATGTGAATTTTTCAAAACTCTTAGTTCAGACTCTCTGGAAAAGTCTTTACTTTATCTGAGCAAAATATTATTATTATAGAAGAATTTTTTATAAAAGGAGATCCTTTGGAAAAAGATTGCTCTAAGTTAATTTTTTACCAAAATATTGTATTTAAATAATTTGTTTTTTTCATAAAGTCCTTAAAACAATTTTATACTTTTATTCTAATCTAAGTGACACTAAATATAATGAAAATGATCCATTTATGCGATCTTTTAAAATCACGGTTCCGAACATAGTCAGATACTTTAAAGACCTTTTGCAATGAGATATTTTTTCTCTAAGTCAAATCTTTAAGCTTCTATAGAGATTTATTTGAAATTTGGGATTGAAACGCTTGCGTGGTTTCATAGTAGGTAATAGAAAATAGATCGATGTATTACTAAAAGAAAAGTCATCTTGGATCCTTGAAAAAGGGGGATTTTACCTATGAATTAATTGGCTAAAACTGTTAACAGGAGACATTCATCGATTCAAAAAAAATTCATAAACTACAAATCAACTACAATTTTGACGTCCAAACTAGGATCCTGCCACCCATATGCTGGGTCATCTTGAGAATCTTACTTTGTAACATGCTCTGTAAAAATAAATTCAAGACTATAAGCTTCCCAAATAGCTTAAAATGTTGCTTAGATAATCCTAAAAAAATGCATCTTGACTACAATTTGAAGAGAATTGAAAACAAGGACTATCATATCCGAGTTGCACTCAAGAAGTCATACATCTCTCGAGTGAACAGAGGTAAGAGAATGAATGACCTTTGCCAAAAAACACCTAAATAGGACACATAATTATTCAAAAAATGTCATATATGCGATTGAGAGTAATTTCGGCCTTTTTGGCATAAAAAAATGCAATTATGTCAGCAAAAAAATCATGTACGGATATTAAGAAAGAGAATATTTTTTTTCTGATTATCATGCACTGAGGGTAAGGCGTAATAGTTTCGGGGTGCATAGGAAAGCCTTCGAGTTGGTAGTCTAGAATTTATTGAATTAACAAAGTACAAAATTAATTTCTTGAACCTATTGAAGCAAAATATCATGACCTGCCGAGAAACTTGCGCTGAATGATGATTTTTATTTTCAGCAGGACAAAGATACCAAGCAAATGGCTTACATTGTGAAATCATGGCTATTCTACCATGTCTCAAACTAATTCCTCGAGTCATCCCAGTCCCCTGACATAAGCACAATACAGCATTTGTGGGATTTACACTAATGGATAATCTGGGAGCTTGGAATATGAAATGCTCAAATCTGTCATAGAAGAAGATTGGCACAAAATAATCACATTAGAGACTACTAAGCTAGTTTAATCATCGCCAAATATATTAAGAAAGTTACAGAACTAACTTGATAGCTTAAGGGGATTCACTCATGTGGAGGCCTGTTTTTTAACCATTGTTAGGGAATTGTTTCTGATGACCAGTGAAAAGATAGAGCTTTAAGTTTTTTTAGCATTTGTTTATATGTATTTTAAGTGTTTGTATATAAACGTTTAGAAAAATATTCAATAGAATGTTAGGAATAGTTTTCAGAGCACACCCTCCTCTAAAAAATAAACGCTTACTTCCTCCACGATTCCGGATGATTGGCGAATCAGAATTAAAAAAAAAACAGCGTTTTGATCCATAAACTTAAATGTATCTAATGAACTATACTGAATTGAAATTATCAAAAATTGGATTTTTGATAGACCTCACAAGAAACAGTTTTGAATTCCATGGTTTTTTTGTTATGTTTTTGCAATAAAAAATAGAAAGATTTTGAATTTTGGAATGATCATAGTTCATTTGGCGCGTGTATTTATGTTGAGTCTACTCTCTATAAATTTGAAGTCAATCGGTCAAACCATTCTTGAGATATGATGAAGGAAATTTTGAAAAAACACAGTTTTTAGAAAAACGCATTTAAAGATAAATCCCGATTAAAACAATAATAATATTAAATCAGTGCTACGTACAGCTGCTCTTCTAACACCTGCTTCTTTATAGCGACTTCGAATTTTAAAAAGTCCCTTAACCATCTGTGACAAATCTATACGCGTCATCTAACTAATCCTCTTGGGAAATTTTTGGACTAGCATTCGCGTTTAATTCACAGCCATCCCTCTCAAGAAGAAACCATGAAATTCAAATTAGTTCGACTAAATAAAGTTAATTATAGTAGAAGGAGGTAAGAAGCTGCTATATTCGCTACGCGGGTGAGATTGAACAAAACTGACTTTCACATGTAAAAATTAAAAGTGGTGTTGGCCACTGTGTTGAATTAGTAGATTTAAGGTTAGGAATTCCCGTTAGATTACGTTGAGTTATATAAGTTACTTGCGCATATTTGCTTAATATTCATTCTTTTATCCATGCTACTTCTTTGACATTTACTCAGAGAATAAATTTTTATTGTTTAGTGTGTTGGAGTAAATAAATAATTGTTATTATGGAAGTTTCTGTTTTTTTGCTTTCATTCCTCCTACTCCCTTAGGAATGCAAGACGGTGAGGGAGCAACTTCAGGTGTACGTCGCTCACACACCGTATTCTAGACATGATAAGAAATCAATTTAAGAATTTTTTTTTTGATTTTTTGTACCCATTACATAGGTGAGCCCCAATAAAAAAGCATACACTTTTAGTCACAGTTCATTATAGTAAATAATTCATCCATTTTACATCCACTTTTGACTCTCAAGTAATAAATAGCTGTATTAATTTATGTAACATTCAGGGAATAATTGGTTATACTATTTGAATTGATTTAAATAAAATATTGTATTGATTCGGAAAGACTTCATTTAATTAGCTATCTTGGCATGAATGTGAAAGATGGTCGTCTGCAAGCAGACTTTCGGAGACAAATGAATGTATTTTATAAAGGAGATTTCTCGATAAATGTTGAATTATTTTTTAGGAAGAAGCGAGATTCGATTAAATAGAAATAAATTTTGGCAGCTGCTCAAAGAATATTAGGGAAATAATTCACGCCAAACACTGTTGGACGTAATTTTTGAACAATTTCCAAGTTTTTCATGGTGGTCATAATATTGCAAATGTTCTCCAACTTCTATAGCTACGTTTTTCATTCGACGTCCAATACTATTATCCTTTAACAGAAATTTCAGATATCTTCTAAAAGTATTATGAGGAAGTAAACAGGAAGTATTACTTGGAGCAAATGGTATATTTTTAAGATAAATTTGAAATACTAAGATGGAAGATTAGCTGCAAAATGAATTAAAGCTGCATGCGTTACAAAAATATCTTTATAGTTATTTTTTCTGAGGGAGCATATTACAACTATTTTTCAAAAATACTTTTATCTTTTATTTTAATTTGTAATTTTGAAGCTGAAGTGAAGGAAATAATTTCCCTTTTTAAATTTTCTCATAAAAGTAATGGAAATTGTTCAAATGCGCATCACATATTTATGCGCGCGCGATGTCGGATTACTTTTAGATCAAGACAATGAATTTTACCTTAAATTGTGAATTTAAGTATGTGTATTATTATTTACAGTACATTTTTACATATATAACAAAAATCATAAAGGCTTCTTTGTAATCAGGTGAGCCGTCTTGCTCTTCTATTGTCTATCAGAACAAAACAAAACACGAGGTGTTTTTGCCTTCATTCTCGTCTTGGCATTTTTCTCTTCCACAGTGTCTAGCTCCAACAATAACTTGGGCGTCATCAGACATGGGCAGAAACGCCCAAGACAGAACAGACAGATCTTGCGCCTTGGCAATACTCGTGTATAGTGGTCGGCACCACATATATACGTGGGTGGATGTAATACATAGAGAAAGATTGAGACTTTATATATATATATATATATATATATATATATATATATATATATATATATATATATATATATATACGTAAGAATTCAGAAATTAAAAATTACACTTTTACAATCGTAACATAAAACAATCTCTTACATGTAATTAGTAAATAATTTTTTTATAAATGCATTTTTAAACGTTTGGAACTAATTCTTGTGACTTTGGATATAAACACATTTCTCTAACGCCTCTCTTTTTCATACGGTAGCTACTGATTTTCCCGAAAAGTTACTAACGAATTAAAAACGTATATTAAAGAAATCTGGAATATTTCAAGATTTACTCTAAATATACTCAACCTATTAACATTTTCCTTTTTCTATTTTTAATAATAAAAAAAATACCGTCCACTTTTTTTTTACATTCATCATAATTTAATGAAGTTTGGATTTTTATTTTTATAATTGCATAAGAATTTTTTTTTTTTGTTCTATATGAACAATATAATAAAAACTATTTAATTTGCTCGAGTAAACAACAAAAATAAGGTTGAAAACCTCATTCTACAAAATAATTAATGAATAAGAGCATTAATTTGCAAACAAAACAAGAATTGAATAATTGGAAAAAAAAGTGCTTGAATTAGAATTTACTTTTTAGTAATTAATGCATTCATATTCTAATTACAGCTATAGTTTTTAACATTGTTCTGGGAGATGCACAAAAATAACGATTTTTTTTTAATATGAAAGTTAAGTAAAAATGCATATGTTATTAAAAAAAGGTTTTTGAACATTTCTTTTTTAAATCAAAAATTTAAAAAGAATAAGGAAATAAAAATGGAGATAGAATGAGTAATCTTTTTAAGAACATCTACTATTAAAAACAAAGAAAAACAATGCTTTTCTTAAAAAAGGTTTCAACGGAAACACCGTTACAAGAATGTATGATGAGGTTTATTTTTAATGCTCATTTTAGTCATTAATTTTTTTAGGGTTACCAAAAAGAAATGTGTTTTATCATTTTCCGCATGCTGTATAAACTCTAGATCACAGTTCTATTTCAGCGTTTCTCGAACTGCGGGGCACGCTCTCCTTCGGGGGCGCGAGCATATTGAAATGGCGAAAACTAAAAGTTATTTAAAAAATTATTAATTTACTGAAAGTAATCAAACATAATACTTTCTGATACGATAAAATATATAATTCACAATTACACTGATATAATACACTTATAAATCTATCAGTACTGTGTACAATGTATATTTTATTATTAATGTAACAATACTAAGTTAAAAACAAGTTTGATAATTATCAGGGACTCCATGGGCTTATATTAACACTTATGCTGATAGTTTGAATGGTTTATAATTAATTCCTTAACTGCCGATTTAAAGTTACGCAATTGGTTCCCAAATGCCCCCTTTAAACACATATTGGGGCACATTTTGATGTTTTTGTGGAGCAGGGGGAAGGAGAAAAGAAATAAATAAGCAAATCCTCTGAAATAAGTAAATCCTTCGCAAACACTGTCAGGGTCCTTTTATTGCACTTCAAAGTCTTCGGAATAATTTCATGGATAGCACTGCACAGAAAAGATCGTACCTCGAAAAGACGTACATATACGTCCAGAAAATTAATGTATTGGCTGAGCAAGATGTTTATATACGTCGGTGGTACATAGGTGGTTTAAGTCGTATTGTAGCTTGAGTGTGTCAAATTATACCGTTATTGAATTCGATACATTGTTGTTGTATGGTGGGGGACGTGAAGAAAACGATGTTTGAATAAAGGGTCGCGTATATTGAAAGTTTAAGAAGCACTGCTCCATTGGTAGCTTTTGCAAACAATTTGAACTATAGAAAGTGGTTTCCACAACCTTATCATTTAGTTTTTTTGACTTTAAAAGAGTTTGAACCCGTAATCACTCGCACCTCAATTTGTTCCGTCCTTGGTCGCGGAGTGTTGAGAACACCCGAAATTTTTAACGCGATTATTTAATTATGAAAATTATGGTGCATGTTTATGAAGTGCAAGATGTTTTTTTGAATTATACAAATAAAATTATTAAATTTGTTTCATTGTAATGAGATTTATATTGATATAAACCTGACCTACAACATTTTTATTTTAAAATACATAACAGTATATTGTTTTCATAAAATATAGTTAAAACATACATACCAGCAACGAACTTACTATGTTATTAATGTTAATAATTGTAGAAAGCAGAAAGAAAAATGTGTTTAACTATACTTTTCCAAACATTCACAGCCGACTGCAGTCATATATTTTAAGTACACACACACACACACATATATATATATATTCTATAATGAAGGCAAAAAAATTTAGTTTTTACATCTTTTACCCTCGGAGAACCAGTGTAGTGCCCTTTTTTCCGGATTAATGTTATTTTTAGTAAGTTAACTCACTAAGGCTTCTTTTTAGTATTTTGGTAAGGTTCAGAAGTTCTGATCACACACAGACACACAATAAGAATAAATGATTATTTTTCGTTAAAAATGAGTCATTACGTTTTTTCTATGAATATCTGCGTCTTAAACGGTTTTGAGAATACAAATTATTGTTGTAATACTGAACAAAATAAAAATAAACAAAAATAAAATAAATATTGAAACTATTATTATGAATATCTAATGCCCAATAAACTAATATGCTTTTCATCTTTTTTCTATTTAGTAAAAATATGAACAGAAATCCAGAGCTCAACTCGAAGCTGAAAGCATATATTGAACTTCAAAGTTTTGTGAAACATTATTTGAAAAAAAAAATTCAACTGTCATCCTTTTTTTATTTTTATTTCCAATGGCAGATTATGAACAGTTATTACAAAGTTAATCCATCTACCTAGTACATTCACCAAAACCTGGTATCTGTTTTAGTGCAGTGCCATATTGGCAGATACTATCACCTCAGGTAATTTTGACGCCCAGATTCCTAACAAGATGGATGTATCTGAGTTTTGACCATGTGAACGTGTACTGGGATTTATTTTTTTCCTTTAGAACACACCTAGAGATCTTTTACATGCCATATAATCATACGACATGACCGCTGTCAAATTTCTGCACCATGAAAATCCATCGACTTGGGCCGGAGTTGAACCCGCAACCTCGGGTACAGAATGCCAGCGACAAACCAACCACGCCACCTAACCGACTTCAATCGTCATCTAGAGCCTTGTAAAAATTCATATAAAAACGTTCCAAAATCAAATCACACTGATGTGGTCATGAGCATCAGAGCAAGAAATTGCAATCACATATAAGATACCATGGGCATTGGAGGAAAAAATGAGTGATCATGATCCTGAACGGATTAAAAGCGGGTATGCTCCGCGTTCAAGAGTGACATGTGACTTCAAATCACTTTTGTTTGGACGTAGCCGGGATTATTATTTAGACGTTGGTCTCATTGTCACTCTTCGTGCGGTAACCTTTGATTTCGGGGCTTGCGTGGGAACGGATGTGGTCACTTCTCTGCTGACTGGATAAATTGAGATCAAAGGTTGACTTGACCTAGAAATTTTTTGTCATTATGGTCCTGTCTTGGGTACTTTCCTACGCGAAACTACGCGATCATTGGAAAGTCATTTGTTCTCTCACATGGAATCGATTCTTTGGTGGAGACCGCCACAAGTTTGAACCCTAATGCTACTTAACACGTACGATATATATAAGCTGATGCATGCTCTATCGAAGCTCCTAGTCTTGACATTGCTGTAGTGTAGTAGTTTGGAGAGGGAGTGTGAACTCAGGTGTCGTCCTTGTCATTGTAAAGAGGTTTAAAGTTACGAAGATCATACCCAATAGACATCCTGTTGCTTTATTGTACGTCATTAATAAACATTTACTCACTGTCACATAATAATTCTTAGTCTGACTGACAAGATCAATTATTTTCATAAATAAGAGTGTATTTGATGAATCTTGCCAAGTATGGCTACTGCGCCGATAAAATCAACCAAACCCGGATGTACAATTACTAGGATCTAAATTAGCTGCCCTGGAGTACGTGCACACGTTAGCGTACTAAATAGTCATGGTCGCCAATTTGTAGTCGACTTTGATTCCGTTGAGACGGAGATAGAAATCCTGTTGCCACTAAAGGCTCTCCGTATAGAAGGGCCGATGCCATTAATTTTGTTGAGTCTTAAAGACCTCGTGGGGCCATGGTAGCCTAGTGGTCGAGGTATCAGATCGTGGATGGCATGTTATGATTTCGAGCCCAGAACTACTAAAGAACTTCCATGTAGGGAGTAATGCATGTAAAATCTGTCGAGAGCTCATACGTCCTTTCATTGGTGTGGTGTGGTAGTTAGGAGAGTCGGTGTCTACTCAGGTGTCGTTCTCATCGTTTGATAATGGTCCAAAATGACCGGGTCCGTCGCCAAAAGCCATCGTGTAGCTGAACAGTGCGACGTTAATATTCACTTACTACAGACCTCATGCTCGCGTATATATATATATATATATATATATATATATATATATATATATATATATATATATATATATATATATATATATATATACATACATATATACATATATATATATACATATATACATATATATATACATATATATACATACACTGATGGACAATTGCTAAGGACGGATCATAAATTGCTATGTAGCATAACAATAAGCGAGACATGAGGCCTAGTAGGATAAAATATAGTTGCCACACTGTCCAGACATTAGAATAAAGAATATTTATTGTTCTGGAAAGTACAAAAGCTGTGAAACATCTGAAAGAAAAAAAAATGTTCATTTGATCTGCGTACGGAGAAATGGAACAATGCATCTAAAAGTCAGCAGGCACCTTAAAGAAAGGTATCAGTACGGGATATGTCCACCGTGGAGTGTGATGCAACATTCCACACGTCGTACCATACTTTGCACAACATTATCCAGCAGCTGTTGAGGCAATTTATCCCATTCCTCTGTGAGTGCACGGATGAGGGTGTTCTTGTTTGTCGGAGGATAGTTTCGACCAGCAACTTGCCTCCCCAAAGCATCCCACACATTTTCAATGGGGTTTAGATCTGGAGAACGCGCTGGCCATACGAGGCGTTAAATACCCTCGCTGTCTAGACAATCCTGAACAGCGAGTGTTCGATGACATGTTGCGTTATCGGCGATAAAAACAAATTTATCACCGACAGCACCACGGAAAAGACGAACATGAGGAAGTAGAACTTCATCAATGTATCGTTGGCCCGTCATAGTCCCATTCGCAACCACATGTAGGTGCGTGCGGCCATTGATCAAGATGCCGGCCCACACCATGATACTGCATGTCGGATATCGGTCCTTTTCCTGGATATTTTCTGGACGATAAGCAGTACCACTCTCGCGCCAGATCAGTTGGCGTCTACAATCCGATGACAGACTGAACCTACTCTCATCTGAGAATAGTACGCATGCCCAGTCCTGTTCAGTCCAATCGTGATGCTCACGACACCATTGCAAATAGGCAGTACGGTGCTGTCTGCTCAAAGGGACACACACAACAGGTCTGCGTGCGTATAGTCCTCCTCCCCTCAAACGTCTGGCAACAGTTTTTCGGGAGATTTGCTTTCCTGAGGCAGCAAGAAACCGATTTGCCACCTGCTGAGCTGCGGTGCACCTGTTCCTTTTTGCTGATAGGACGATATATCTGTCTTCTGCAGGCGTCGTACTTCTAACACGACCTCCCCCGTGCCGTCTACTACACATTCCAGTAGTTTTAAATGACTCCCACAGCCGTGAAACAACGCTGTGAGCGATGTCGAACTCCCTGGCAACATTTGTTATTTTTCGCCCTTCTTCGATCTTTCCAATAATTCGGCCACACATAAAATCATCTATGGGATGTCGGGAAGACATGCCAAAAATTTTAAGTTCGTCTATTAAATCTTTCCTGTAAAACTTTGACTTGAAACAACAACTGTCCACACGCGTCAAAACCTTTAAAGCTCTTATGAACGCTTCACGTGATGAACAGACGTGGAAAAAAAAATTGCATACTCATACTTCTTCTTACTAATATCCTGCACTTATTCTAATTTTCCAATTTTGCTTCCTTTCATTTTGTGGTTGCTATGGATGATATTGTTATCCGTCCTTAGCAATTGTCCAGCAGTGTATGTATATACATATATACATATATATACATATACACATTTATACATATACACATTTATACATATACACATTTATACATATACACATATATACATATACATATACACATATATACATATACATATACACATATATACATATACATATACACATATATACATATATACATATACATATACACATATATACATATACAGATACACATATATACATATACATATATATATATAATCCAATATAAAAGAATTTTTTCAATATATAATCATATACATACACATATATATAAATTTATACATATATATATACATATACACATACACATATACATAAATTTATACATATACACAAATACATAAATAAAAATATAAAAATAGACATATAGTTATATACCTACGATAACTAAAAGCAGGAAGGAGGCGCATAGTATAAAGACAAATTCCTGGCCTTAGGAACCAGGATTGCAGGTTTACATAGTATAAAGACAATATATATATATATATATATAGGGAGATTGTGTGACCTAGTAGTTGGAATTGTGAATAAAAATAGACTTTTATTGACCTTCAGTATGTGTGTTATGACGATAATAAATAATATAATTGAGAATGACAGTAAAATTTCTCTATCACTTCCTGTCAAATAAATGTATCCAGATTTCGGAGGGAATAATAATATATGCAATAAATTTATTTTACACGCAAATGATATTTTTACTGGTACATTACGAATGTTATTAGATTTTCGAAAGGCATGTGATTTTTACAACGAATTTAAATAGAAAGTATTTTTTAAAACATTTACACATTAATAAATACTGTAACATAATTATAAAAATAACAGTAGAACTATATTCTTATTGGCAATATGGTAAATGATTAAATTTACTCTTAACATTGTTGCGTTTTCACGTAGTTAACCAATTACTTTCTGTAATTATTAATGATTCATTTTCGAAACAGATTGTTTTTACTGGACGAATATTCAATTTAAGCTTGTACACATACAGTTTCAAACATTTTTTTCGGTAGCTACATTTAATTTTCAAGAATTTGTATAATGGATGTTTTAAGGAATATATCAAGTTTATTCTTTATAAAATTGTATTTTCAATGTGTGTGTGTATGTGCGTGTGATACATTTTAATTTTATTTCTTTTGATATTCGAAAGGTAAAGCTGTTGAATAGGAAAAAAAAGCAAGGAAAAAATTGTGGATTTCTAAAAACTAAACTCAGTGGTGGAACAGCCCATGTGGACGCTATGGCTTACTGTGCTTATTTCAGTATATGTGACCTTGGACTGTGATGTGCATGTGCAGATGTTCAGAACAAGGGATCACTCTGAGGCGAAACCTCTGATGTTCAGTTGCAAAGCAAGCTTTATACTCATTTACAACCCACTGTAGGGATTTAAGGCTGAGTTGACCGTGCCCGGCCCAGAGTTTGAATGAGTGAGTGAATATTAACGTCGTACTAATTAGTTACTCGAGGGCTTTTGCGATGGACCTCGTAATTTTAAATCATGGTCTAGTGACAAGAACGACACCTGAACTGGCATCCCCCTCTCCTAACTACCACACCACACCAACGGGACGTTTGAGCTTTCAACAGATTTAACGTGCGTCGTTCTCCTACACGGCGGGTTTTGAGCGTTACTCGGCTGGAACTCATGATGCATCGGCCACGAGTATGTTACCTTGACCACTAGGCTATTCAACCCACAGTCCGTGTTTCGAACCTCGAACCTGTAGAGCGGATGCACGATACGCCACTACTCGGTCATTGGGTCTCTAAAGTGGATTCTTGTCATCATTTACAAGACTTTGCAATTTTTGCTGAAATTAAAAAAAAAGAAAATTAATTATATCGAAATACATATATTAATAAAAACATTAATAATATTGATTTATGAAAAGAAATTAGAAATTATTTTCATCTGTGTTCTAAATAAAGTTTTTTGACATACATTTTTGACTTTATACCGGATTATTCCAAATTTCTTCCAGGGCTCGAAATGCTATAACAAACAAACAGACAAAGTAAAAATTTTGTGTGGTTTTGACCACACGATAGAAGAGATAACTTCAAATTTTGTCATGACTTTTCAGAGATTAGTTGGATGAATAAAAAAAACAATTGGGGATGTGAAATATACAATCATATTTTATTATTAAGAAGGAAACAATAATTTTGTGGAAACTGAAATAAGTTATAAATACTCAAGACTCAAAATTTTATTTAAATATCTATAAAAGATTCCATTAAGTGTTGTTCCGTACTTCATCGTGCTTTATTAGGATCATTTGAAATAATTAAGTTGAATTTTGATTTTAAAATATCAACTAAAGGTTTTAAGATTATAATTGTTTTAATTTTATTTTTATATTCATAGTATATTTAAGTAATGCACTTAAAAGAACTATTTACTCAAGGCTATTCTGATTCGTTTACAATAACAGATTTTTATTCTTAAATTCACTGCAAAATATTGCTAATGATAATTATACTATTTACTCAGTTCTATAAAAAAATGTCCTTTTTCTACATTTTGTTTAATTTTAGTGTAGGATTTATCTCCCTCTCTCTCTCTCTCTAAGCCTATTTTTTTATAGATATTACATGTTTCATTTTCATGTTTCAACTAGGATTAGAAAAAATCCCGCATTCATGTTCTTAGAAAGAGGTGGCGGGAGAGGGGGCAATTAGATCGAAGCTAGAAATTTTACTTTTACTATTACGAACAACCGTGTATCATGCCATTTTGGATTGGTGGGGGAGGGAAGAAACGTCCATCCTTTTCTTTTCAGGGGCGTGTATTTCGCGGACGACGTTGTACAAGCACGGTTTTCGACTTAACAGGAAAAAATCCGAATGAGCCTTATAAACCCGAGCGTGACTTTCATTCAAGTTCACTCTTCAGCAAAATACGCCTATGAAAGTTATTACTTCAAAAAAAAAACAAAGACGAGAGAGTACTGCAAAAAAAAACCTATTGAAAGAATGCAGAAAGAATTAAAGTTTTATTTACATATTTTACTAGTGTTTTATATGGAAAACGATGGTTACATGGCATATATCAATGCAATAGTTCAGTTCCTTCCACACTTTCCTCAAAACGGTAATGGCCAAGGCTGATTTTCCGCTTTTGCACGCTAGGCATACGCCTAGAGCGCAAAACAATAGGGGGTAAAAAATTGGAGGGTGAAAAAGGAAATTAAATTAAAATTACAGCAAACCTTCTAGTAAATAATTAGTGAAGCATTTCTGCCCTTAAGAGTGATGATTGAAATGAGATATACTATGGAAGAAGAAAAGCTTAACAAATTGATATTGCAATACACTTAAAATGATAATGCAATGGGAATTGTTTATGCACTGCTGTTTGTAAAACATACAACACCATGAAAGAATCATCAGAATTAAATGAACTTTGCATCAAATATTATTTATAGGATGTTTACTAAAATAGTAAGGTTTCAGAGCCATCACGCATGCGTGGCACCCTCCGAACTGATGCTTAAAACGTTTAAATAGTGGGCTGTAGCAAATGTTTAGTGGCGAATGTTTAGTGAGACCTAAGTTTGTCTTCACGACGAAATAAGGATAAATTCCAATAACTTATGGACTTTGAACGGGGGAGGATTTTTAGCCTTCGAGAAGAAGATTTTCCTATCACGCAATAGAAGCTCGTGTGCAGCGGAACAGCTCCACAGTAATGCGAATTTGAAAGCAGTGGACCGACTATCACCGAACAACTCGAAAAACTGGCAGTGAACAAAGGAAAGTGACGTCAGAGTGCGACGATCGACACCTGATGCTGTAAGGTAAGAGATGAACAAAAGCGTCCAAACCATGTCACTATCTCTTCTTCACGACTCTCGGTTATCAGTGCAGGACACAGCGGGGAGGTAGGTGGTTGATAATGGAAATAATTTTCAAAGAGCAAATATGAAAATGCAAAAGAAGCAAGAAAGCTAAGCGAAAATTCCTCCCGAACTCAAACCAACAAGGTCAGAAATGAAGGTGATCTAGAAATATGGGAAAGGACAATTTGAAATGCCTCTGGCAGTGTTTCTCAAACTGTGGAGCCTGCACTCTCAGGGAGTGCGAGCACACTGAATAGTCGTGGACAAAAGATATTTAAGAAAATTATTAATTTACTAAAAGTAAACAAACAAAATACATTCTGACATAACAAAAAACTACACATTTACACTGATATAATACACATATATATGCATCAGTACTGCACAATGCAATTTATAATTAATTTAACAATACAAAGTTAAGAACAAGTTGGATAATTACCACTCACTCCATGGGCTTGTCCCATATGCAAAATTATATACAAAAATGAACGCTTATTTTCATGAGTTTTACGATATTATTAAAATAAATATTTGTATTATTTTACTAAATATTACAAAATGATTTCTGAACAGTAGGCTAGCAATTTTGATTACCATTGGGGAACGATCGCAATTTTTAGTGTGGGATCTAGAAACAGAAATATGAGGTCTCTTTTCAACAAACCTTACATTTTATTTCACAGTATATAGAGTCTACTTCGCCACCTGGCGCCCAGGAGGATAGCATTCGAGAAGTAAATCTTCAGAGATCCCTGCTCCATCCAGAACAGCAAAACAAAAGAACTGTTTCGTTTCTAAGATATAGGGAAAAATATTTCTTTTTACTTATTTATTTGTTTAGGGAAGAAGTCAGTGAATACCCCCGATGAGACACAGCTACTATACCTAATACTTTAACCTCAGTTTATTCGGTTTCTTCCGATTTTACGTCATCACTTTTAGGTATCCGAATACATTCGGAACCAAGATTTCGCAAAAGCGTGTAAATGAATAATATTTATGGTATTTAGTGTCCCTCAGATTCAGGGACATAGCTACTGCCGTATCAATGATACGAGGCCGTCTAGCTACAGGTGCCTCAACATGCGTAGCTGCAATCCCACCAAGAAGGTTCTCATAACTTAAAAAGTACCCCGAAGAAATTTTGATACAGGCTCCCCTCAAGTGTAGCTACGCCGGTGCTTAGGTTAGAAAATGTATATAAAATTGTTTCAAGAATATTATTAAAATAAAAAATTATTTAAGTATAATATTTTGACAAAAAATGAACATAGAATGACCAATTTTCAAAATGTTTTGCTTTTGTGAAAAATGATTCTAAAGGGTGTTTTTTTAGAGGTATAGAAATTTAAATTGCAATAAAACAACGATGTAATATTCGATTGACATGAATTTTTTTTTATTCGAAAGTTAATCTTGTGGCATTACATTTTAAATATGATTTCTGGCATAGGATTGCCACGGCTGGCTCGGATGTAGTCCAATCTGGACGTCCAATTTTCGTCGACTTTTTCCAACATTTGTGGCCGTATATTGGCAATAACACGGCGAATGTTCTCTTCCAAATGGTCAAACGTTTGTAGCTTATCCACATAGACCAATGACTTCACATAGCCCCACAGAAAATAGTCTAGCGGTGTAAATCACAAGATCTTGGAGGACAATTCACAGGTCCAAAACGTGAAATTAGGCGGTCACCAAACGTGTCTTTCAATAAATCGATTTAGGCACGAGCTGTATGACATATTGCGCCGTCTTCTTGGAACCACAGCTCCTGGACATCATGATTGTTCAATTCAGGAATGAAAAAGTTAGTAATCATGGCTCTATACCGATCACCATTGACTGCAAGGTTGTGGCCTTCATCGTTTTTGAAGAAGGATTCCACCAGCCCATAAAGCGCACCAAACAGTAAGTTTTTCTGGATGTAACGGTGTTTCGACATACACTTGTGGATTAGCTTCACTCCAAATGCGGCAGTTTTGTTTGTTAACGCATTCATTCAACCAGAAGTGAGCTTCATCGCTAAACAAAATTCGCTTATGAAAATCGGGAACAACGGCAATATCGTTTTGGGCCCATTCGACGAATCTATGCCTTGCTTGATGATTGTTTTGATGAATTGCCAAACCAAACTGAGAATAAATCACTTGACAGCTGTTAAATCTGTCGTCATCTTGGAAAGTAATGCCAACTTAAACTTCTATACCTGGAAAAAAACTCTTTATAATAATAATATTTTGCCCTTTATATAACTCAGACCTCTGCACAGAAGCTCAACTAGAATTTCGAAATACATAACTTAGAAGTGAGGTTATCCATGTTTTACGACAACAAAGTGGAAACATTTTAAAAACAAAACACCAATAATTGTTTCATTTGGTTGTAACTCTGAAAATAATATGAATTTTTTTTTAAAAAAAAGTTCAGTTTCTCTGGAGAGAAGTCTTTACTCTATATAAGCAAAATATTTTATTATTTTAGAAGCAGTTTTTATAAAAGGAGAACAATTTGAAAAAAGAATATTCTAAATTAATTTTTTGCCAAAAAATTGTATTTAAATATTTTTTTTGAAATATCCTTATACAAAATAATTTTTTACATGTATTATAATTTAAGTGACACTAAATATCATGAAAATTATGCATTTATGCGCTTTTTTTAAAATCATGCTTCCGAATGTAGTCGGATACCTTCAAGCATAAAGCAAATTGCAAAGATTTACTTAAATATGACTGAGCAATTTAAAGTTGATATGTATCAACTACAGAAAAACTTCAAAGTACAAAAATTCATATAAAACTCTCGCCTTGAGCAGGGGTCGGTGCATGCCGCAATGAAATGATGAAATTATTAGTTTCATCAAATCGCTAAAGGATATGGTCAACTTGCGAGAGATGTTAAAAGAACGTCTCTTCAAGGTCATTTCCTTGATGAAAGTAAGGGATTTAAACAATTTCGTGATCTATTTTAATGGAATAATGTTGTTGAGAGTTTCATAGTATTTATTTAACAAATAGGGTGCATTATTAAACGTAGAAGTAAGTAATACAACAATAGTCAATGAAATGCAAATTATTTATTCGAAACTAATTAACAAATAATTAGGAAATTAGGCTGGTATTTTTTTATGTGTAACTTTTTTCCTCTCGGTTGCTGTATATTTGTGTGAAATGATTTAAGAGGTCTCATGGGTGTTAAAACCCTCTAACTGGATACCTTCCTCCTGAAGTTATTCCGAAAGCGTTTCACTCTTATTTTACGATTCCCTTCAAAAATGCAACATACTTTTTTCCTTTCCCTTTTAGAACTTGGGAGGTCGAACAGGGACAATTTTACGACCCAGTTCGGTCCTTTGTAAACTAAGAATAAAGAGATCAATCGTTTACAGCTAGCTGTTGTTGCCTTGGGCACCTTCTTTGAAAGCGTAGTGGAATTCCGCGTTTCTTTCTCCTATATGTTCAGTCACAGTAAAATTAAAAATGAAAGGTAAAAAAAAAGAGGAAAAAATGAAATAAATAGTATGTTAGAAGTTGAAAATAATTATATTTTCTTCAAAGAAAATTTATTTTTCTGTCATTTTTTAAAAATTAAAATATATATATATATATTTTTGGTAATTTGAACCAGAAAAAGCATCCTGTATTCATTTTAGAATATGAGAGTAAGAAAACGCGCTCACTTTCCTGTTTTTTAAAAAAAAGTAATGAGGTAAAAGAGCAAAGGCCTTATCTCATTTTTTAAACAATAACACAATAAATAATAATACGATGATTATATTTATGAAATAAAACCGATCTTTCTCTATTCAGTTATATTTTTAATTTAAAAATAGCATAAAAAGGATTTCAATACTTTTAATTTATTTTAATTAAAATCATATAAAAAGATATTTTTATGTTAACTGAATATTTTTCGAAAAAATTTAAATTTTCCTTCCTAGTGTTCACTTTTTTTTTCGAACTTCTTGTATTAAATAAAAATTCCTTTCTACATCGGCATTTGTGATGGACATAACACACATTCAGTCAATAATTTTTAATTTTAATGGAGGATATACTTCTTCAAATGCGCATGACTGTACTTCGAACCATTTTCTACTCAAGTTAAATTTCTAATCTTTCTGTTTCTTTTATTACAAGGAAAAATGTCACACATCGATAACTACATTTTCACACAATTCAGTCATTACAAATTCTATTGTGAGAAAAATTCTCCTAATTTATTTTGTCTTTCAAAGCAGTAAACTTAAAACAATTTTGTTCAGTGAAGTTAACCGACAGTTCCACAAATGTATTCATACCAAATTTAAAAACAAATTTAACACTTGAAAATGTATCCTGTATTAAATTTTTCAGTATACACAAATATTTCCTGCTGTAGGGAAGATATAGTATGAGATGTGGTGTGCGGTTGTGAAAGAATGTTTTCGTACGTTAGACTATTTTTGAAAATTTAAATATCACTGAAGCTGATCATATAACTGCAAATGAGCCTTATTTTTTAGTGTGTGCTGGTATCAAAGTAAAACACTTTACAATATTAAACAGCCTATGGGTTTATACTCAACATCAAACTATTCGCAAAATGTGTGTGTGTGTGGCTTACAACTTCTATTCAAATTGTAAAGAAACTGAAATATATAAATATGTCTTTCTGCAGTCAAAAATATTCACAATATGTAAGTATCCTATTCCTCCACTTATTTCAGTACATTTTAAAAACTGTAGCTGAATGCAAATTTTTATATTTATAAACGAGGCATAAAAGCTCACACAGTCGTAAAAATCTCTTTATCATTTTTACATATACTACTATAAAACGTATATGGATTGTAAGATCAGTCGTAAAATCCTAAAAGCTTTTAGAGGAGCTAAAAACATGTAATTTTGGATTGATCAAATTTTTAATATAATACACAAATATACATGTTATTAAGCAAATACATTTGAAAAATCAAACTTCCTTCTGAAATAAACGTAATTGAAAGAAAAATGTTTAATTGCAAATGAGTGGAAATACATGTTTATCGAAGGGGTATCCCAAAGTGAGGTAATCCTCAAACTTAAGACTCAAACTCAGAAGCACAACAATCCATGAGGGCCAGGAACTACTGTGCCCATCATAATACGCGTGACCATTGGACGCTGAGGTGCATGAACAGATGTCCTGATTTGTGGTCTGTCTGAAGAGAGACCTTCAGTGTTTAAGACCCGAAGCAAGCTTGGTACTCATTTATCGACCCAATGTAGCGGGGATGAAAGGCAGAGTCGACCTTGCTCAGCCTGTTAGTAGAACCCCAGACCTGTGGTGTGGAAGCGCCATACACTACTACTCGATCCTTTTCGGTGAAAATAAAATTTAATGTTAGAATCTTATATAAATCCCTAATGAATGGGGGAGTCCAAACATTTTTTTTTTCATGTAAACTGTTTAGACGGAAATGGTTAATTATGAACATTTCACAAGTAGAATAAATTAAAATTAACCGTTATAATTTACATAAATTTTTAAGGGTACAAAATGTGTATTTTGGCTGCACGAATTAATTTTAAAAGGAATACGGTTACGAAAAAATAGTACAAATCTATCTAAATTAGGGTTGGTTACCTTAGATATTGTCAAACACAACAATGTATTGGAAGCCAATTCCACAATTCGTTGTTATAAAAATGTATGGAAAATTACAAGATTTATTTTTGCATTTGTAATTTATATACATATAATTTTTCCTGGGAGCTTTAAAAGTAGAGCGGCATCCATCAAAACCGTGGTTCTCTCTCTGTTTTTCCAGATCGCCCTGACTAAGCCGGCTCTGCCATAGTAAGTGAAAATGCCGGATTTGGTTTCTCAAGATCATTTTATAGCAGACTGCAATTTTCATGTATTTTAGATGGTCGTTTTATATTTTCTACATCAATATCTTAATGTCTGAATTTAAAATTACATAAAATTCTTGACATTCGCATCAATGACCATGATAATTTTTATTAGTATATGAATGTGTCATCAAACGATTACATGACTAATATTAACACATTATTTTAACCATTTAATTAATATTAAGTATAACACATAACGTACACAAATTTTCTGAACTTTAAAATAAATATTTCGAAAACTACTTCAGATATACTCAAATTTTTTTTATTTTCCTACGCTTTAGCTTCTGAGTTTTGCTTCTATGTAAGAATTCATTGTAATTGTATATTCATCAATTTTTTTAGTATATTTTTTGCTCTTAGCATGCGGTTTTCAACTGAATTGTATGAAATCTTCGAAATATTTTAAAAGATACAAAGAAGCTATATAATAAAATTTGAAATTTTTATTATACTCAAACAATTGCTAAAACTTATGGTAAATAATTTTTAACTGTGCGATGCATTTTTTTTCGAAATTTCAAATGGAATTTCTAACATAAAATTTCTAGCTTTATAAGGTCGAGATTTCAAAAAATATCTAGATTTTAATTACTTATTCAGTTATCCTTTAAAAAAGATAAATGTTGAGGTATTTTGTATAAATAGATATTTTTGAACAATATATAATTCGAATGTTTTTCAATAGCTGAATTTAAAATTGTTTTTTATGTTTATTTATATGCATAAATGTCTACTGTAAATGTTTCCGTATATTTTTGATTACCATTTATTCAAACATTCAAGTTATAAAAAAAAAAATGTGTGAAAATCTTCATTCATGTTGTCTTTGATGTAAACTGAAGTTCAAGCACTTAAAATTCAAATATAATTCGGTGTATTTTAACAATATATAACCAGGCACACACACACACTGTACTTAAACTTCCCTGAACACTTAGGCTTTGAAATCTAAAAAAAAAAAAAAAAAAACTAATAAATCTTAATCAGTTTTTTTTTTTCGTTATTATTTTTATCAAAGTGTAAGAAAATGTTTCAAATGATTTGATGAAGTTTAAATTTATTCATTTTTAGTGGTTGAAAAATTGAAAAGGTTCCAAATTTTAAAGAGTTTGGTGTTTTATTAATTTTTTCGGTATCTTATAATAAAATAATCATGTTTCAAAAACTGACAGCTTTGATTAAAATAAGAAAAATGAAGCGAAAGAATATACTTAAAAAAAGATATAATTTGTCTAACTATATAAAATAGCAGATTGCCCTGACACGCCCCAACTTGCTACAGTTTCAAATTTATATGAAACCAAAAGGGAATTTTAACATATTTTACTTATGCGTTGGGACTTTTGGAAACTTTTAAAATACAAGCTAGCAAACAAACACTTCTAAAGAAATTTCCCCCAATTTTTTACATTGCCCCAGGGTCAAACACGGGGTTCCCTGGGAGCCATAAAACTCCTGCTGTGTTGCTTCCTCCGTCCCTCATTATCTTTCAAGTTGTTAAACCTTAAAAGAGGGAAAGGATTTCAGAAAAGTGCGGCTAATCCGCTTTTGAAAACGTTACTTGAAGGCAGAAAAATCCGTGCAGTCCATTTTCGAAGCATTTTTACACTGACGGAATTTTCCGTGCTATCCGGTTAGAGGATTAAATTTCTCTAGAGGTCTGAAAATATAATTATCTTTCAAACAGGTATAATTCTTTTAAATTTAAATTATATAATTCGAATCTTTTACACATTATTTATAAAGGTAGAGGGCTTCAAAAAGTATAAAATGTTTAAAATAAAACTATAATTTAATAAAACTATAAGCAGATGAAAATAAACTTTTCTATAAGAAATATTTATTAAGTTTTACGTCGCGCATGCTATTTTCTAAAATAGTAGCTTTAATAACTTGCTATAAGTTGATTTATAAAGATAAATGTATTCTTATTACACTGTATAGCTACTTTTATATAAATAGAATAATAACTCACATATTTTAATAAATAAAAAAATACATTTTTAAAAAATATTTAAAAAATTGTAATAATTTACAAATATTTTGAAATACAAAAGATATATAATACTAAAATTAAGTAGAGTTTAAAGAGTATGATGCATTTTATAATTCTATAAAGTTTATACATCAAAGGCTACGTGAGCAATGCAAACAATACTTAATATTTATTATAGAATTTTCATATGCTTATGATTTTAAAAATTGTGATTATATTTTAAACATTTTATACTTTTCTGAAGTTCCGTTGTTTTATAAATGATGTGTAAAAGATTCGAATTATTTAATTTTAATTTCAAGGAATTATATTTATTTGAAAAAATGTTTATATTTTCAGCCCTGGAGATAAAAGTAACACCCTTGAGGCAAGTGAAGAAAGAAACAGTAAATGAATTCAAATTGGGTACGGCACATTATCGAAAGATTACTTCAAAGTGAGATTTACATTTAGGAGAAATAAAGAATTTCTTATTTATTTTCAGAATAAGAAAGGGATCCTTAGATACGTTAAAGCACATGAGATGATTGGTATTATATTTGGAAAGTGCAATTAAGATTGGAAAATTAGATTGTGATTAAAAGAATAAAATATTCAATTTATCATACCATTGACAGTGAATTATTGAAATGCAGTCGTGGTAAGATATTTTTTTCTCTCTTAAATAATTATTTTATTTTTGTACCCATGAGGTATTCCATTAAAATCTCTCGTTAAAAATTGAGAGAGAGAGAGAAATCTAGTTCTGAAAATTACAAAAGATATTAACATTTTAATAGAATCGTTACAGGAAATTGCATCGAGAAATTTTAATAAGTTTTTATTCAATTAAAAATGCTTAAGTCTCTCATATTTTTTAATTATGATATTAAATGATTAAGAGAGAAAAAATGTATTCTTTGAGACAAATGTATTAATATGCTTAAAAATAGTCAATGAAATATAGCGCAAATATATGTGATGGTAAATTATGAATAACAGCAAGCAAACAAACAATTTAAATATATAAATGACATTAATGAAATATTTCTACTGTATTCTCTGAATCTTGTAAATTATACTTAAAAAAGAAACAATTTAATCTGCAAAACACCAATTTAAGCTTTAACTATATCATTTTCTTTAGTATTTTTAAAAAGAAAATCGTAACATTACAAATTTTTATATTTCACACATATGTAGGCAAGTAATTTTAATTTGTTTTACTACTTATTTAAGGGACTTTTTGCATAATATACACTTAAATGTAAACATAATTTTTAATAAATATTTTTTAAAGTATCGGAATACATTCAAAGTACATTTTTTTTAAAAAAATAATATATTAAAACATTTTAAATGTTTTTTTAGGAATCAATACCAATAAAATTACTAATATTTAACTCTCTCACATCTCTCTCTCTCTATGTATACGTATAGACAGTCGAACCTGTATATAACTAATTTTTCTATATAGCGAACTTTTTTTCTGGAACCTTGAACATTTCACCATTTTCTTCGTAAAATAACCTTTCTATAGCGAATTGCATTTTCTGTTTGACGAACTTTTCCTTTTAAGATTCAATTTTCGTTCACCATTTTTTTAAAGTATTTCTGAAAAAAAATCAAGTTATTCTCTCTTGCCCAGTTCACTAGAAACATCTTCGGTATCCTCTTTCACCCTCAGTTGAGTTGTCCCGTGTTCTCATTATAAAATAATGTATGTTTTATATTACGTGTATGCTTTAAATAATAAAATGTCCATAAAATTCATTAATATTAGTATAAAATTATTTTTTAATACTGAAAATACACTGAAATCTTCGACACTCTTTTTTTCTTTTTTTCCTTGCAGTTTCTCTTTCTTTCTTTGCTTCTTGATGGGTAAGATATATAAAACAAACATATATATTAATTTTAAAAAAAGGTGTGAATATAATTACTTTTTTAATATATAGTGTTAATAAATTTGAAATTTGTTTTATGTCGTTTATAAAGTTTATTAAAAGATGAACCTCTATATAAAAAATTTTTCCATGTAACGAAACATTTTTCCAGGATTTAGTGACTCCGTTAAATAGAGTTTCGACTGTATATATATATATATATATATATATAATCCCAAATAAAAAATCCAATATATAAATATATATACACACACACACACATATATATATATATATATATATATATATATATATATATATATACAAATATATAAAAGAAAATATAAAAATAAACAGATAGTTATAAACCTAAGATAACTATAAATAGGAAGAAGGCACAGTAGTATAATGACAAACTCCTGACCTTAGGAACCAGGATTGCATGTTTAAACATGTTTTGGGGCCGGCCAACCTTCACCTGTAATTTTTAATACTATGTACCAAGAGGAAAGGAAAGAATTATATATAAGGAATTAAAATATTAAAAATTAATTTAACTAATAACATATGAACAAAAACATATAACCTACTCTTATTCGCGCAGTGTAGACGTAGGTCAGGAGTGCATCAAGTAGTAATGTGTTCCCGCCAAATACAAGGGAGTGAAAGCAGATCCACATAAAATTAATTGCGATAGGAAATTAAGAAATTTATATATATATACATATACTTTTAAAAAATCATAAAATAATATTAATATAAAAATTAGTGTAAAATATAAATGAAACGCAAAAATATATAATTATTATTAAAATTTAATAAGCATGTGGTGCCGTCTATTTAATAATTGTAGAATAAATTAGATATTGTAGAATTATTTAAAAAATCAATACAAAACATAACGACAGTAAATAATTACAGTTATACAAATTGTGTGTATCATTAAAAACTATTATAAATATAATTACAAAGAAAGTTGGCAGGATATCCATGTTCAATACAGTGATTAAAAAATTTATTAAGATTTAAAAAAATATTAGCTTTACCGCTAATACATTATTACGATAAATATAGTTAAAATAATGTTTCTATAAATAGATATTGATCAATTTGAATTCCAGTAAGGCACTTTGATGTTATTAACATTAAAGGCATCTCTTTTATCATAAATATTACTATGTAATTTCAAATCCTTAATATATATAACAATATTTGAAAAAAATACATAAATTTTACAAAAATCACAATTATATGTGAAGTTTTAGCAATGCCTTTGAAAGACTCCAAAGCATATAGAGAAAAGCGCAATATACTTACATCAGTAAAAGAATTACTAGAGCCAATTAAATGTTTTTGTCTTGAAACTGTAATATAATTTTAATGTTTTATTAAAATTTAAATACCTTAGAGCTGATCGAGTACATATTATAAGAAATATGACATTCTTCATGAGACCATTGTTTAAATAG
Source organism: Trichonephila clavipes (assembly GCA_019973935.1). Classification (NCBI taxonomy): domain Eukaryota; kingdom Metazoa; phylum Arthropoda; class Arachnida; order Araneae; family Nephilidae; genus Trichonephila; species Trichonephila clavipes. Next base: position 912,802 of record BMAU01018720.1, read on the forward strand.
CAGGTTATATTACAAAAATTACTTGCACGATAAGAAATATTTTAATACATCCTCTAGAAAATAGTATAAATATCAGATTGAAAAGATTTTATGAAAATACATTCACCATATTTTGAGTTATCAGACTCACCCCGTGAAATGTCCTGAACAATTTAAATGCTATTCTATTAGAGCCCCACTTTCAGTTTTCCTTATTTTGTGAAATTCATTGTAACTTGGTATCTAGGTATCGTAGAAATAAAATAAATTGTGTTTTGTAATGCCGCCAAAGATAGCTGCATTCAAAAAAAATAAATGCGAGTTTTGACCGAATTTGGTCATTTTAATGTGTGTTCGGCTTTAAAATATTCTTTTTCTTTTTAAACTTCACTCTTACTTTAACTTTAAATTGTTGAATAAAAACCACTATACTCAACGAAGGCAATTAGAGACAAAATTTGAATATTTAAGCCTTGTTTTTCTGTGGTATAAAAAACGAATTCACATTTCACTCAAAACATTTTAGTTGTCGAAATTTGTGGTCCTGCTTAAATAAAAGCCATAAACACACAAAAACACATTGGTAGGCAAATAGCCACCCACAGACCGCTTGTGACCCGGCAAGACAGTCAGAATACCGAATAAAGAGAAAAAAATTCAACCTTATTTGGATAGAGACATATATTTGTGAATAAAGGTTTTCTTGAATGAAATTCAACAAGAGTTAACTTGCTGGCTGTGAAGAAAATTTCAACAAGAAACTTTACTCCTGACTTTACAAAAATAGTGTAGTTGTTTCTTATCCCACTTGATCGACAGAAACATCCAGATTAAGTCCATGAATCCATACTTTTTTAAACAATGAAGAACTTAAGCAGAAATTGAAAGCAGCTGTCGGTTATGGCAACCAATACAAGCTAAGATGTGGTCAAGACAGGCTTTGTTCACATTGCAATGTGGACAAGGAGGGTAAAATTTAAGGGCTCCACATGCAGTTGAGCTCGAGTATATCCACTGAGAAGCCTAACAGGAATCGCTTCAACTCGCCCACTGCGTGACCAAGCAAAGAAGCTCTCCAGGACGATTTTCTTCACACTACTCATGTACGGGACCTACTTGCAAGATGAATTGAAATCTTGTTTGTGTGCCCTGGTAGCAAATTCTAAAAAGGTGAGTCAGCCACCTGTGTATATTCTTTATGGCTGCTCTCACGGGCCAAACCATCTGCATTGTCTTTCCCACAGACATTCACGTGCGACTGTACCCACTAAAAAAAGTTAACATTGGCACTTAAGCTATTTAACAGCTGGACACTACTTCTTGTCGTTCTATCACCATGCCTCCACGACTCAGATGCTGAATAGATCTTCAACTAACCCTCAATATCCAAATATTTGTATTGACACTTAGTAAAGCAAAAATTCAATACTTCCTAAATAGCTAAGCAAATTGTGCTAAAAATATGTTATTAGATGTGTTTGTCTCATTAAGTTGATTTTAAAATCAAATGGGCTTACAGCTATAGATACGAATTAATCCCATTTTAATTAAATTGAAGGAAACTGCAACTTTTTTTATTAAGCTTAAATGTACTGATTTTTATATGGTACTGTATAAATCTTTCCTGATATGCAAAAATAACTAATGAATGCAATCATTTTAAAAATGTGTAGCTCTCCGGTATCTTTTGCTTACACAATGTAGCTCTCAAACAAGGGAGTGGCTACCGCCAGATTAGTCATATCAATGATACAAGGCCCCTAACATACAAAAGTCAAAATTCGGAAAATGTCAAGGAGCCTTAAAATAGGGTCCCCAAGATTTCTGATACATAATTCAATCAAGACTAGCTACACCAATTTCCTCGAGCCAAAACATTTGCCCATTCTTGAAAAGAATATTAGATAAATGTAATGTAAGGGATACTTTATATAAAGTAAGAGTGGCATAAATCATGAAGTAATAAATGAATTTAAATCTGAACCATTTGAAAAATATTTATTTTAGTTCTAGTGTCTATGAGAAATCATTGAGTTAAATTTATAAGCTTATCAATTTTACGAAATATTTTTTTTATTTTTTTCTAATATAAATTATTGAATTTTATCGACAACGATCAAAAATTCCTGAAAAGATGCGTTGTCTCTATTTATTAAGTTTTTTTTTATCATTTTTTGAAATATTTAAAAAACAAAAATTAATTATTCATTTATAATACTC